>CM067343.1:11309836-11407336 GCA_034190875.2 Urechis unicinctus | reverse complement strand
CGGTCTGAGGGGCGCCGTGCTATCCAAACGTATATTGCCCTGCAATTGCTTTTGAACATCACATTATCGCAAATCTACTTCCTTGATAGTTCCTTTAGTATATTGCAACTAGACGCTACCTATTGAAATGCCCATCAAAATCTGTGAATATCTCGCACAATACATTGATACAAAGCCAATGGGCAGAGCGCAATCGCTACTGTTGTCAGTGTATGTATTCCTGAATCTTTTTCAATCCTACACTAACATCAACCGTAAAAAACACATTCAGCGCGTTTATCTAGAAAGCTGAGCCAACTGATGCTAAGAGAGGACACATGACGTGGCACGGTCCTCGTAAATGGTGCTGTAATGTTTATCACGGTTATATCAGCATCTTTGTAGTACCACTGTATTTTTTTCAATTCGAATAATAATTCAGCAAGGACCTCAGTGAGTCTATTTGTTCTACTACGGATAATACTGGATAGTTGCAATGATGCCGATGACATACACTACAAATGTGATATATCGCGCGACCTCATCACATTAATCCCTATAATGGGCCCTTTGTACCCATTCAGGTATTTTCAAAAGTAAGCTACAAATTTAATCGCTCGAGTTGTATATGTAATTAGTGGTCTCATTGAGGTTCCAAGCGATGTAAGAAAGAACGGTATTGAGCTATACAATGCCTCTGGAAGCATTTGAATACAAAAGTCAGGTTTTTGCGATCATGGTTGAACACACGCTGCGCGTGTGCATCAATTAACTGTCATCCCACTTGTACATACAGATAGGTCTAGCGAGACACAGCGCGCTCTTCACCAAAGGATTATTAGTAATGGCTCTGGTTTTACACGCTTGAGCCGTCAGGCTAAGCCTCAGTGTAGATCAGTTGCAATTGCAACACTGTCACAGAAGACGTAAAACATCCAGACTGACAGTTCATGTACGCGTTTAGCGAGCCTCACTTGTATTCAGTGGTGTCGATGATTGTGTCGATGATCATGTTTACATTGATAAGTATATTACTGAATTCTCTAAACTCAGTGTGGCATTGTGAATGCATGGGGAGTGCTGTGGGCAAACAGAACACGTACAACGCGTCACACGGAGATGAATGCAAATATTTCGAACCAGTGACGTGTGTATACGGCACACTTCTCACGTGAATAAAAATTTATTGTTACTCTATCTCCTTGATACATAACGTAGATAGTTAAATCGCTCAGCCGTTTGATACAATTCTTCCCCTGCGACAACTAATCCGGCCTGCTTCGAAGTAACAACCGTTGAAAATTGTCACAGTATGGTTGCAAACATTACTGTGTATCCGTCTTGGCCGGCAACAAATGGCTTTGGTGAATAAGTTGACAGGGACGAATTACTGGTTGCGATCACGATTCGCATTTTGTGGTATTCCTGCCAAATAGAACGCCCTATGCATATGCCAAAGTAATTGGCCCATCCACATCTTTTGAAGATCTCGAACGGCACAGGCATGATCTAGTAACAGGGCAAGCATTCAAAGATGCAGTTAAGCAAATAGAAGTCTTTTGACCTCTGCATGCTTTATTGTGGCCTCCTCAAACGACCGATATTTTTTTATGAATGTGAACAAATGTAGCTTACAAGAATAAACAATTTAATAGCAACTTGTAATAGCAACACAAACACAAATAAATTACATCTAAATATTCCACGTTCGTACCGCTGAAATATCCCGTCTCTGTTGAATGTTAACCTATCATCCCAGCACTTCACTAGATGGTTATAAAGGCCATTGAAATCAGCAGAATAATTGGGTTAATGATGCTTAACATACCATGTACATTATTCATCTATACCGTTTCACCGTAAAACGGTGACTAAAATGTCAGTGAATACAAGAGGTTACTGCTCTGCAAAATAATTGGAAGGGATAATCTAGTTTCCCGTACTCATTCAGTTGCCCAAATACAGCCGAGTCACTGAGGCAGGTATCAGGCTTTGTTATTTCATATCAGTTCATTTATCTCGCACTCAATGTCAAGAGACAATATATCAATAAAACAGACTTTTAACCACTCGCTTTGTATCGATAAACTGGTTAGCACGTTCAATAATTTTGGTGGAACGTCCTCTTAAGATAAAGCTCGTTACTCGTCGATCGTATTAATCCTAGGCACAGACAAGTACAGTTCGACATATGATATAATATGAGAACATTTATTGACTTAGTCGATGAAGTATCATATGTTTGTTGTGAGCTAAATATTTCGATACACAACCCATACAAAATTTACTGCCCCTACTAAACCTATTTGTAATGTACCTAAACATATAAACCTTGGTCAAATTTGACGCTGGCGCCTTAATGATCAACGATATGGACGCCCACCTCATGTCCGATATTATTCATGAAGCCTTGGCCCCTTATGCTTATGTGATTATTCAAAACAGCCGGGTGGAGAGTAGCAGCGATAAAAGCTGCATGGCAGATACATATGGAGTTAACGAGCAGCCGACTTCTATATACCGTCTTCGTCAGTATATTCAGTGATCGAGAAGCTCATTTTATTAGTCGTATTTAGCCTTGCGGCACCATTTATGTGAAGGCTGAATCCTTCCGATTCATAGCAGATATATTTGCGTGCGCATTAGCTACCTTGTAACCTTCAAAAGACTCGAGTAAATAAGATAGGTAGATAAGGTAGACGAACGTTGCAATTGGCGCGACGATGTTTGCTTTAGCTTACACGCTCGATAGTCTTAATCAAAATATTCAAGCCCACTTTAGACACTTATTGGGTCAGAACTTATATTCAGCTTCATCATCTTGGTGGGTGGATGTACCTGTCTAAGGTTGGATGTGGATACTGAGGCATATCTCATTCACTATTTATGATGTCGGCAACAGTAATAAGATGAAGTATGTCCTG
Source organism: Urechis unicinctus (assembly GCA_034190875.2). Taxonomy (NCBI): domain Eukaryota; kingdom Metazoa; phylum Annelida; class Polychaeta; order Xenopneusta; family Urechidae; genus Urechis; species Urechis unicinctus. The sequence goes on along the minus strand of CM067343.1, from coordinate 11,404,433 downwards.
CGTCATGCATTAGTTACTGATATAGTTACATTTGCTAAGTTTGACCAGAACACCGAAACAAACGATCTGTACTTCCGAAATGATATGCTAAACAGCATGGTACATCGTAATACTGTTCAATCGCGCAACATTATTTATCAATATCCTCGTAGGCTGGAGTCGAGTGCAAAATGTTACATAAATGTATATGCGAATATTTTAACACATGCAATTGACCCCTTTTTGCCGGGTGGAATATAGAAAAAGATAAATTGTTGCGCCCTCAAGCGTGACAATGTGAAAAACAAGGTGACTTATTGCAGCATGACCAAATAATTCATATGTAGCGAAATTATGAGCCTTCTTTTCCTTGTTAGTTAAGCAGTGTTATAATTCAAGCCTTCATATATTAGTGTTAGAGGAATACCAAATGTTTATGTCTTTGGTATGCATTGGTTAAAGCTTTGTTTAATCACTTAGAAGTCGTGGTTATGCAAGAAATGTGCCATAGGTCCGCAAATACGGTTCCCATGTTTATACGTTCGATTTAATCCATACATAACCACACGAAAAAGCGGAATGTTTGCGGTGTATTTCGTTTACACACCAACAATTTATTCATCCGCAATGCCAATACGGCTGATAACGTATGCCAAAAAAAAACGGAGGATAAGAAAAAAATGTGCAGTCTGTCCTAGATATGCAGAGAGAAAGCCTTAGCTAATCAATTATGAACTTAAATCAAATGCTTCGATCGGTTTATTTGGTCTTAATGTGGTTTGTTTCCCATGAGCCAGTATCCACCGATATCTTCCCATATATTCTCAACCATAGCATAGAATTTATGCGGTTGAACCCTATCCCTTCCTCTCTTTAACCTATCACCCTTTTTGTCGCCTCGAAAATGGTTCTTCAAAATGGCTCCCGAAGGAATTAAATTCATATAGTCAGAACAATAGCCTGGTGGTATGAATGTATTAGCAGAACGCACAAGTTGCTAATGGTTTTTATATCTGAATACAACAACATTAAATACGCTGTATTTCTAGTCACATAATTGCAAACTGCCTAAACTAATTAACCTCCGAAATCCTTGTCCATGCGTTTATATCATTGCGGCTTGATAATTGCAATTCGCATCTGTCTAGGATGTTTTCGTATCTTATCGCGAAACTGTAACACGCACAGAAATACTGCCGCCCATCTTGTTGTAAAGTTGATTTAAACCCATTTAATGTGAGAGTTTACATAATGGAAGCGGAAAGCGAAATATAGTTATATATCCATACAATATTTACCTCAACGCGACAGCACCATGGCATCACATGCGTTTGCCATATACATTGATATAGGCCGTGGCTACTACACAGTGCTGCCACTACCTTTCATATTGAATCGCTATCATATTGATGCAACGCTAAAATCATCGAGCTGCTAATGGTCCGAATAGGAATGATTTACTGTGGCTGTCTTCCAGAAATGAGTACGTATGAGCTCTTTGCATTATGAACTGTAAATCGATTTTATTTGATAAGAATCGTTATGATATGAAATAGCGTGTCGTTCGATTTTATTCAGGGTCATCTGTTTTAGTGATGGAGGTAACGTTCAACGAAGATTCATTCACTCGGCAATGCCCCTTGCAAAATGGTGTCGATCAATACACACAGGCGGTACATATTACTTGATCTCTAATATCTACCATGAAATAAGAAGCACCACCCTTGTTAACAGGCGGCGACTAATGCATCAATTATTGGACATGAAGGCGGGGTTTTACTCCAGGACATATTAGAATCGTACAAGATCAGATCATGTGCAAATGAACGGTAACTGCAACATATAGCTCTGAATATTGGAGTTAATACAGCGACATTCAGTAAACGTTTGTTGTTACCAATAGGTAACCTGTAGTACCGGTGACTCTAGGTATTTTAGGCTGACAACAATGTAATTCGGTGACATTAATAGCTATTGTCATCGAATACCGCAGAATGTATGCCTGACATATTTTGCACAATCCTCTCAATTGGTTTCACGCAATAAGTCAATGAATGTTCAATGTGCAAGGGAAGATGAATGTTTTCTTTCGAGGATTTCAATCAACCATATTGCCAACCCAATGAGAACTCACAATGTACGATTCGCAACAGCATCATGAACTGAAAAGTGTGGTAGGGTGATAGGAAATACGTTTTCGTTCCATGATGATATGAATCAGGTGATTTTAAATATAGAGGTATTTGTTTCCTATGACAAATAAATATTCTCTTGAGATTGATGTCTCTGTCTCACCCTGCCGGAGTTGTCCCCAGAAGACTCCAGAGCATCCCACAGGCGCCATCCGTGATACATTACTAGAGAGGACAGGCATCTGATAACGTAATGGACAAACACGGAGACAACACAGAGTCGACATGGATGTGTACTGTGCCAAGACGGAGCTGACATGAGGAGCCCAGAGGCAATGCGGTACATCCCGGAAAAGACCCCCGGAAGACGCCAGCAATAACATGAAGCATCCTTGCACAAACTCAGAGGAAATCGAAATAAACATGGTAGAGCCCGGAAGACGCCGGAAACAGCACGAGTATCTCGGTTGGACGCCGGCAGCAATAAGGCATTAACGCGTGACGGGCCGTCAGCAACATGGAATGAGTACGGTTTTACCCGGATTGGGGTCGAAAAAGGTCTAAAAAGGCTGTTCCAACCATGCCATTGCGTACTCCAGAACGTGAAACATGGATCCTGCACTACCTCTACGAGAAGAAGTCGGCCTGCTATTGGACGCGCAAGACCACACCTTTGCCTGTGTTGAAGCTATTGCTGCGATTAGAGGAAGAAACCGAAGGCACTGAAAGCAGAAAGAGAAAATAGGCTGATGATGCTGGAAAACGAAAGAAAAGAACAAGACGTGTTTTGATGAAACATTGGCTGTTGAGAAGACAACAGCTTGGGCCGATTGACAATCTGATTGCAGAATTGGCAGCAGCAGTTGGTGGCAGCTTCAGGAACAACAAGAGCCGATTGTGTGCCAGGGAGCCATTGGAGGCTACAAGGATGCCCCGGGGCCAGAAAGGCGGCTACACGGAGACACTGGAGACTCTAGGGATAATCCAGGACTTAACACTGAGACAGTGTCCAATATATATATATATATATATACATATACATATATATATATATATATATATATATATATATATATATATATATACATGTATATATATATATATATATATATATATATATATATATATATATATATATATATATATGTATATATATATATATGTATACATATATATATATATATATTTATATATATACATATGATTATATATATATATATATATGATACATATATATACGATTATATATATATATATAAATATATAATAGATATATATATAGATATATATGTATATATATATATAAATATTGATATATATATATATTTATATATATATACTCTATATATATACATCTATATGCATATATCCCTATATATATATATATATATATATATATATATATATATATATATATATATATATATATATATATATATATATATATATATATTATTAGTATAGATCATATTCAAACACCATGGCCATTATGAATAACATCATCGGAGGTGTCCAGTATTTTTACCATTCGAGTTACATTTGCATCTTATCTGTATATGATTGTGTATTGTTTGTTTGTATCAATATGGCAACCTTTTACATGCTCGTCCATTTTGTATTATTATCTGGTTATATATATATCAGTCTATATTAGGGACGTATAAATGTATATTGCTGCAATATCATTTTGGTTATATCCCATCGTATAACTGCTGGCATTCATAGGTTTCTTACACACTTGACTAGTTACTTAACAAAGCAATGAAGCCTGGATTACAGAGAACGTGAACCTGATTGACAAATTAATAGCTGAATTGTATGAGATGGAGGCCTACTAACAATATGATCGAAACAATTCAGGTGTCAAAGGTGTAATGAATGATTCAAAATGTTGGCATAGGTGTTAAATGGTTAATGTTAATATATATTCCGGCTTAAATATATTGATTAGTTAAGTGACTAGCACTAGTAATTAGAGGCACCAACTCTCCCCAAGGGGCTGAAAAGCAGGAAATGAGCTAAAACAGAAATCCTTCAAACTTCAAGTCAACTAATTCTCCCAAAGACAGCACTTCCAACTTGATGTTTTATTTGTGAAGCATTGTCATGTACAAATAGGCCAGGTAACACTGTACAAGCAACAAGTTCAGGAATTCACTCGCATCCTCACTCTAGCACAACCAAGTCATAACACCCACCCCAGTAAGCTAAACAATTAACAAGCCAGAATTTATATAAACATACATATGCTTTTATGTATATATATATATATAGATATATATATATATATATATATATATATATATATATATAGATATATATATATATATATATATAGAGAGATATATATATATATATATATAGATATATATATATATCTATATATATATATATATATATATATATATATATATATATATATATATAAGTATATAAATGTATATAAATATACACACCCATATATGTATACATATATGTATATATATACATAATTATATGAATATCTATCTATATATATAAATTTATATATATTTTTATAAATATATATGTATATACATATGCATATATAAATATGTATAATATGTAACAATAGACTAGTACAATTTCACAATAGTCTATAAGGTCAATAGCTGTAGTGATTAGCTGACGGTTTACATACATAGCTTGCAGCAGAACAAAGCAGTATAAGCATTTATCTACAAATTGTTCCTGAATTGTTCCACTTATCTGATTGTGTCATCTTATATGGAAAGTACAATAAACTGCCTTATTTGAAATACTATATCATAACTACAGTAATCGTCTTTGTACTTCAAACTAACAAGCAAAATTATTGCTTTTAAGCCTGAGAATAAATTATCTGCATGTAACTGCAGATGAATTGTGGGTGCAAAAAGGCATCTTAAAAAAAAGAATTTTGCTCTCATCCAGGTGAGATGGTACCATAAAGTTGTTGGAGTCCAACATTGAAATGAAAATCATGTTTAACATAGCTCACAGCCATATCACTTGTGAACAATTGACATTCCATTAATGAAAAAAAGTACCCCATTACCATATATTCACAAAAATATAAACGTACCACAGTAAGGCTCCATTAACAACACACATGGTTCAACTGACCTTATCAATATTGCAGGTGATTGTTTGCATTCGTTGGATATCACCGTTCCCTTAAGTCTCAGGTGTTACCTGCAGCATGGGATGGCTCAAAACAAAAAAACACAGGGACAATGCTCACCAGGTGTAAGGAGTGTGTGTGGTAAGCCCATATCAGCTATTTCTGCTTTAGTAGTACAGGTATACTACTGTTATGGGTTGTCACTATATATATATATATATATATATATATATATATATATATATATATATATATATATATATATATATATATATATATATATATATATATATATATATATATATATATATATATATATATATATGTGTGTGTATATATATACTGACGATTACAACCATTCGTGGACTCAACCATTCGTGGACAAATTTTTTATAGTGCATTTTTGCTATCATTAATTATATCAATTATTTATTCGGCATCTTTTAATTGATACAATTAAATAGTTTAAAGCGAATAAAAATCTTTTGGTTACTTTTTATTGCTGGTATATACTTTTGGTCCTCGAAACGTCGTCCACGAAAGGTTAAGACATTAATTTATACGTATAAATCCAACCTTTCGTGCCCATATATATTTTTGAATATTTGCTGATAACCGAAATATTTTAATCATTTTCAGTCATCATGGATTAGAAACATAATATATGTTGTTGATGTGATCATTATGAACCATTGGTAGAATTTCGCGATCTAATTCAATGTTGTAGATTAATGAAAAAGGATAAAAATAGAGTTTTCCGGTAAAGAAATTTAAGAATAAATCAAATATTTTAATTTTTCAAATAAATATATCCAACACATATGATTAAACATTATTTCGGAAATTTGGATCGAAGTATATACGGTTGTATGGAAGATATTGAGGTGTGCGTGTTATGTCAACGAATGGTTAGTTGTTAAAATTTTAATTCGCTATTATATTCAAAATCCAAAGAAATCCCGCGTGAAAGATTATTTGTGTACGTTACTAAGACTAGACTATCACATTCGAATGGTCAAACCAAAATATTTTCAATTATTTTGGACGAAAATGAGCGTTGACTTTATGTGGACATACTGGTATATCCTTTTGTGGACCAAAGTCTACGAAAGGTTGGAGGTTTGTCCACTAAAGGTCGCGTTCGTGCTAATATATATATATACATATATATATATATATTTAGATATATATATAAATATATATATATTTATATATATTAATATATATACAATGATATAGATATATATAGATATAGACTATATATACATAAAGATATAGAGAATATATATAAAACATATCTATAATATATAGATATACTATATATCTCTAAATATAGAATATCTATAGGATATCTATATATATCATATATATATATATATAAATATATATCTATATATATATATATATATATATATAAATTGTAAATTGATAAAGTAAACATTGAACAATGAGGCAGTCGTAAGACTGGTTTATCAGATATCAGTTAATACAAATCGAAATGATTGCGCCTGGAAGAGCTCGTCGCAGCGGCTTTAATTCCCTTACATGGTCGTGATTACAGTTGGCCATCCATTACAGGGTTACAAAAGAGCGACATTGTATGAAAATATTGGACGGATACTGTAGCATGCAATTAGGCCGTGATATCCGTTGAGGATTACTTTCCTTTGTTAATGATTAAACCACACTAATCAATAATAAACAGTTACTGCAGCAGAGAATAGGTTGGGTATTCACCGAAATCAATGCAATCCATCACTAAAACGGCGTGGATCATTTGGTGAACACAACGATGTTCAACCTCTATTTATATCCAATGCCTGCGTATCCGGAGGATTTTAGCATGGTCTATTGATGCTTTTGCAAAGTGAACCTCTTAAGATTGCATGGATAAAAACAAAGTAAATACTACTTATCCATCGCCTTTCACTTATCCAAAACCAAACTCTACCTGCATTTGCCATATAAATCACGCTTCGGGCACATTGTGAACAATAAAGATACCGTATGGCATGGCTTGTTGATAGTTAAAGACTGAAAAGCATCTTCCTTGCCGAACACATAAACAATGAACTTATATGTGAATAGTTAGGTCAGACCAATATTTGACATTAGCCCTATCAAAGCCCAACTGCTCATTTATTGGTAATTTGCTGAGAGTATTCTCTCTCTGGAAACATTCAAGCCAATGTGATGAATGGCTCGATTGTAGAGGTGGTGGATCACAAGGCATGGAGGTAATATAGGGAAAGATCAAAAGCATATATTATGTCCCCTTGATTTCGGTACGAGACATATTGATTCCGTACCTGCTTGAAGATATTGAATAATTCAAAGTCATTAAACAACTGTCTCCTGACGCCAGAGGGAACGTTTAAATAATGCAACATATTTTATGGTATCATATACTTTGAATAGAACAAATAATACATGACGCAGGTGTTGAGGCAGGGACGGATGACGATTATCAATACGGTGCGTTAGGGGAGATGAATGGTCTGGTGCTAGGGTAGGGTGTAAACAATCGGCAATAACAAGTGGCGTTGTTTTTTTGAAGGGCACCTGTGTAATTATGTTTACGCATTCGGCTTCACAATTTCATTGGATATCTGCGTTTGTTGTATCCCGTTTGCAACTTTGCAATATTCGCTTCTTCAATAGAGATACCTAGCCCTTTTGTCTATATATCGCCTGTGTGGATGATAATATAGCTGATGTGCTCATGCAGTGATATAAGTTCAAGCAAATTATGACTAAGCAATCAAATCTATTACGCCTCATTCTTCAGAGATAATTAATATAACAAAGGTTACGTCCATGAATGGTAAATCGACTATTTGTATGCATCATATGACTACACATAACACACACACGCGCGCGCGAGAGAGAGAGAGAGAGAGAGAGAGAGAGAGAGAGAGAGAGAGAGAGAGAGAGAGAGAGAGAGAGAGAGAGAGAGAGAGAGAGAGGGACAAATAGAGAGAAAGAGAGAGACAGAAACAAATACCAAGTTAAAGGTATTTGACCCTCTGATGCACGGGACTGCATTGAAGAAGCCGATTACAATTTATTATACGGCTATCAATCCAAACGGTTACGTTGCTCAAAGGCTAGCGTAATTGTTAATCATTGCTCGATATGAATATATAAATCATACCACGTCCACTGTATTTATTACAATCGGTATGAGTGTCTTGCTTTCAACATGTTAAGAAGTGGTTGGACCTGACAAACTGCAACATGACATAATGCTTATCCTGTTGGGGTTTCTAACCATAAAAATTTTGTTTAGGAACATACAGCGCTACGGTTAACTGGGTCACGGAAGTATAGGGAGTCGGGGGATATATGAATCGTTTGGAGGTCTTAGCGGACTGGATAGGCGAATAGGCGCTCGTGTCACTCAGAGCGCGAGAGCAGCTTTTGAGTAGATGTTTTTTTAACATAGACATCTTTAGCAAATTCTGAACTAGTTATTGCATATTATGACAAATTTTCATGGCAATATCTCCTCAGGTGTAGCAACCACATAGAATGTTCTGAATGTTTGGGATCCAAAATTGCTATGTATTGAATTTCGCATATCTGACATTCATAGGATAGTTATTGAGTAAGTGAAGTATATTTGTGGATGGGAATATACTTTTAGGACCTATTAATTGAGTTGACAACCTTCCATAAGGTTTTTGTGAAAGGTGTTAAGGTTTTAAGAAGTCTACTGTCCAAAAATCAATGTATAAAACAAAATAATCATTAAAATTAGCGCTGATAAATTTTTATGAGGCTCTCACTCAAAGAGGTCATTGTGCCATAATACGGCTCCAATTACACTGGGGCTGGGGCGCTTGATTTATTTTAACCAAAGTTTGCAATTAGAATGAGCTACGCGATGAAGTAAATCTTGTAACAATAATAATTAACATTATTAACGGAGTTATTCGAGATTCTAGTTTTTCACTTATTCGATGACCTTGACATTAGTTTCAGATCAAGGTCAAAACAAAACCTCTCGGTTTTGCTAATCATTGACGCCTAACGATTGAATAAAAAGATTGCAACCTGTATCGCGAATCAAAAAATAGTTTACATACATTTATACATTATGGCAAACGCGACTAACCAACAGAACTTGGCGAAGAGATTCGCTAAGGCCGGTTTGACTCCACATAGCTAAAGTAAAGTACCTCGAACAGATTCCATTTATATGTCAGATTGAGTACACTACACTACACAATACATCCAATCAATCGAACCAGCGTTGTCATAATTTAGATCAACGACAAAATGTCACAGTGGGCGATATTTGAAAACCCAGGCTGAGAACCCAGGTTGTCGAGTCACTTTAGCGACATTATATGCATTTTCTCGCTATCATCTAGTTGACTCGGGTATAAGCGTCTTAAATAACGCCCTAATATATTCAAGAGTTGTGGTTATTACTTACCAAATCATAAGATATTCTCGGCCAGCAACGAAACTTCATTTCAAAGCACGAGGTGCCTTACGAATTATCCGACCAGCCGAAGCATTTCGGTTTTTCCGGGCGAATATATCTCTGTCTCTAGCTCATTGGTAAACGTCGAAACCAAATATATATATTTTTTTAATTCCCCCTATCGAATGTCACGTGGATAGAATATATTTGTGAAGGAAGTAATTATAAGCAATATATCAGAAACAAGCTGTTAAATGCGGAGTACCAAAATGGTCGTCAGTCCGATAAATAACAATTTTCAAACGTCCCTAACTAACACCTGCGCGGGGTTTATATATACATATATAAACATTAAAATATTTGTACGAGTGTAAAGTAGCCAATTGAAACCAATAGCAAGCAGCAACATCGCAATTTTACATTAATTCATGCATATCTCTCATGATAAGGCATAGAATTTAAGAGCAAAAATGCAATGAAGAAAAGTGCAGTTATCCCATTTAGCATATATTTTGCCATGCCTCTGGTTACAGCAATTAATGACAATTATCTTCTTACCCTGAGCGATATATAGCGATGCCCTTGCTGTAGGCACGAAAGACAGTGTCGTTGTATTATTTAACGCACATTATTATATGCCTTTCTACAATAAACCTACATTTAGCCTGCCATGAGGGGATTTTGCGTTGACTGACTCAAATGAAAACCATCATTAAGACGCATTCATAATTCCCGAGCAGATTTACATGTCGATTAATGTCTGAATAGTATGGGCATTGTAGGAGAACCTTTTTTTGTGATTGCATTTTGCTGCTTAACCAGCTTGTTGCTTCTTGCTCTGCTTTAACGACCTTTGAAGAGGTTCAGAATGAGAATGATTCTGAATTTCTATTAGGGATTCCAAAAACAAATTCAACAATGTAACGGTCAAATGACCATTCAGCTTGTCTTTTGAAGAGCGTCAAGTGAATATACGTCATCAAAACAGAGTAAGTTGATATTATATCATCAAGACTGGCTGGTGCGCGTTTAGCATTTGAATTAAGTAGTGTCAATTATAAAGTTAACATTTATAAGTATATTATCGGCAGCTCTAAATCCAATGCGACATTGTGAATGCATTGGGTGGGCTGTTGTCAAATAGAACGCATAAAGAGCGCCACACAGCATACAAGCATATTTCAATCCGTGGAGTTGAATGCAATAAGATTCCACCAGTGACAGGAGCATACGGTGCACTTATCGTGTGAATACAAATTCAGTGTTACCCTACCGCCATGATACATTATATCGAAAATTAAATCGCTTAATTGTATGCCATAATATTTCTTTTTAGTCAATTACTCCTGCCTCACTCAAAGTAAAAACCATCGAAATATTGCCACAGCATGGCTGGAAACCACACTGTTTATCTGTCCTCAACGGCAACAAATGGCTTTGCTGAATACGCTGACAAAGACAAATTACTAGTTGCGATCACGATTCGTCTTCTGTTGTATCTCTGCCATTGTGCGTCCTGTGCCTGTGCCGAAGTAATTGACCCATCCATGTCTGTTGAAGGTCTCGAGTGGGACATGCATAATCTGGATACAGGGCCATATTTCAAAGATGACGAAAAGCTAATTGTAGTTCTTTTATGCCGTATTGTTTCAACTGCAAACGACCAAGATTTTTCGATGAATGTGAAATAATGTGGTCTTCAAGAATGAACAAGTTCGCAGAAAGTTGTTACCATAACGAAAACACCAATAAATGCATCCAAATATTCCACATTTGCACAGTATAAAAGGGCAGTTATTATTTCGTTTGCAGCTATAGCGTTAGTTGTTGCAGAGGAACCTAAAATTCCAATATATCGGCTAACCCTAGAGCTACTAAATAAGTTGTTTAACAAGGCAGCATCCCTCAATGAAGAGAATATGCCCACCACTAAAAGTAGATTCCAATGACATGGTTTGCAAGAGGTTCCTCGTTTGACCCAGATGATGTAAATAATAAGTCGAAAACATATTTGCTACCCTCGCTTACGTGATAGCTGCATGGTGCCAATTCGGATTGTATTGCCTTGGCAAAGAGTTTGCGCCCAATAACCGATAGAGATATCCCAGCCCAAGAAATTACCCTCATCCATCACCGCTGAAATATCCCCTCCCTCTTAATGGAGATCTTACATCATAGTAGTTCACAAGATTGTTGCATAGGCCATAAAAACCAACATAATAATTTAGCTTTATGATGGTAAATATACCTTGCACGTTATTCATTTTTCCTGTTTCACTGTGAAATGTTATCAATGAATGCATTAGCTTACTGCTCCGCAAAATAATGGGCAGCGATAAACTAGTCTCACTTACTTTTCATGCAGTTGTAATGATGCTGCCGTGTCACTCATGCAGATATCAAGCTTTGTTATTTCATAACAGTTAAAATATCTCGTTTTGCCGGCATAGCAGCTATGTGGACTCTTAGGTAACCAAATCCGTTTAATAGCAACATTCGAGCATCATCGTATATGCATTTAAAGCTAACTCCATAGCAGGTCTTTGTATCTGTTGATTGTGGTTCAGATTACTTGCCATGGTTATTAATGAAAAGCTGTGAAGGCTTAATCCCTCATATATAAAGCAGATATCTTGCGTGCGCATCATATACCTTGAAACCTTTAAAAAGCCCAGATTAGGTAGATAATTGTTGAAATGTGTTTGCTTTGGCTTACAGTCACACTCGATAGCCTAAAACAAAATATCAAAGCCCATAAGGGAAGATGTGACGAAACTTATGTTCAGCTTCATCGTCGTGATGTGCAGGTGTACAGGTTGGTCGTAGATGCTTGAGCGTCAATCGAAATAACAGCAATTCTCGAATGTGGATCATATAGGATAAAATTGAGCTGTTTGGTTTTGTCATGAATATCGCTGTAGCAGAATAAACCTATCTTGATGTACCATATTTGTGACATTTTAACGATTATGTTTTCCACGACATGATATGGAATGAGGAAACCAAGAATTGCAGAATCACAAAATGAAGGATGCGATCATTCAAAAAATATTTTTGTGCAGTTTTCAGAATATGCGCTGTATGGTATAAACATCCAGAAGTATTACTACCTATGCCGCTGACGTACGATTATAAAAGGTGCTGTTAAAACGATGATAGACATCATATTTCTACACATGGTTATGCAACCATTGTTATAGAGTTCAATTATCGTGCTACTACACAGTACCTGCACAACGCCGTCACATTTTACACGGTCTCGGGTCATTTTGCGTGTTATTAATGTACTTTTAAGATCCCACATTATATTGGGTAACAAATATAATGCTAAGAGACCGAAAGATGGTATTTGGAGCATATCTTATTGAGACAAACTTATACTAATGATTGAGTTTCCACAGCTACTTATCCTTGCTGTCAGGCGTTCAGATGGTTTAATATATCAGCATTTGTGTGTATTAACAAACACTTTTACATGATGAACAGTTACCTCACCAGCGTTTAGCGTCTCAACTCGCAAGACATCGAACCAAGTCACAACCAGTACAGGCTCAAATGTCTCGCTTCATGAAAGAATCTAGTGTACAAATTGTGACAATGCATATATGCGGGAAAAGTTCCTGACGACATTGAAGATCGTACACAAATTTCGTTCGGGCCTTGGCCTTACAGTAACTAGGAGGCATTAACGCGTTGTCAATGAGAAAGTAGGCAGTATTAATTTGAACGAGTTGTCGATATTATACATAGTGCGGTACAAAACCGAAGCAGAGACGAAAAGTTAATGGAAGACAGCAAAAAGCCAGTCCAGTTTGCCGTCTATTAAAGAAGTATGTTGTAACTTGCTTGCATGTACGCCACCAGATACCCCTTCTTTTCGAGGATATTCCACATTCAGTAACAGGTGTTCAGCATGAAAAGGTTGAATTATCAGCATCAACCTTGACGACACATAGCTCAAGCATTTATTTTGTTCGTTCACCAAGTTTAAGATTGCATACTTTTAACTTACCAATGATGTTCTGCAATCTCATAATATCTCATACATCAATATATGATGAATACATTAGATGTCAACACATAAATAAACGGAAGCTTACCATCCGTCATGATAAGGTTACATTTGCACAGTTTATCAGGCACACAAAAGCAAACGGGATTATGGGCGATCTCATCTTTTTCAAAATGTTATGTCAAACTTTTGGTTTAATCGACTTTAGCGTAAACCGCATGTTGCATCGTTCAATCTTGCAATTATGCCTAATAACATTCCAAAGCTGTTCTATATAGTTGGGAACAAAATGCTTATAAATTTCAAATGTTGACATTTTTAAGAGTGCATTCTTTTTCCTTCTACCTGGTCCAGTATAATAAAATGGTCAAACCTTTGCCCAATGGACATAAATAAATTGTTGCGCCTTCAAGCGTGAGGCTTTGCAAATCAAGCTTTTATATAACATCATGATCAAAGATTCACAAGTACCTAAATTATGAGCATACGTTTCCCGGTAAGCTAAGCAGAGTCGTCCAAAGGGCTCGGATCATTTTTGAGGGGGGTGTCGCCTGGTATACCCTATAGCCTACAAAGCCTCTCCCAGCGGTTTATTTGGTCTACCCAAAGCGATATATTTGTCTTCCCTATAGCCTACAAAGCCTGGTCTGCCCTATAGCCTACAAAGCCGCTCCCAATGGTTTCTTTGGTCTGCCCCTAGCGATCAATTTGCCTGCCCTGTCTCCTATTCTATGTAGAAAGGGTCCGGCCCAAGTAGCGGTCCAATTTCCCGATTTGGGACAGGCTTGGATAGTATTGGGTCCAATGTCCCAACTTGTGGTAGGCTTGGGGGGTTCTGGTTCTGGTGGTGGTAGGAAATACCAAGTGGTTTCCAAACGGTTCTTTGTGATTTTCCAGAATTTCCTTGCTAGAAATGCGTATCCCACCATTTGCAATGTTGTCAAAAACGACCCAATGATTCCTACATTGGTTCCACTCTCTTCTATATCGTCTTCAAGAACCGACAATTTGTCCCTCTACGGATGCCATGTCTGTTGCAATAGCGTCTACGTTTTTTTCTATATCATCCACTTTTTACTCTATATTTCACATTGTATTGTAAAATCGTATACACTAGGGATGCCATATCGTGGCGCGGTGTTGTATGGTAGTATTTCTAGGGTGGGGCTACTTTCGAAATCCATTGTAGCCGATTTTGGTTGGATTCTCTCGGTGGAACCGTGGGTAGCCTCCAATGGCGTTGCCTCTGCTGGCTTTGCCTCTGCTGGCGTCAGTATTGAAGATTCTACTCTTTTCTGCACGTATGTTTTGCATTGCTTCTTCGGAGAGGTATTCTGCGGATGGCCTAGTATTGGTGCCCAGGACTATAGCTCCAAAAGGTCCACGCCCACGCAGTCGTCCCAACCCAGCACATCCGGTAAAGTGATATACTAGGCTGAAACAATACAACAACAATACTACAACAATGCTGCAACAATACTACAACAATACCACAACAATACTACAATAATACCACAACAATACTACAATAAAACTAGGCAATACCTTGGCAATACAAAGCAATATCATACTCTACCACCCCCCTATAACTACGCCCACTCACGCCCACCTACCCTCATCCCAAGCTCCAATTCTTGTGGCCAACTAGTATAGAACCTCTTGTAGACAGAGGGAAAACCGGTGCATATATGGCTCCAAACGTCGGGGAGTTGGTGGCCGTGCTAGATGTGTAGCATGATTCGATCGAGATATGTTTTTGGAGGCAGTAGAAGAATGCAAAAAGAATAAAAAATTGTTTCCAGATATTCTACCAATTGGTACCTAAGCACCTTCCGGTCCCAGAGATATCCTAGGTCATCCCAGAGGGTACCTTGCTGGACGATTTTCCGAGGAGGATGCGAAAAATATGCATAGCTGGGCATATGAACCAGTGTACATAGTAAGGTATGATGGCATCTACGTACCATGTACACGAAACGGATTTGATTTGCGCCAGGTGCATGATCATACCGCTGGACCCCGACGATAGCAACTAGCCTAGACTTGTTCTTTGTAGAGTGGTACGGATCTCACCAAACTTGCATACAATTCGGCCCTGTATTTTTTTCAGGGTTACCGAGAGCCGCTCGACCTCTTTTTCCAGAAAATGTACATAGGCTTCAAACTCCTGTCCTTCTTTATCTGTGCGCTTGTCCTCTCGGGCGGTTGTCCTTGCAAAGTGGGTACACTTGTATACATCCTCTTCCATGGCGGCAATGTCGGTCAAATCGCGTGCTTTGGGTGACTTTGTTTCTACAAGATATGGCGAAGAATAGTCCTCCAGAACCATATAGTCCTTCACAATTGCAGCCAGACTGCTAGTAGACTCTGCTGAGACTTCCAAAGTTTTGAAAATACCTGGACGAGGGGCGTGCTCCACAGATATCGGATTTCAGCAAACCTATTCTTCGTTCCGTGGGCGAAACGTCTAGTCGGGTTGGATTTGAATTTCCAGAGAGGATGGCTTTCGAGGCCCAATCTTGTACAGATTGCGGTCCATCTTGTCCCTCGAGGTTTCGAAGCATTCTTTGCATCCCTCCAGAATATTATCAAAAGCCTTGGTAAACCACACTATAGTCCTATGGTTGGGATTCTTTGTGTTCTTACAGACCTTTCCTCCCCTCTCTACATCTACATCCAGGAACCTTCCAGCAGTAGCCAACATGTTGGGATACTGGGGTTATTTTCCCTTCCGACAGCATGTCTACTAGGAGTTTTGTCGTAGCGGGTTGCGGGTAGAGCACATAGATATCTTCCACTGGTTTGCAACTTGGCGAACTTCTTCTAGAGTTTAGGCTGTTTGTACCTCTCAATAGTTTGGCACTTCTGTGTCCTCCATTGCCACTCTACGTGTTGCTACTCTGGAAGCATATTGGAAGCTACCCCTGCGAATACTATCTGGGGTGGATGCAAACCAGTGGTCTGTTTCGAGCTTGCTCTGCGATTGCTTTTGTACATCTGTGTCGTTTTCTTGGACGAGCACGGAATGATGGGACCTAACATTGTATAACAAAGAAATGGAGCAAATGCTATCGAATGGTTGACGTAGGACATGTCTATTCGAAATATGGGGCACTTGCGAAAGCAAAGTCCGCTGCTGCCATCAGTATGGTTTTTTCCATCGGTCGTCGTCAACAGTATCAAACCATATCCGTATACCCGCTTTCAACAGTGTTCTAGTATGTGCATACAAGCCCACAATGATTCATGTATTTCTATACATTATATATATATATATATATATATATATATATATATATATATATATATATATATATATATATATATATATATATATATATATATATATATATATATATATATATATATATATATATATATATATATATATATATATATATAATATATATATATATATATATATATATATAAATATACATATATATTTATATATATATATATATGTATATATATATATATATTAATATTAAACATGTTTAGTGGACAAATCGCCAACCCTTTCGTAGATTTGGGTGCACAAAAGGATGTACTACTTTGTCCATATTATGTCAATGCTTTTTCTCTTACAAAATGCTTACAAATATATTTTTTTGACCATTTTTATATGATAGTTTAGTCAAAATAATGTACGAAGATAATCTTTCGGTAATGCTGTCTTAAATTTGGAATATTATAGCCAAAATAAATTTTAGCAGCCAAACATTCGTTGACATTACTTGATAACATACATATCTTCCATACAACCATATACACTTTGGCTCAAATGGTCAAAATAATGTTTAAATATGAGCGTACAATATGTCTATCTGAAGTTTTTAAAGATGTGAAAATGTTATAATTTCAATACCGAAGAACTATTTTTTCTCATTATTTGTCTATCGACAGCATTGAATAAGTTCGCAAAACGCTGGCAATTGCTCATTATGATCATATCCACAACAAATATTAAAATTCTAATCCATAATGACGGAAAATGATTTCACAGCCTCTGTATTCCGCATATATACGCAAATATATCAGGAATATAAAGCCGCAAAAATAATTATATTATGTTATTTTAGAAATGCCGAATTATTAATGAAAAAATAATGAGATGTTTTTCCAATGAAGGTTGGAGTCAACGGATGATTGAAATCGGCAGTTTATAAATATATATATATATATATATATATATATATATATATATATATATATATATATATATATATATATATATATATATATATATATATATATATATATATATATATATATATATATATATATATATATATATATATATACATATTGATCAAATAAACATTGCTGAAATAAGCAGTCACAAGGCTAGTTCATCATATATCAGTTCATACATATCAAACCTGAACGCGCCTGCAAGAGATCTTCGTAGCAGGTTTTCTACTCTGACATAATTGTGTGTACAGTGAGTCACGACTTGGCGAATCATCCATTACAGGGTTACAAAAGTGCGATATTTTATGAACGAATACTATAGCATGCAATCGTGCTGTGATATCCATCGGGGAAAATTTTGATTGCTTACCTTTGTTAATGATGAAACCAGACTAATCAAGAATAACCGGTCCGCTACAGCCATTGCTGCAGCGAAAAGGATGGGTATTCATCGAAATGATGCAATCTATCACTCAAACGGCGTCGATCATTTGGTAACCTGTTGCATAATTTTCCGGTGTTGATAGCCAAATAATTAATATGATTTGGGGAGCTAGATCCCACCTATGGGTTAGTGCAATGGAGCGTTGGGGAAGGGTGGAAAAATTGGCTTTAACAAGTTGCATTGTTCTTTTTGAAGGACACCTATGTAATGATGTTAACGCATTCTGCAAAGCATTTTCTTAGCATAAATTACCTACTTGTACGCCACCAGATACCCCTCCTTATCGAGAATAATCCATGTTCATTAACTGTGATGTTGTACAAGTGTTCCGCATGAAAAGGCTGAAGCATCCGCATCAACTGATTCCTTGACGTCACACACATCTCAAGCATTCATTTTGTTGTTTCGGCAAAGACATACTTTGTGTTGTATTGAACACCTTTAACTTCCGCATGAAGACGTGTAATAGAGTCGTGATAATATCACATTGATTTTTTATATAGTCGGGAAGAAGAATACATTAGGTGTTACCACATCAATAAACTGGAGCTTGTCATCCAGCATGCAACTGATTTAGTTACAACTGCAAAGTTTATCCTGCACACCGAAACTAACGAGATTTAGCACAATCTGTACTTCCAACCGCATGTTGCATAGGGATAATAACCATTCAACCTTGCAATTATGTCTACTAACATCCTCAAAGACTAGTCTACATAGTTGTGGTACAAAATGCTACATAAATATAGATATTTCATCACGTGCATTTGTTTGCCTTTCTACCTTTTCGCGTGATAAATACCATGATCAAACTTTTGCCCGATGGACATAGTTTTTCTGACCAAATAATTCACGAGTAGCGAAATTATGAGCCTTTGTTTTTTTAAACCTACGCATAAAACAGGGAAAATCGGCTGATTCTGTTTGTTTTAAGCTATTTGGAGCTGCCTTGTTGACATAGAAGGTTGGATGGGTGTCGGGTAAGGGTTCTTATATATCTTGTAAACCAGTTATGGGTGTATAAAAAGAAACAAGTAAAACATGTTACATTGCGCATGTGAGATGTTTGTATCTATTTCAATGTACCAAAAATTGTTTAGATTCACGACTTTGAAAATAACTCCTGGCATCAAAGACTCTGGTGGTGGTTCGAAGGGACCGTGCGCTAAAAACCCAATAGAGCGAATATCTTACAGTCCGAATAGCTACTAGGAGCAATCGATAGAACTATGTTCCGTGAGAGAGCAGTTAATGACAGACTAGCAAAGTCCTCTCTCACCTCGCTGAGATTAAAATGGACTGCATCATGGCGACCTCCTACCGCACACTTACATAGAAGTATTGCCGGTAAATTCGTATATCTATAGTTCCTCTGCATCATTTAATGTAAGCCCCGACAGCCTACGTTTATTATCAGCTGAATAACAATTTGACAAGACACATTGCACGTGAAAGACACTGCATTAGAACTCTTACAGGTGTGATTTACAAATGTTCATTAGCTATGCTGCAAGAGAAGATTTCTGGAAGCATGGTTTGAGAGATATTTAGCTGAAAGACACCGCTATCAGCTCGTATCGCAGTTCAGCCACTATGCAATCATGTTGTAGGAGGTATCCGGATAATACAATGGCCCGAGGCGCTAATACCCTCGTCTGCCAATTGCAATTTCCTAAACACTCAAAATATATTTCGTCACGCCTTGGTAACTTCACCAAATAAATACTACCAGTTGTCGCCGGGACAAAGTATTGCAAAGCGTCGCATGCAGCAATCTGGTATGCATTTAATCTTACAGCAGCAAATAGTGAAGCAAATTGGTGGATAGGATTGTTAAAAGGTTAATATGACTACGAATATATTTCGTTTACATAACAACAATTGATTGATCCGCAATGCACTTTGCGGCATACGATGTATATGCTTGATGTAGGCAAATGCATACAATCAATCAGTTGCCGTTTTTGACCTCTCAATGTTCGCTCAGTCACCCTGAGGACATGCACCTGTGTTATAGTTTTGTAAAATACATATTTATTATCGCTAAGCTAAATTACGATATTGTCCGTTTGCTTTTGTATCATTGCGACTGTAATATATCGCGCCCGCCAACGAAAAATCACCCTTTCATATTCATATCTGAACGCATTGGATTCTCGCCATCTCATAATTACAAACAACAGTTTAATATATCTCTGTTGACGTAATATCGCACGACCATTCCTTATATTTATCATTTATGACTGTAACATAACTGGTTGCAGCATTGAGAATCCAAACAGATTATTAGTGTATTATTTCTTACCCAGCTACTTTAGCAACCGTCTGTAGCCCGAACTGACCAGCTATTCTACTATCCATGCCCGTGGCATAAAGTTTTAACTCCAGAATAAAGCCAGTGTAATAACATTATCAGCATTGCTGTATATTAAATATAATAGCTGGTCAAGATGGTGATGTGGTTATCTGCTTCACGAGTCCTGTCTTGCTAATAGGCCTATGGTAAAGAATGATGTTGGTCGGCCTACATAATAGCATTTTCTTTTGTCGTCCAAGTAATATTTAAGCGCTGAAAGTGAAGTATATCATAAAACTCCCTTTCCTGTTACTATGGTACGTTCTGGAAAATCCCTTACGCCGCTTATTATTAAATAGCACATTTATAGTCGATTATATCAAATTATCCATTTCCGACAAGATAGACCAATTGAACATTTCTTCCGCAACTTAATTGGAACTTACATGAATATGCGCGTCAAGATGAAACTAAATATTAGGCCTATTATATTTATATATATATATATATATATATATATTATATATATATATATATACATTTATATATACATGTATATATATATACATATTATATATATATACATATTTAAACATATATAAATGTGTATATATCTAGAGTTATAATATATATATTAGATAGATATATAGAGAGAGAGAAAAATATATGACGGAGAGAGTACATATATATAAATATTTATATATACATATATGCATATATGTATATTTATGTGTATATATAAACATATGTATATATATATGTTTATATATATATAAAATAGATCTATATATATAATTTCTATATATATCTATATATAGACCGATATATATATATATTTGTATATATATATATTATTTTTTATATACATTTAAACATATATATATATATAATATATATATCTATATATCTATATATATATATATATATACATATAAATATATGCATATACATATATATATATTCATATATATATAATATATATATATATAAATATATATTTTTATATATATATATATACGTTTTTTGTATATATATATATTTATATATAAATATATATATATTTTTTACATTTACATGAATATATATATATATATATATATATATATATATATATGATCGTGTATATATATATATTTATATATATATATGTATATACATGTATGTATGTATGCTGAATATTTATTTATAAATTATTTATATATATATTAATATATTCATATATATATACAAATATTATATATATATATATATGTATATATATATGTATATATATATAAATATATTTATGTGTATATATTTACATATGTATATATATATATATATATATGCATATATATATATATATATATATATCTATATATCTATGTGTGTGTATATATATATATATATATTTATATATATATAGCTATATATATCTCATATATATATATATATATCTATCTCTCTTATATATATCTCTTATATATATATGTTGTACAAATTGTGACAGATAAGTAAATGGCATTACATACTGCTTATATAGGGATTGAACAGATGCGCGATCACAAGGCTGCTTTTTACACATGTCTGTTCATACATATGAAACCTGAACGCGCATAATTCATTACAGGGTTGCAATATATCATCATTGAATGAAAATATTGAGCGGACACTATGGCATGCAATCATGCCATGACATCCGTTGAGGTGAATTCTGATTGCTTACCTTTGTTAACGATGAAACCAA
Organism: Urechis unicinctus; assembly: GCA_034190875.2. Classification (NCBI taxonomy): domain Eukaryota; kingdom Metazoa; phylum Annelida; class Polychaeta; order Xenopneusta; family Urechidae; genus Urechis; species Urechis unicinctus. The sequence continues at coordinate 11,382,096 of CM067343.1, read as the reverse complement.
ACTAATTGAGAATAACCGGTCCGCAACAGCCATTGCTGCAGCAAATTGGATGGGTATTTATCGAAATGATGGAATCCATCACTCCAATGGCGTGGATCATATGTTCGGCATAATGGGCGTATACCTCTACTTGATTCTGATGCCTGTGTATCCAGGGGATATTGGCATTGTTTAATAATGTTCATGAACTGTTTGGGGCATATGGCTAGGTTAACCTCTTGAGATTATATAAATAAATATTCAATACTATTACCACATTTCACTCATTCATTGCCATTGTCAATCTGCATGCGTCATATGTATCAAGCTTTAGGCACATTTTGAATAATAAATATAAAGCCTAATTGCTCATCTATTGTTAATTTGTTTGAAATGTTTGTATCATCGCAATGTTCCCTGTGATTACCCTATGTAATGTGATGATCTACAACAAATTGATTGCGAAGGTAGCGGATCAGAAGGGAAGCTGCTAATATATGGAATGATCGAAAGTGTGTCTGTCTTTAACTGCTCTCTTGCGGAAAATAGTTATATCGATTGCTCCTCGTAGCTTCTCGGACTGTAAGACATTTTCTCCATTGGGTTTCAGCGCAGGGTCTGTTTTGAACCATCCCAAGCCAGGTGTTATTTTTCAACGTCGTAAATCGAAGCTCTTACTTTTGCGTTGAAGGTGATGCAATCATCACGCAGGCGAAATGTTACCTATTTTTCTTGTTTCTTTTGATGTACCATTAACTGGTTCACAAGTTATAACCCTTGCCCGACACCACCCCACTATCCATGTCAACAAGGCAGATTTTTTTCCAGTTTTATGCGTAGGTTGAAACATCTGCTGGAGACCGATATGTCTCAATTAAGGAACGCAATTTTCTTTCTTGAGCTATGCAAAAATATACTCGTCAGGTTTCTGCCATTAACGGATGGCTTACAGCTGTTTGATGTACAATCAACTGCTTCAATATAATGGTGAAATAAACATTTGAAACGCGGCTGACTGTTTGCGCTCAGCGACCGTGGTGAGTTATCTTGTACATTGGATGCACGGTACCGAGCGCTGTTCAATGAGCCCACATGTAATATTTTAATTGTATCGGCAAATACTGTGTCACTATATTTTGTTCGGTGTTCTCAGATTGTTTTGTTATGAGCAGCATGCTAAACTTGCTGTTTTCTAATTGACATGCTCACATGCTGTTCTTCACGTTGCATGGTCACCTGGGTGCCGCGCTCTAAATAGAACGCTCTCGTTAGTGCTATTTTCTAAGTGACATGCTGACCTGCGTGCTTTTGTGTAAGTTGCATGCTGACCTGGGTATTTTTCCTTAATTAGCATGCTTATCATGGCGCTATTCTCTAACACGAAATCACACCTGATTACTGTTCTATAATAGGATTGTTCTCTTGAGGGTTGTTTTTGGATTACCATGCTCACGTGCTCTCATTATGTATGCATATGCCAATATTCTGGCAATATTTGTTGTACAATATTATACATTTACGTGGACCTGCTGACACATGTGTAGGGTATTAGAGAATATAAAGCAATGTCGTCAGTCCCCATTGTCCTCAACAGTGTTAGTTAACCATTGATCTACCACAAAACCATCATCGATTTTTTTTGGCAATGTTCGGCTTTGAACAAACCTGTCAACAAGGGAACCGTCCATGCGGATCCATGGCACATTCATTGCATGACCATTTCTATTTGATGGAACAATGTAATTACCAATATATATCCAGGAACAAAATAAACATTTGATATATCTCTGACACTATTATATCAAGGATTTTATCGTAACACTGCTACGCGAACCGGGAAATGTAGGCTCATAATTTTGCTACTTTTGAATTATTTGTTCATGCTGTTATATGACAGCTTGATTTGCACATCCTCACGCTTGAAGGCTCAACAATCCATCTGTGTCCACTGGGGGAATGTTTGACCATGTTATCTTACTGAACCAAGCAGAAGAAACAAGTATATGGAACAGCATATTTGGATGTTATTAGACATATTTGCAAGATTGAACGATGCAACATGCGATTAAAACCGAAAGTTTGACATAACATTTAACACAAGATCAGATCGTACCTAACCCCGTTTGCTTTGGTGTGCCGGATCAACTGTGCAAATATAACCTCATCATGACTGATGGCAAGCTCCAGGTTATTAATCTGTTGACATCCAATGTGTTCTTCATATAAATGATGAATGAGATCGGATCAAAAAAGTACATCAATAACACGCAAAATGACCGAAGACCGTATAAAGATGGACGGCGTTGTGGACGTATTGGGTAGGAGCTCGATCATTCAACTACATAACAATGGTTGCCAAACCATGTGTAGAACTATGATGTTTATAACTGTTATGACATCACTTTCTATAATCGTATGTCAACGACATAGGTAGTAATACTCCAGGACTTTAATACCATACAATGCATATTCTGAAAACAAAAACTTTTTTTGCACGAAAATAACTTGAATGATCGCATCCTTCATGTAGTGATGCTGCAATTGTGGCTTTCCCCATCCCATATCATATCGTAGAAGACATAATCGTTAAAAAGTCACTGATGTGGCACATCGAGACCAGTTTATTCTACAGCGATGTTCATGACAGAACCAAACCAGCTCACATTTACCTTATATGAACCACATTCGAGAATTTCTGTTATTTTGATTGACGCTTAAGCTTCTGCGACCAATCTGTACACCCGCACATCACGACGATGAAGCTGAATATTAATTTTGATCCATTGTGCAATGAGTGCGCGGTCACGTCTTCTCTTGTGGACAATAATATTTTGTTTTAGACTATCGAGTGTGACTGTAAGGTAAGCTTGATATCTGCATGAGGGTATCGGCAGTATCATTGCAATTGATTATAGAGTAAGTGAAAAAAATTTAAAAAAGGTACAAGCTATATTTACCACCCAAACAAATATTATTATGTTGGTTTCTATGGGCTATGCAACAATCTGGTGAACTACTGGGATGTGAGGTCAACATTAACAGGGAGGGGATATTTCAGCCATGATGGATGAGGGTAATTTCTGAGGCTGGGATAAATCCATCAAAATGCTATCGGTTATTAGGCGCAAACTCTTTGCCGAGCCATACTGCAAAGAGAGAGTCCAAGTTGGCACCATTCAGCTATCACGTGCGTGATGGGTAGCAAATATGATGTTTTCGACTTGTTGCGAGCCATGTCACTGGAATCAACTTTTAATGGTTAGAATATTATTTTCATTGAGAGATGCTGTCTTGTTATACAACGTTATTAGGAGCTCTAGGGTTAGCCAATATATTAGAATTTAAGCTTCCTTTACCCAAAGCTGAACGCTCCCTGTTGGCGGTAAAAATTGATCCAGCTCTCTGCAACAACCAACGACAAAGATGCTAACGAAATAATAAATGCCCTTCTATATTCAATGCCGTACAAATGTGGAATATTTAGATGTAATTTATTGGTGTTTTCGTTGTTGTAACAACTTGCTGCCAAATTGTTCATTCTTGTAGGCCACAGTATTTCACATTCATCGAACAATCTTGGTCGGGTGCGGTAGTCACAATACGGCATGCAGAGGTAAAAGAACTGCAATTTGCTTTCCGCCATCTTTGAATGCTTGCCCTGTATCTATACCATGCCTGTTCCACTCGAGACCTTCAACAGACATGGATGGGTCAATTACTTCGGCACATGCACGGTCGTCCAATGGCAGGGATACAACAGAAGACGAATCGTGATCACAACTAGTAATTTGTCGCTGTCAACATATCCACCAAAGCCATTTGTTGCCGTTGAAGACGGATAAACAGCAAGGTTTGCAGCCATACTGTGGCAATATTTCATTGTTTTTTACTTTGAAGTATGCAGAATTAATTGACTAAAGGGAAAAATAATGGTATTATATTAAGCGATTTAATTATCTATATCATGTATCAAGGTGGTAGGGTAACAATAAATTTGTATTCATACGATAAGTGCACTGTATGTTCCCGTCAGTTGTAGAATCTATTTGCTTTCAACTCCGTGGATTGAAATATGCTTGTATGCTGGGTGACGCTCGTTATGCATTCTATTTGACTACAGCCCACCCATTGCCTTCACAATGTCGCATTGGATTTAGAGCTGCCGATAATTTACTTATAAATGTAAACATCATTATTGACACTACTGAATACAAATGCTAAAAGCGCACCCGCATACCGAGTAATTGAAAAAAATATGTATACCAACTATGTCCTGCTTGATTTAATTTAAACTACTGTATAAGCACCAATACGGATTCCAAAAAAAACCAGCTGAACTATTCAACCAATATTGCATTTGCTCAATTACTGCGCAGGTGCTAAATCACTCAGTGAATGTGTACTCCAAGTATTTTGCGACCTCTTTTAAGTAATTTGAAGTGTACTGAAATACTACAACAACGTGCTCTGAGATTTGTTAGCACATTTTCGCACAACGATCATGCAGAACCCCTTTCCGAACGCCTAAGGCTATTTATTAATGATCAAATCGGTTGTTTTTAATGTTTTATAAATGTACCTCATGTAGTCTTGTTATATTTAGAGAAAATGAGAGCCGTTACGCAAGCGAATATATAAATCAGGGCGTGAATGAATACGCTTCAATACATGGACGGAGAATAATAATATTCCGACGTAGAGGGCAGCGTATACAACGGAGAACAATGAATAGCCGAGAAGGGGCAATTCGCATTGTAGTTGGAAACGAAGTTGGAAAGACGTATCTAAAGATTTTCTCAGGGGACAGTGTCAATTCCACAAAGCCTAATCCCAGAGCTTACCCTCAAGCTCTCGTGGTTAAGATATATTGCTTCACAAATCAAGAGTCATAGGTGTGTGTACAGCCTCACTTGAATCGAGATCGCTCGGTGGATTTCTTATAACAAAGATATATTTACCTTCTTTGTGTTAAATTGAGGAACGTACTTATCAATAATTATCTCTGTACTATTTTCCGATTTTGTTTGTCGCAGCATTGTTCACAAGAGGAAGTTGACCCCTTAAAGGTTTTAGGCAGATTTTCGACCGTTTCTTAATGGTACTTCTGTGACAAGAAAGTTGATCATATTCAAGTCATTTACTTACAGATATGAACATATTCTTACATGCACATTGCAGGATAACAAGCGGTGATTTTTCAACAAAAGAGTTGTTAAGTGCTTTAAGCAAAATGTTGAATCATTTACAAACGGCACTTGTAAATTGAAATAGAATGTTATGCCCATCTCGCATTATCAATCAGATCTGGGAGACCATTTGATAGGTCCTCAGGGGGCAATGAGCAGAGCTGATGGCTCCAAGGCTTGCGTGTCGTAATATAATAACAGGCTCTGTGCAAGCTGTTCTTCGTGGTTTCTAAATCGCTCGTTTCCGTCAATGGAAAGGTTGTCCTTACCAAAGTAAGCGTTCGCACGGAAACCATAGACACTATCTGAACAAAACGGGTGTTTTTAGTCATTGATAACAAGGAAAAAGCTATTTTGTACCATATCGCGGCCGCCACAAAAACGGGGCTATTCCTCAGCATTCATGACTCATTTTAGTTGCTTGTTAACATACCTGAAAACCGGCTGCAAATCTCATTATCACATATCGCATTCTTCAGTTAGCCTGCCGAATCCAAACGTCTTGATTGGGGCGAAATGGCCGGTTGCGTTCGCTCAGCCGATATTTTGCCTCAACTTCGCCATTCACCAACCTGCTGTTTTGGACAATCACATATGTACAGAATTCTTTTTATAGGGCAATGGGTCCATAAATAATAAAAGCAATTTGAGCGGTCTCCCAATTGTTCGACAATAGGCCTTCAATAACGCTAGTGTTCAATATTGCAAGGGCTGCGTACGAAGACATAGATCTAATGCATGTGGAATTTTGTCGGGATTATGCATTGCCATCAGCAGCCATCAGCCACAAGCCACACTATACCCTATCTACTTTGCTACTTAATTATTGCCAACATTGTCACCGCGCGATGCGTATAATTTGGTTGCGCGCTTTTGGACTGGAGAGACAATCTTTTTGCAAGACCTAAATGTAATTGATAGATTATTTTGCCTTATTTCGCAACAAGTTTATAGGAGTAGCTATCGTCGGCAAGCGATAGCAAGATGCTATCGAGAACATGTTTCGGTTCAAAGCAATAATGTAACGAAAGTGGTCTGCACTCTATTTCAATTATCTATGGCGTCTGTTCGTAGAGTGCCTATTCTGCCAACAGTAACTACAGCAGATCAGTTATCCCTGATTTGTATGGCTTCATCAATTACAAAGGAAAGCAATCAGGACTAACCTCAGCAAACGCAAAGACTTGCTCGCATGAAATAGAATCATCCAAATATTTGCTTACAATGCAGCATTGTTGTCATCCTGAAATGAACGGGTCACCTAGATTGTACAATGTAATCAGGTTCTTGTCGGGTGCACATAATCGAGCTCCTGATATGCGACAACTGTTACTTAATAACCCATCTAGTGCACTGCCTTATCAATTGTGCCGCTCAAGGATAACCGGAAAACCATTCGCCCCAATTTATACCCCACAATTATTTGAGTAAATAATCGACAATCACCATTTGTACCTTGCAAACAACCAGGCCGGGGCTTGTTAGATGACACTGAACGAACATAGTAGCTTGCTAAGTAGAACTCGTTGATACATAGGATACATTCGGCATGAATTCGACATTAAGTAACCCATGTTTCAAGCGATGGTCCAGCTGTGCGTGTATATAGTAACAAATCGAGTGTTACCTATAATCTCCCCAAAAGACGATGGAAAGAATGATGGACCATCAATAAAGAACTGAAACTGAAAGATGGAAGGGACGGACCATCAATGGAGAACTGAAACTGAAGGATGGAAAGGACGGACCATCAATTGGAGAACTAAAACTGAAAAATGGAAAGGAGGATCATCAATGGAGAACTGAAACTGAAAGATGGAAAGGACGGACCATCAATGGAAAACTCAAACTGAATGATGATAAGGACGGACCATCAATGGAAAACTGAAAGTGCGAGCATCCTGATATAAACGTTTACAATGGCTGGATCACTGGCATCATATAATCGAGTTATCCTACACGCGCAGCATGTTTATGGTCCGGCTTCGTTTGTTGCTTTGAACATTGACTGAAAGTAATGTGAACCTTTGAACAGTGGAAACTGTTCTCTCGATTGCCGTATTGCTAACGCCTGTACTAATGCTCAGTCACCCATTCCAGCGGTAAGTTATTTTCTGACTTGAATAGTAATGTTGCGCCAGGGTGTCAAGCATCCGCTTAGCCTCACTTTTGAAATCCAAATATGATGAGTGGATGTGACTAAGAGGAGACAACTGCGGGCCGTTCCCTTAACTGCAGCTAGTCGCTGTTACATTTAGCACTGCTTGACAAGTGGAGAGGGTGCCGGTTGTCATCGGAATCAGTTATTCTACACGTATAGATTTATATTACCTACACCTAACCATGCCTATATATATGCAGGGACGTATCCAGGGAATGATACAAGCATCGCCACAACAAAACAACCCCACGATATATAAATAATGAAATGTTATATCCAGAACCATCATACAAACGGTGTGAATAATGTGCACATTATATATATCACTCAATACATATTCTCGATTCGATGATACCATCGCGAATTGTACATTGCGGGACCATGGTGGTCAACATTGCGGGCAAGAATAGCGCCCTATTGAATACCCATTTGTGTCAAACACATGTGTTATGCCGGAGTGAAAAGAAATCCAAAATTTGTGTACATCCTAGCCATGCTTTGAAAAGGTGTCTGAGAGAGAATGCAGGGATACCGAGCATACGATCGCGACCAACATTGTTTATCAGCAACATGCTATAGTGGGAAGGCACAGAAGAAGACAAATAATGAAGAATAATCAGTTTCTACAGGGAAAAAACATCGCGTGAGGAGGTGGGACATCCACAATGACATATATGGGAAGCTAGACATGACAATGACAGGTAAAAGACAGTAAGTCATTGTTGTCAGAACAACGCTCCTTTCTGCATATCATGATTCATGGTGAGTATACGATATATAGGCAACGCTATTGACCGTTGGCGTAATTTGTGAGTGGTGGGCACTCAGGCTAAATTAAATGTTGTCGGCGGCGCCCAGCGCGTATTGAGGCGCTATGAGTTGTCATACTTATTGGACATGGTTATATCATTACGATGAGCAACGCACGAAAAGCAAATGATTGTATGTTATGAGACGTCAGCAATGCGTTCCAACCATATTCCGGCCATTTGCTTTCGATGAATAGCAAAAACAGATGGAAGCCCTGATGAACGATTACATGGCTCGATGCTTGACATCAAACTATACAGCTGGTCGTTCACACGTATCGGCTCTAAATCGAAACCCCAATCTCGCTTCATTTATATTGCAATTGTTTAGCATTGTATATGTGCATGTTGCAATAATTGAAATTAATCCCGGGCTTTGAGCAACGTGTCCTGGTGCATTGATTTCCCGACTGATAAATTGCTAACGGCAGAGCTAATGTTTCAATGTCTTAGATCGGAACGCATGGCACACGCAGAAGTCGGTGCAGGTCGATCATGCTAACGGTTACGAACAGTCATTGTGCATTAGGGTGGCAAGTATCCTCGAACTGACTGGCTCCCCCATTTCTATCGATCTCAGTTTGTTTGTCAATATGGCTGGCTATCGGTTTGTCTCGCTCGGTGCGTATAGCTATCCCCCTCCTCTTTTTCTCTAACTCTAGCTTTCCCGACCTCTCTACCTCTTTCGATCTCTCACTCTCCCCTCCTCTCTCTCTTTCTCGCTCTCTCTCTGTTTCTCTGTCTCTCTCCCTTTCTCTCTTTCTCTCTCCATCTCTCTCTTTCTTTCACGTTTTATTCAATTACTGTGTTACAGGAGGCTTGATAGATTTGATTGTTTGGTCGGATTGTGTTTGAATCTACAATGCTACAAAAGTACATAAGAGTATTATAAGACATTGCAAAACATTCCAGGATACACAAACAACAGTACCAGGTACAGGGTCACCACATTATGCTATACAAATGGTCCACACTGTGTGAGTGATGGATTGCATCGTCTCACCGAATACCCAGTGTGTACGGTGCCGGCAGTAGCAGAAGCCAACCGGTTATTCCTGATTAGTCTGACTTCATCATTAGTAAGGGAAAGCAATCAGCGCTTAACTCAACGGATATCACGACATGATTGCATTATACAGTATCCGTCCAATATTTCCATACAATGCCGCCCTATTGTAACCCTGTAATGGATGGATCGCAGAGACGTGCTCCACTGTAATCACGACCTTGTCAGAATGCACAATACCATTGCGGCGAGGTCTTCCTGGCCAACAACGTTCGATATGTATGAAATAATAATTGCAATTCTAACATTTTGACAGCCCAATTGACCTATTGTTTAATGTTATATTCTTATTAGGTAATGCCATTAACTTATCTCTGAGCATCGTTATAATATTTCCCCCGATTATCAACTAATAAAAATAAAAGGTTACTGAAAGTCACTATGTTAACTCCAATGCTCACAATTTCATATTTGTACAGTCGCCGTTAATAAACACGGTATCTGATATTGTAAATTTTTTCTGTATGCTATGTTGAGCACACGGATAAAACCGCCTCGTTATTGTCAATCGTTAATCATCTGGCACAATCCCTCTGGTGTATGTGCTGCTTCATTTGCAGCATCTAATAGAAATCCGGCCATTCAGCATTTCATGGATGTATGGTTGGGCACTATGTTGTTTGGCACAGTGCCGAATCGGACGAACAATGAATCGGACGAACCGATAACTCAATAGCCACAACCTTGAAATTGAATTACAGATGAAAAAACAAATGGCATAGGTGATATCAATTAAAACATATAATTTATGAGCTAATATTTGCATAACAGTCAAGCAAGTAAACAATCCTTATAGGATTATTCACAGTTTGATCCGCTACAGCGCTGCATCTATTGCATATTACGAGACAGCTCTGCAATTGATAGGATTCGTATAATAATCTTGTGATTTAGCGAACGTAACATAAGAAATTAGCTTGACATAGACCACAGGTCTGTTGTCACCAATACAATATGAGAGGCAAGAGCAGAACGATGTAATGTAGTCATGAACTGTATTGACAAATATGGTTGATTGTGTTCCGCTTGAACGTGAGCTCTAACATTTGATATAGACAAAGCGGGATAGATGCCTCGTCATAGCATATGGATGCGATTTTCAAACACCTTGACATGTTTGTGTTAACACATGAAATACAACCACTACAGAGGCTACAAGACAATGTGCATAGCTGAAGAAATATTGCATTCCTTTCGTACAGGTAGCAAGAAAGAAAATAGGCGGCCACAATAATTTACCATATCGACATGTAATAAAGAATAGAATATGACCTGTGGTTTAATAAGCAAAACACGCTTCCGAGTACAAGTTTCGATTATTGTTCCATGCTAAGAATTCGGATTATTCGGCAGAAGCAACACATTAGCAACTATGCAGGGTCATTCTTGCGGGGACAAATAGGGAGTTGAGCGAAGATAAGGTTGGGTTCAAAAGCTTAAACGCAATGCTACGACTGCGAATACATGGCGAGATGTCGAACCAAAAATATGAACGGCGGGTACTGCGAAAATGCTAGAAAAGCTCGTGTGTGAGTATAAAGTACGAGTTTATACATCGCAAGTAAAGCAATAGATGGATTTAGGGATAAAGAGACCGTTAGACTGGGGATACGCTGAAATGAGCACGCAGGTACATTGCATATACAGCAGTCAGCTAGCCAGACTGATCCACCCAACCCAGACATCTGTATAAAACTCTTTAAGACAAAAAGTAGAACAGTAGAATGGTTTAATAGTGATCCGAGGAAATTATCTGGAATAATTTACTGCTACAAGAAAATCATGACAACAGCGGTAGATATAAATATGTTGTTCGTTCTGTATAAGACAACATCATGGTTCAAACTTGGCTATCTATCACAAATTCCTAGAAATACAAATGATTCATGCACAATACGCAGACTATTTGGGCAGCCAGATAATGCAATAACAGCGAATATCAGTAACTTTTGACAAACAAAGTATAGACCGAAAAAAGGTATAATATATGTAGCTCTTAATGTATTACAACTGCAGCATGGGAAAGTGGAATTAATTCACTTTTAACTGGCATTTTGCAATGCCCCGGAACCTAATAATTTGCAACGCTTTGACAAATTAGTAAGTTGTATAATGGAAAAGAACACACTTTAACAAAATAAGTAAATATGTTTACATAATGTAGGCCCTTGAATAACAGTTACAGAGTATGCTTTGTATATTTACATCGAGGAGCGATTGTAAGTAGTCTTGCTGCTTGAGCAATGATTACCCTTGTATTGATCGCCGCACGATAAATTGTGAACGGCTCATCTAATTCTTGTCACTCACAAGAGAGCGTTTTTATCCATGCAGAATGTACTTTGGTTCATGACACGAATATTCATGTTACATCAGGTTGTCAGTTTTCCTAAAACGGATTGCACAACCCAACGATCTGGATCTGTCTGTCGGTCCACCTTTGTGTGTATCACGCTATCGTTGTTTCTCTTCCTCTCTTCCCCTCTCTCACTTAACCCCCTCTACCTCTCTCTCTCCCTCTCCCATCCCCTCTATATATCTCTCTATCTCGCTCCCTCTTTCTCTCTCTATCTCTCTCTCCCTCTCGCTTTCTTCCTCTATCTTTCTTCCTCTCTCTCTTTCTCTCTCCCCCTCTCTCTCCTCTATCTCGCTCTCCCTCGCTTTCTCTCCCACTTCTCTATTTTTCTCGTTCTCTCCCTCTCTTTCTCTTCCTCTCTCTATCTCTCTCTCTCTCTCTCTCTCTCTCTATCCCCCTCTCTCTCTCCCATCTCTCTTTCCCTCTCTATCTTTCCACCCAACTCTCTCCTCTATATATATCTCTCCCCCTCTCTATCCCCCCACCCCTCTCTCTTTCTAGTCCTGTGTGGTTTAACATCAGATTGGAACAATGAATGAGAGTATCATTTGTTATATTCATTATCAATGAACAGGCAGGCAAAGTAGATTTGATTGTTTGGCCGAATTGTGTTGGAACTATTCAAAACCACACAAGTACATGAGATTGCTTCAATAGATAATTTGATCGTTACAAGGCTAGCTGTATAGTAAAGTGTTTACCTCACAATTATATATCTGCAGTGATCACTGAGAAATATATATAATATCATCTACACAATGGCTATTCAAAGAAAGTTGCAAGGTTATTCGGCAAAATTGCCAAGATGTGTAGATTAAATTCCTCACAAAGGTGCCGTTCGAAAAAAATAGAACTTATTTTCGGCCGAATTGTGAAAACCCCACAATATTAGATAGAACTAGCTGACACATATCCCCTAACGCGCTGTAGCAATAGCACACATACCCCACTCCCGCCCCTCTCATACCAGTGTTATGTAATATTTGATTTGCCTGTATAGATTCGGTTCTCTGTAGAATTGATCAAGCACACTATTTGAGGTGTCTCTCGGATCTCCAAAACGGATGGCGTAATGCGCTGTTTAATTATTCCTAATACTCAGGCAGGTAGATAATCTACACATCGCAATCTACATGCATCCCTGGACGAGTAATGAATCATCTAACTCACGATAGCGGGAAGTTATACAACAACATGTATATATTTCATTCGACAATATGTTCGCAGATTGCACATTAACCTCTTTCCGTCAGAGATGAAAGCGACTCAATCTTTTTTCGTCTACCTTCATGACTAATTTTTCCACCATTTGTTTAAGATATGTCGTTTTGCCTAATCATATTGACCACAAGACAATTTATAATTGCAGACTGAGGACCTAAATGTACACATCTGGGTTCATTGTTGATGATGTTGCTCGGGATTATGCATCGACTTCTATAACTGACATTAAGTCATGTCATATCTCATTTATATAGTTGATTTATATGGCATTTAGTTGGATTTTTACAGGTTGAGTCGTGTTTATGGCAGTAGTGATTTTTTGTTGGCTCATCTGTGTTTTATTCATTTCACTGGGAGAGGTTCATCAGGCAGAATTCACAAAACAGGTGACAACCAATGCAAAACACGCAGGATACCCAGGCAATAGAACCAGACAAAGGTTTATCACCATTATGCTATTTAAATGATCAATACGGTTTAATTCATGAATTGCATCGTTCACCGAATGCCGATCCTATTCGCCACCGAACTGATTCGTATGAAGCATGAAAATATGGGTGTAAATACCTCATGAGTAAAACATGAGCTGGATGGAGGGATAGAGAATCAGTGAGTGAATTTATACCATGACAAGTACAAACAGTTTTGCTTGCCTTGAGATCGCGGGTAGAACATTGGCGATTTTAATCATTTGTCCGTCGGTGTATGAAAGTCATGTCTTTACAGATTAAGTGGCTTTGTTGAACTCTGGCGATATTATTCGTCCTTACGTCCTTAAAATACAGGTATGTTTTTTGTAGCACCAGACAGCAATTCGGCTCCAATTTGGCTGTCAAAGCAAATTCCATCATCGCAGAAATACTTCGGAGTGCAATAGACCAATGAGCAACACATCCAAGCGAGCGTCGGCGCAATATATTCGAAAATGGCAAGATAGAGCGCGATACTTGCCTCGCATGTTGCACACATCAGACAGTTGCTCACAATTTCCCAAAAAAATGCAATGCGTGATGATCCTTACGGCGTACATAGACAGTTCTAATTCATTAAATGCAAAATCTGGGACATAGTTACAAATATGTTAAACATGCATGAATTAACGTTTGTAGAAAAAGCCTCCCAACAGGACGCGAGCAGTACCAAATAGATGTACATAGTGCAATCACCAAGGACTGTTCTTCTCAAAACATGAACGAACTGTTTTGGTGATCTTTGCGTACCACGGTTTTTTTCGTTACTATAAACAGGCAACCCATCCATCCATGCACATGAATTAGGAAGTAAAATGATCGTATGTGTAATTCTGGAGTGAAATGTATTCCTAAGCCAAACTTATTAGAAGTATCTGTGTGTGTTGGGTTAACACATAATGCAAGCATAAGTAGTATCTGCCCGGAATGGATTCTGTTACAGGCACAGCCTGAAGACGTGGGTCATTTGCAATGACATATATTGGAAGCAGAGCATGACAGTGGCCAGAAATACCAAGAAAGACATTGTTCGCTGATCAACAATTTATGAATACCCGGCCTAGAGATATAGCTGTTCACATACTTGTCATAGGCTATGATCTCATGATGCTCCTTTGCTTTTCAAACTGCTCATCGATGCTCTGTGTGACGGGTTATGGTGAGTGGCCGCAACGCCATGGACTGTTGGTGTATTGTTTGAATAATTGGCACTCAGGCTAGCTTAAAAGTTGTCCATGATGAGCGGTGTATATTGAGAGTTGTCTTACGTATTGGACTTGATATATCACTCTGATAAGCAAGCACGGTAATTGTTGTATGATATATCACAGAACAGTCATCGCTGATTATTCGTGTTAATAAAGCATTCCAACATCGGCCGTTCTTCTCTGCTGCATTTGCGCGTTTGCTCTTATTTCAAAGTGCTCTAGCCAGTACGTAACCGCTACCATAACCTTTCTACGTGCAACATCTATCTATGCGCGACCATGTCTTTTATAGACAGAACTCATCATGCTTTCGCCTTTCGATGTAGTTCTCGTTTTGACGCACGACCCATGCAACGAATAGCCGCGAACCCTCATGGACAATTCAAGACGTAAAGACGATTGAATGTCGTAGACAGCTTCAGCGACACAAGGAAATTGACGGTGCTCTAAATGGTTATTTACCTCCTGTGTCAATTACCACAATAATTTCTCGACAATACACTTATTATCTATTCACCTCCAGTGTAGCCAACGGGACGATAACCGATTGTATCTATTAATTACATTCACCGCGCATTGCGAACCAGTTTTGTGTCCTCGTCATCGCATGTAAGCCATCAGAACTGTCCGCAAAGTTTACTCGCCACCAACAGTTGTGGCAGAAAACAAACAATACTCGAACACAATTTCCCCCTCTAATAGCTCACGCTTGAAATACGGCCATTATTACTGTGAAGGAAAAACACCAGCAGAGTTGTTCACGCCTCTCTCATTCAATATCAATTATTCATGGGAAGCATTGACCAACACTGTGGATCTCTTAGTACGCTCGTGTTTCGTAGATGCATTAATAATTCAATGTTTCAAATTGTCATATCTGTTCATTTAGATCATGGTATTTTATAGCTATTATTTTATTCCTAGATCACCTCATGCATTGAATGATATCTGTAAAGACAGGTTGTTTTATATATTAACGGTAGCGTTCGTGAAAGAGATATACATTTCAGGTCATCAAAATGTCAATGATTCCTAATGAAAAACGAGAGTAGACAATTCACTAAGAGACTGGTCATGGGTCGCATAATGTCGACGAATAGCAAAAACTGATGGCAGCCCTGAAAAACGATTGCAACGCTGGCTCTTATGCATAAAATTCACCAGCTACTCCTTTAGATGTTTACAGCCCGACATCGAAACCTCATACCCATTGTAATAAAATACCATAATCACGGTTTGACTAATATATTCATATCGAGCAATGATTTTAAACTAATGCTGGCCTTTGATCAACGTGCACTTAAGTATTGATTGCCATATAGTACATCCTTAACAGCTGTATCATTGCAGCCATGGTGCGTCAGAGTGTCAAATATCATAAACTTGGTATCTGTTTCTGTCTCTCTGTCTGTCTGTCACTCTCGCTGTATAGCCTGCTCCCTTTCCACACATTCTCCTTGTCTCGCACACTCTACATCTCCCTTCCTCGCTATGTCTCTCTATCTCTCTCTCTCGCTCTCTTCCACACACCCTTACCTCTCTCTCAAGATATGTGTAGTTTCTTCTGACCCATATTATATACACCAACAGTTTTGAACTGCGCATCTGTTGAATGATCTATTGCTGTTGACGTTATATTGCACGATCATTCCTTATATTTTCCGTTTTTGAATGTAACATGTGTGGTTGCAGCATTGAGCATCCAAGCGGATTATTAGTGCATTTTTTCTTACCCAGCTACGATAGCGACCATCTGTAGCCAGAACAGACCGGCTATTCTACTATCCATGCCCGTGGCATAATGTGGAATTGTAGGATAAAGCCAGTGTGATAACATTATCAGCATTGCTGTATATTAAATAAAATAGCTGGTCAAGATGGTGTTGGGGTTATCTGCTTCACTAGTCCTGTCTTGCTAATAGGCCTATGGTAAAGAATGATGTTGGCTGGCCATCATAATAACATTTTCTTTTGTCGTCGAGGTATTATTTAAGCGCGGAAAGTGAAGTATATCATAAAACTCCCTTTCCTGTTACTATGGTACGTTTTGGAAAATCCCAGAAAACGGATTATTTCCTAGGAAGCAATTACTTGAGCCGGTTTAGCTTACTAATTCGTCATTAAATTGTATTAGACAGTCACATTACTCGGACCAAGAGCGTTTTTCTATTTCAAACGCCAATTATTTATGTAATATGATGCAACTTACGCCTCTTAGTAATAATCAGCACATTTTTAGTTTATTATATCAAATTATCCATTTCCGACAAGATAGACCGATTGAACATTTCTTCCGCAACTTAAATGGAACTTACATGAATATGCGCGTCAAGATGAAGCTAAATATTAGGCCTAGAAATCGAGGGTGTACTATTTGCGGCTGTTCTATTGGGCGAATATAAGGGAAAAGCAATACCTGACGCTTTTCATGATCGCTAACCTCGGGTTCGTTTATTGCGTTCTGAAATAATAAATCTTTGAAGCATTCCCGAGTTGTTGACACACCCTCATTGCTTACATGGGGCGCAGCGATAACACAATGACACAGATGCGCACCACACGATGCCATAGCTCCGCATGATAAGCTCAAAAAATGTTCTGCGCTTAATTAATTGAACCACAGAACAAACTAGTTAATTAGTTCCGACAACATGTCTATATGGTCGAATATTTCGGCCCACAATTATATTTCTCGGTACCTGTAGAAACAGGACTCAGATTGATCCACATAGCCTTGTTGGCTGTTTACAGGTTGTGTAGTGACATTAACATTGACATGCTTCCATAGGAATCGAAGTTGCTTAAAGAGACTATTCAGCCCCATAAAGGCAGTCGGGGATCATTTCGTTATTAAATTATTACGTTTAACGCAGACGTAACTAACGCCATCTTCTATTTTGTGCCGCAAAGTTGACATGATGGAAAATTATGTTGAAAAGTTTTTAACATTATTATTTGATTGGAAATATTCATGATTACTGTGGAAATCTGTTTTATTCAGTTATGTCGTTCCATCGATAATGGCGCCTCCCTAACTTACAATGGGCTCTGAATTTACCTCACTATTGATGTGTATACTTCCGCTTTGGTTACATAATGTAGATTTCATCAAATCTTCACTCATTCAAGTTGTTGGCATCTTTGCGCACACATTAGACCGACACGCATGTGGGTAAATGGCGACAGCCGAAGTAAGGATCTTTATTTCTGAGACCACAGCGCCGCGTAGCGACTGAAAGTATGAAAACTTAAAACTTTTGGTTTCCAAGCTGCAGTTGCAAAGCAGCTTGCTAGGCAACCTCGTTCCAAATATGGGGCTGAACCGTCTCTTTAACGCATAAAATCTAGTTTGTCATATACATGTATATAATTCGTGGCTACATAACATGGTGCTGTTGTTAACAATTATTGAATCGCTATCATATTGATACAGCGCTAAACTAATCGAGCTGACGATAGTCCATGTAGGAATGATTCACTTACTGTGGCTGTCGTGTGAATCGATTTTCTTTATGTTCGTCTGTTTTACCGTTGAAGTTAATGTTTGACCCAGTTCAATTCACTCGGCAATGTGCCTTGCACAATGGTGTCAAGCAATACACACAGGCGGTACATTACTCGATCCTAAATATATACCTTAAATAAAGTAGCACAACCCCTATTAACAGGGGACTAATGCTTCAATTATTGGAAATTAAGGGTCGGGCCTACCCGCATGCCTCACATGACATAGTAAAGCCGTACAAAATCAGATCCTGCGCTAATGAACGGTGACTGCAACATATAGCTGTTTTTATTGGAGTAAACGCAGCGACGTTCAGTAACCTTATTGATGGTACTAATTCGTAACCGATGCTACAAATCAGCTGTCACAAGGCCGGTTTATCACACATATGTTCATACATATCAAACCTGAACGCGCACCCTGATATTTTCGTGATTACAGTGGGCGAACCATACATTACATGGTTACAATAGAACGGCATGGTATGAACATATTGAACGGATACTATAGTATGCAATCATATCGGGATGGGTATTCATTGAAATGATGCAATCCAAACGGCGTGGATCCTTTGCTCAGCATAATGGTTACGATGCCTATGTATCAACGGGATATTGGCGCTGTCAAATAATGTTCATGAGCTGTTTGAGGCCAACGTCAAAGTTAACCTCTTGCGATTGTATAAATGAATTTACAATACATCTTATCGACCGCCTTTCACATATCCACTACCATCCTCATCTGCATGCGCCATATACATCAAGCTTTGGGCATATATACAGCAATGAAGATATGGCTTGCTGATAGTTATACATTGGAAACCATATTCCCAGCCAAACTCATAAACAATGAACTTATATGTGCATAGTTAGGTCCGGCCAATATTTGACATTGGCCTAATCGAAGCCCAATCTCTCGCTTATTGATAATTTGCCTGACATGTTTGTATCATCCAAAAGCCTTAACTTTACTGGGAAGCTTCTAGCTAATATTTCGAAAGGTCTGACATTTATTAGTTCCCTTCTATATCACTTCCCGACGAAGCCAAGTGATTTTGCAATCTGTCAACATATTGAATGATTAAATATGAATATGGATCGTGCAAGGTGTTGCATAAAGTTCTGGTGTTGATAGCTAGAAAATCAATCAGGGAGCTACTTCCGGTACGAGACATATTGATTTCATATCCGCTAAGATATACTAAATATTTAAAGCTCATTATACAACCAGCTCCGGACACCAGAGGGAATTTTAACCTATTTAGCCTCCCCCTTCAGAGATAATAAATACAACAAAAGATGCGCCCATTGTGTGTTCTTAACCTGATGTTTGTATAAGCTCTTACACTTCGAGGCAAATTGACTATTGGTATATATTATATGGGTTAGATGAAACTACACATAGAGAGAGAAGAGAGAGAGAGAGAGAGAGAGAGAGAGAGAGAGAGAGAGAGAGAGAGAGAGAGAGAGAGAGAGAGAGAGGAGAGAGAGGGGGGAAAGCGAGAGAGAGAGACCTAGAGAGGAACAGAGATGTAGAACACGCTATACAGCGATAGTGACAGACAGACAGAAACAGATACCAAGTTAAAAATATTTGACACTCTGACGCACCATGGCTGCATTGAATCAGCTATTAGGAATTTTTTATAAGGCAATCAATACAAAGGTGAACGAGCTCAAAGGACAGCATTATTTTAAAATCATTGCTCGATATGGATATATAAATCAAACCGTGATTATGGTATTAATGAGCATGAGGTATCGATATCGGTCTATTAACATCGGAAGGAGTAGTTGGATGCTTTAATGTCTAAGCGCCAGCGTCGCGATCGTTTATCAGGGCTGCCATCAGCTTTTGCTATTCGCCGAAATTATGCGACACGTGACCAGTCTCTTAGTGAATCGTCAACTTCCGTTGTTCATGAGGAATCACTGACATTTTGATAACCTTAAATGAACATCTCTTTCACGAAAGCTACCTATAATATTCAAAACAAAATTTCTCTTCGCCGAATGAATAACAGATATTATCCAATGCATGAGGTGATCTAGAAATTTGGTCTAATAGCTATAAAATACCATGATCTAAGTGAACAGATATGACAATGTGAACATCGAATCATTAATGCATCTACAAAATACATGAGCTTAATAAGAGATCCACAGTGTTTGTTAATGCTTCCCATGAATAATTGATATTGAATGTGAGAGGCGTGAACAACTCTGCTGGTGTTTTTCCTTCACAGTAATAATGGCCCAATTTCAAACCTGTTTTTAAGGGTAAGGAGGAATAATATCGCGAGCATTTTATTAAAGCATCTCAATCTGTCAAGTCATGACTGTCATACATACACGACAAGGGATTAAAACCCTGTTCTCAAGGCAAGCATAACTGGTTGAACTTGTCATCGTAAACACATAGATGTAGATGTATATAAATAATATATATATATATATATATATATATATATATATATATATATATATATATATATATATATATATATATATATATATATATATATATATATATATATATATATATATATTCATAGATATATATATACCTATATCTATACGCATAAATATATATATATAAAATATACATATATATATATGTATATATATATATGTGTTATATATATGAATATATATATATATATATATATATATATATATATATCCATATATATATATACTATATGTATACATATATATATATATATATATATATATATATCTATATATATATATATATGTATATATATATATGAATATATATATATATATAGATATGTTGCGCTTCATCTGAATAGGATCGGCAGCGAATAGGATCGGCATTAGGTGAACGATGCAATTCATGATATAAACCATGTGGATTATTTAAACAGCATAATGGTAATGAACTTATGCCTGGTTCTAATGCCTGGGTATCCTGCATGTTTTGCATGGGTTGTCACCTGTTTGAAAATTCTGCATGATGAACCTTTTTCCATGATATGGATTAAACACTGATGAGCCAACAAAACATCACCACTTATTCGCTACCATAAACACGACTCAATCTGTATAAATCAAACTATATAAATGAGATATGACATGGCTTAATGCATAATCCCGAGCATGAAGGAAAACGTATAATAGGCCTTCTAATCGGTCTGATTAACGAAAGATCGAGTCGCTTTCACCTCTGACGGGTAGTTTGCAATCTGCAAACATATTGGTGAATGAAATATACACATGTATTTGTATAACTTCCCACTATCGTGAGTTACACGATTCAGTATTCGTTAAGGGATGCATGTAGAGTGCGATGTATTGATTATTTACCTGGCTGAGGATTAGGAATAATTAATAGCGCACTATGCCATCTATTCTGGACATCCAAGAGGCAGCTCAAATAGAGTGCCTGGGTGTCTTAATAAATTTTACAGAGAACTGAGTCTATGTAGGCCCAATTAGAAATTACGTAAGGCCTGTACGAGGAGGATGGGGGGTGGTAGGTAAGCGGTGCTAAATGTAACAGCGACAAGCCACGGTTGAGTGAACGGCCCGCAGTAGTCTTGTAACATTCACTTATCATATTTGGATTTCAAAAGTAGGTCTAAGTGAATGCTTGACACCCTGACGCAACATTACTATTCGAGTCTGAAAATAACTTACCGCTGGTATGCTTGACTAATCATTAGCACAGCCGTTAACAATACGGTAATCAAGGGGGAAGTTTCTACTGTTCAAAGGCTCACATTACATTAAGTTAATGTTCAAAGAAAACAAACGAAGCAGAAAAAATAAGCATGCAGCGTGTGTACGACTTACTGGATTACATGATGTCACTGATCCAGCCATTGTAAACGTTATATCAGGATAATGGCAGTTTCATTCTCCATTGATGGTTCATCCTTTCCATCTGTCAGTTTCATTCTCCATTGATGGTTCATCCTTTCCATCTGTCAGTTTCATTCTCCATTGATGATTCATCCTTTCCATCAGTCAGTTTCAGTTCTCATTGATGGTTCATCCTTTCCATCAGTCAGTTTCATTCTCCATTGATGGTTCATCCTTTCCATCTGTCAGTTTCAGTTCTCCGACGATGGTCCATCCATTCCATCTTTCTTTTGAGAGATTATAGGAAACACCCGATTCGTGACTATATACACGCATAGCTTGACCATCGCTTGAAACATAGGTTACTTAATATCGAATTCATGCCTGACATATCCCATGTATGAACGAGTTCCACAACATTCGATCAGTGTCATTTAACAAGCCCAGGCCTGCTCGTTGGCACGGTACAAATGGCGATTGTCGATTATTTACTCAAATAATTGTATGGTATAAATTGGTGCCAATGGTTCTTGATATGTTTATCCTTTGAGCAGCACAGTCGATGAGGCAGTGCACTAGGTGGGTTATTAAGTACCTTTTGTTACATATCAGGAGCTTGAGTATGTCCACCCGACAAGAACCTGATTACTTTGTACAACATAGGTGACCCGTTCATTTCAGGGTGAGAACAATTCAGCTATTGTAGGCAAATATTTGAAGGATTCTATAGCATGCGAGCAAGCCTTTGCGTTTGCTGAGGTTAGTCCTGATTGCTTTCATTTGTGATTGATTAAGCCATACAAATCAGGAATAACTGATCTGCCGTAGTTACTTGTGGCATCGTATAGGAAGGGCACTCTACGAACAGACGCCGTAGATAATTGAAATAGAGTGCATACCACTTTCATTACGCTATTGCTTTGAACCGAAACATTTGTCTAAACATTCGCATCTAGCTATCGCTTGCAGAGGAGTGCTTCTTCTATAAACTTGTTGAAAAATGAGGCAAAATAATCTATCCATTACCTTTTGCCCCAGCATAACGATTGTCTATCCAGCATACAATAGCGTGCAACCAAATTATACCCATCGCGCGGTGACAATGTTGGCAATAATTAAGTAGCAAAATAGATAGGGTAAAGTGGGGCCTGTGGCGGTTGACTGCTGACTGGAATTCATAATCCCAGACAAAATCCACATGCATTGGATCTATACCTTCGTACGCAGCCCGTGCAATATTTGACACGTGCGTCATTGAAGGCCTATTGCCAAACAATCGGGAGACCGCTCAAATTGCTTTTATTATTTATGGACCCATTGCCCGTAGAAATATTCTATACATATGTGATTATCCAAAATAGGAGGTTGGTGAATGGCGAAGGTAGGAGCAAATATCGGCTGAGTAAAGGCGACTGGTCATTGCGCCCCAAGACGTTTGGTTTCTGCATGCTGACTGAAGAATGCGATATACAATCATATGATTTGCAGCCGGTATATTAACAAGCACTTAAAATAAGTCATCAAAGCTGCGGAATAGCCGATATGGTATATAATAGGTTTTCTTATCAATGACTCAAAAACCTGTTTTGATGAGATAGCGTCCATGGTTTCCGCGCTAACGCTTACTTTGGTAAGGTCAACATTTCAAGATGTTCGACAGTCCCATCCACATGCTAAGAAGAGGTTAATAGCTCGCTCTGTCTCTATTTAATGTCAGAGCTCACACTCAAGCGTAACACAATCAATCATATATTTATACTTAATCAGCGCGACAGCACCATGGCATCAAATGAACCTACCATATTTATTGATATAGTTCCTCACTACATTACATCGTGCGGCTCTTACCTCTCATATTGAATTGGTGATAACAGAGCTGTTGTCTATGTGGAGCTTATTTCTTATGTTACGTTCGCTAAATCACAAGATTATTATACGAATCATATCAATTGCAGCGCAGTCTCGTAATATGCAATGGATACAGCGCTGTAGCAGATTGAGCTGTGAATAATCCTATTAGGATTGTTTACTTGCTTTGACTGTCATGCAAATATTAGAACATTATTAATTATATGCCATAATTAATATTTCTTAGGTAGTTTGTTTGTTATCTGTAATTAAATTACAAGTTTGTAGCTATTGAGTTAGTGCTTCATCCGATTCATTTCACTTGGCACTGTGCCTTACAACATAGTGCCGAACGATACATTCAGTCGACCACAGAAGGATTTTGCCTATGCATTACCGATTGGCAATAAAGAGGCGGTTTTTTTTGTGTGCTCCTCATAGCATATAGAAGAAATGTACAATATCAGATCTGGTGTTAATTAACTGCGATGGTATTAATATATAATTATGAGCATTGGAGTTAATATGGTGACTTTCAGTAACTTTGTATTTTTACTAGTTGATAATCGAGGGCCATATACTTCAACGATTTTCAGAGATAAGTTAATGACCTTACCTAATGATAATATAACATTGAGCTGCAGAGTCAATTGGGCTGTCAAAACGTTGGAATAGCAAGTATTAGTTCATACATATCGAATCTTGTTGGCCAGGAAGACTTGGCCGACTCGGCTTTGTGCATTCTGACATGGTCGTGATTACAGTGGAGCACGTCTTGGCGATCCTACCTTTACAAGGTTACAATAAGGCGGCATTGTATGAAAATATTGGACGGATACTGTATAATGCAATCATGCCGCGATATCCGTTGAGGTAAGTTCTGATTGCTTTCCATCACTAATGATGAAGTCAGACTAATCAGGTATAGCCGGTCGGCTACGGCTACCGCTGGCAGCGTACACAATGGGTATTTGGTTAGACGAAGCAATCCATCACTCAAGCAGTGTTGACCATTGGTATAGCATAATGGCGGTGACCCTCTACCTGGTACTGATGTCTGTGTATCCTAGAATGTTTTGCATTGTCTTATAATGCTTGAAAGCTATTTGAGGCATTGTACATAATGTACCTCCGTATATAGAATGATTTCATCGCAGATGAGTGTTCTTCAAATCGCTTCTCACGGATCGTCGTTTATTTAACCATGACAACACACACGACTCAATCTGTAAGCGCGATATAAATCAAACTATATGTACATTTTAAGATTTTATAGATCCGATATGGCATGGCTTGTTGCCTTCCCGACCATTCTCATAAAGAATAAAACCATATGTGCATATTTGGGTCTGTCCAATATTTGCAAAAGCTCTTTATCGTAAGGGTGGATGAACACGTGGTGTAAATATTTCATATAATGGAAAAAGTATGATTAAATAGTGCAGTATACAAAACTGTTCCTCACACCAGAAAGACATCTGCAAGATCGGTACCTTAAAGAGACTGTTCAGTGCCATATTTGGAACCAGATTGCTTAGCAAGCTGCTTGGCAACCGCATCTTGGAAACCAAAAGTTTTGATTTTTCAGACTTTCAGTCGCTACGTGGCGCTGTGGTCTCAAAAAATAGATCCTTACTTCGGCTGTCGCCATTTATGTTGTCGGACATAACCCTTCTTGCTTGTCGGTCTAATGTGTGCGCAAAGATGCCCACAACTTGAATGAGTGAAGAGTTGATGAAATCTACATTATGTAACCAAAGCGGAAGTATACACATCGATAGCGAGGTAAATTCAGAGCGCGTTATATTCACAGCTAACATTCGTGTGGTTCATGGTTTAAGAGAGGCACCGTTATCGATGGAGCGACATAACTGAATAAAACAGATTTACACCGTAGATAGTGAATATTTCCAGTCAAATAATAATGTTAAAAACTTATCAACATAATTTCAATCATGTGAACTTGGCGGCACATATTAGAAGATGGTACTACTTACGTCTGCGTTAAACGTAATAATGTAATAACGAAATGATCCCTGATTGCCTTATATGGGGCTGAAAAGTCTCTTTAAAATACTTGACATATAACCGAATATGTACGAGTTCATTCAAGAACTAGATGACGCTAGTATGGGGGAAGATTATGTGGGCTTTAGAATGTCATCCAAGTAAACAAGTTAACAAAATCTGCCATACAATTTCGTTTCATATTTGCCTTCGAATCGTGGCCATATTGTATAACTAATGCAGTATTTAGCAATACAGCTAGCTGCCGGTCGCAATACAGCAATATTCCATTCCTAATTCGGGTACCTAACATATCTGTCAAAACAGCGGTTGTTTAGATGATAATATAAACATTGCCCTGGGATCTGTATATATAATTAATGATGAGTAATCCATTTTGCCAGAGAGTTAGCGTTTTAATGCCTAGATGACGCAATTGGAGCAAGCTTTGGTACTTTTGTAGCATTGTTGATTCAAACACAATCCGACCCAACAATCAAATCTATTTAGCCTCCTGTAACACAGTAATGGAATAAAACGAAAGATACTTTCGATGATTGTTCCTCCCTTAATATATCAAGCGACTTAAATATAGCAGATAGAGCGAGAGAAAGATCAAGAGAGAGAGACAGAGAAAGAAAGAAAGAGAGAGATGGAGAAAGAGATAGATAAAGGCAGAGAGACAGAGAAACAGAGAGAGAGGGAGAAACAGAGAGAGAGAGAGAGAGAGAGAGAGAGAGGGTGAATGAGCGATAGAGACAGGAAAAGAGGCCGGGAGTAAAAGAGAGGAGTTATAGAGAAAGAGAGGAGAGGGATAGCGATACCCACCGAGCAAGACACACTAATAGCCAGCCGTATGGACAAACAAACAGAGATCGACAGAAATTGGGGATCCTGTGCGTTCGAGGATACTTGCCACCCTGATGCACAATGACTGTTCGTAACCGTTAGCATGATCGACCTGCACCAACTTCTGTGAGTGTCATGCATTATTATCTAAGACATTGAAACATTAGCTCTGTCGTTAACAAACTATCAAACGGGAAATCAGTGCACCAGTGCATCTAGCTCAAAGGCCGGGATTAATTTCAATTTTTGCAACATGCACATAACAAGGCTTACTCCGGCAATGCCATCAATTGCAATATGAATGAAGCGAGATTGGGTTTCAATGAAGGACCGATACGCGTGAACGACCAGATGTATGTTTTGGTGTTAAGCATCGAGCCATTATAATCGTTCATCAGGGCTTCCATCTGTTTTTCCTTTTCATCGAAAGCAATGGCCGGAATATGGTTTGAACGCAGTGCTGACATGAATAATCCGCGATAGCTGTCCTGTTTCATAACATACAGCAATTTGCTTTCCGTGCTCGCTCATCGTAATGATATAACCAAGTCCAGCAAATAAGGCAACTCATTGTGCCTCAAAACGCGCCGGGCATTCCTAACAACATTTGATTTAGCCTGAGTGCCCACCATTCACAAATTACACCACCGGTCGATAGCGTTGCCCATATATCGTATACTCACCATGGACTATGACATATAGAAAGAAGCGTTGTACTGACACCAATGTCGTTGTCATGTCCAGCTTCTAATACATGTCATCGTGGATGTCCCACCTCCTCGTGCGATGTTTTTTCCCTGCTTAATCTTGCATTATGCGTCATCTCCTGTGCATTCCCAATTTTACATGATGCTAACAAACGATTTTGGTCTCTATCGTATGACATTTATCCTTGAGCAGCACAGTCGATGAGGCAGTGCACTAGGTTGCTCGATTATGTTCACCCGACAAGAACCTGATTACATTGTACAACATAGGTGACCCGTTCACTTCTGCGTAACAACAATGCAGCATTGTAGACAAATATTTGGAGGATTCTATAGCATGCGAGCAAGCCTTTGCGTTTGCTGAGGTTAGTCCTGATTGCTTTCCTTTATGATTGATTAAGCCATACAAATCAGGAATAATTGATCTGCCGTAGTTACTTGTGGCATCGCATAGGAAGGGCACTCTACGAACAGACGCCATAGATAATTGAAATAGAGTGCATACCACTTTCATTACGCTATTGCTTTGAGCCGAAACATTTTCTTGATAGCTTCGCATCTTGCTTTTTGCTTGCGGAGGATAGCTTCTCCTATGAGCTTGTTGATGAATAAGTCAAAATAATCTATCAATTACCCTTAACCACAGCAACAAGATTGTCTATCCAGCATACAATAGACTCGCAACCAAATTACACACATCGCGCGGTGACAATGTTGGCCACAATTCAGGGGCAAAATATAAAGGGGAACAGAGTGCCTTGTGGCGAGTGGCTGTTGATGGCAATGCCTGAGCCATGTCTTCGTACGCAGCCCTTGCAATATAGGACACTGTTGCCAAACAATTGGGAGACCACTCAAATCGCTCTAATTTTATGAACCCATTGCCCTGTAGAAATATTCTATACGTATGTGATTATCCAAAACAGCAGGTTGGCGAACGTAGGAGCAAACTATCGACTGAGTAAAGGCAACCGGCCATTTCGCCCCAAATAAGACGTTTGGATTCGGCAGGCTAACTGAAGAATGCGATATGTAATAATATGACTGCTGCCGGCTTTCAGGTATGTTAACAAGCAACCAAAGTGAGTCATGAAAGGTGCGGAATAGTACCGTTTTTGTAGCGGCAGCGATATAGTAAATAATAGTTTTTCTACATAATTTCTTATCAATGACTAATAGGAACCCATTTTGTTCAGATAGTGTCTATGTTTTCCGCGCTAACGCTTACTTTGTAAAGACAACATTTCCATCGACGGAAACGAGCGATTTACAAATCACGTAGAACAGCTTGCACAGAGCCTGTTATTATATTATGACACGCAAGCCGTGGAGCCATCAGCTATGCTCATTGCCCCTGGGCACCTATCAAGTGGTCTCCCAGACCTGACTGATAATGCGGGATGGGCATAACATTCTATTTCAATTTGCAAGTGCCGTTCGTAAATTGATTCCACATTATACTTGAAGCACATAGCCATTCTTTTGTTGAAAAAGCTACCCATCAATTTTCATCACCGCTTGTAATGCTGCAATTGCTGAGCTATGTGCATGTAAGAATATGTTCATATCTGTAAGTTAACGACTTGAATATGATCAACTTTCTTGTCACAGTTGATCAAATTCTACTTGTGAACATTGCTGCGACAGACAGAATCAGTAAATAGTACAGAGAAGTACGTTGCTCCATATAACACGAAGACGGTGAATATATCTTTGTTATAGATATTTTGCTGAAAAACACCGCTGATGCAAATTCCTATTTATCAACTCATGTCACAGTTCAGCCACTATGCAACCATGTTGTAGGAGGTATCCGGATAATACAATAGCCCGTAGCGCTAATACCCTCCTCTGCCAAAATGCAATTTCCTAAACTCCCAAAATATATTGTTCACATCTCGGTGACTACACCTAATAAATACTACCAGTTGTCGCCAGGACAAAGTATTGTATTGTATGTCGTGTGCAGCAATCTGGTATGCAAATAATTTAACAGTTGCAAATATTGAAGCCAATTGGTGGATAGTATTGTGAACAGGTGAAGATAAGGCAATGAAGATTGTTGATTGTTAGACACTGGAAATCATTTCCCCAGCCAAACTCATAAACAATGAACTTACATATGCAAAGTTAGGTCCGGCCTATATTTGACATTGGCCTAATCGAAGCCGAATCGCTGGTTTATTGATAACTTGCTTATACTTTACTCATTAATTCTAGCCAATGTGATGATGCACAATGCCACGATTGTGAAGGTATTGGATCAGAAGGCATGGAGCTAATTTTTTGAATGACCTTACATTTATTATTTCTCTTTTATATCTCTTCCCGATGAAGCCAAGTGATTTTGCAATCGGTCAACATATTGGATGATTAAATATGAATATGGATCGTGTAAGCTGTTGCATAACGTTCTGGTGATGATAGCTAGAAAATTAATAAGATTTTAGGGAGCCACTTCTGGTACGAGACAAATTGACTCCATACCTGCTAAGATATACTTAATAATCAAAGCTCATTACACAACCAGCTCCGGACACCAGAGAGAATTTTTGAGGGTCAATCAAATATTACTTGACTGATGTTGGGGCAGGGGTGTGGAGAATTATTGTAACGGTACGTTTTAGGAGGTGTATGAGCTACGGCTATGGAATGTTACGGAGGGGTGCAAAAATAGGCTTGAACAAGATGCGGTTTTTTTTTGGAGACCTATGTAAAGATATTTACGCATTCGCCTACGCAATTTAATTTCTTATCCGCTTTCGGATTGTTGTCCATTTGCAATATAGCAATATTCTCTTCCCTAATCAAGGTACCTAACCCTTCTGTATATATATATATATATATATATATATATATATATATATATATATATATATATATATATATATATATATATATATATATATATATATATATATATATATATATATATATATATATATATATATATATATATATATCTATATATATATATATATATATATATATATATATATATATATATATATATATATATCTATATATATATATATATATATATATATATATATATATATATATATATATATCGGAGGGCGAGAGTGGAAGAGAGACCTAGAGTGGAATAGAGATGTAGAGTGCGAGAGACTAGAAGAAGGTGTGTTAAGGGAGTGCGCTGAACAGCGAGCATGACAGACAGACAATGATATAGAAACAGATACCAAGTTAAAGATATGTGACACTCTGACGCATCATGACTGCATTGAAGCAGTTGTTAAGAATTCATTATACGGCCGTGAATATAAAAGTGCACGTTGCTCAAAGGCCAGCATTATTTTAAAATCGTTGCTCAATATGGATATATGAATCATACTGCAATTATGGTATTTACTACTATGGGTATGAGGTTTTGATGTCGGGCTATAAACTTCTAAAGGAGTTTATGGATAACTTTATGTCTAAGAGCCAGCGTTACCGTCGTTAATCAGGGCTGCCATCAGTTTTTGCTATTTGTCGGAATAATGCGACACGTGGCCAGTCTATTAGTGAATTGTCAACTTCCGTTCTTCAGCAGGAATCATTGACATTTTGATGACCGAACGCTATCTATGGTATTTGAAACAACATGTCTCTTCGCCGGATGAATAACAGATATCATCCAATGCATTAGGTGATTCAGGACTTTGAAGTAATAGCTATAAATTTCCACGATCTAAGTAAACAGATAAGACAATGTAAACATTGAATAATAAACGTATCTACGATACATATGAGTGTACTAAAACATCCACGGTGTTGGTTAATGCTTCTCATTAATAATTGATATTGAATG
This sequence comes from Urechis unicinctus, assembly GCA_034190875.2. NCBI lineage: Eukaryota > Metazoa > Annelida > Polychaeta > Xenopneusta > Urechidae > Urechis > Urechis unicinctus. The sequence continues at coordinate 11,351,080 of CM067343.1, read as the reverse complement.
TCAGAGGCGTGAACAACTATTCGAGCGTTTTCCCTCCACAGTAATAATGGCCGAATCTCAAACGTGAGCTATTACAGAGGGATGTTGTGTTCTAGTATTGCTTGCTTTCTGCCACAACTGTTGGTGGAAAGTAAACTATGTGGACAGTTCTGATTGCTTACATGCATTGACGAGGAATTATTGCGGTAATTGACACCGGAGTTAAATAACCTTCTAGAGCACTGTTAATTCCATGTGTTACTGTGGCTCTCTACGACGTTCAATCGTCTCGACATCTTGACTAATACACAACGGTTCTGTCCATAAAAGATATGTACGAGCGTAGATGGATGTTGCCATTGGAAAGGTTATGGTTGCTGATACGTGCTTGCTAGAGCTCTTTATTAGCGAAGAAGAACGGCCGCTGTATGCTTTGTTGTCCCGAAAAATCAGCGATGGCTGTTCTTCCTTATATCATTCAACAATTCGCTCCCTGCTTGCTTACCGGAGTGATATATCAAATCCAATACTTAAGACAACTCACTCTATCTCAATATACGCCGCTTATCACGGACAACGTTTAAGCCTGAGTGCCCACTCTTCTAATATTACGCCAACAGTCAGATGACAGCCTGATGTAACATGACTATGCGTGTCATGAACCGAAGAACATTCTGCTTAGATGCACAGCACCATATTCCGTGAGTGACCAGCATAAGCTGAGCCGTTCACAATTTATCGGGCGGCGATGAATCCATGGGTAAACATTACTAAAGGAGCAAGACTACTTCCAATCGCTGCTCGATGTTAATATACAACACATACTCTGTCCATGGTATTCTTAATTATCGAAAGAAACGGCCAATAACTGCTATATGTGACAGGTCTCTGCATCGTTGAATGCCGCTGTCCAGCACAAATCATTCAGATTAATGCAGACTGAAATGTATAACGAGCAAGATTTCTTTCTCGAACGCTGGCCATAAAATTTGACGGATGAATCTCAGACAATGCATAACATTACCGAAGCAAACAAACTAATTTTGACGATGGAGAATACTGATCTAGGAAATGGAATAAAGAACTATAAGTTAGAATTATCTATCTGAATAAAAATGAACTAGCGAATACCACATTATTGAACTGTTAAACGCATACATATCCACCATGTTGGTCAACGTTTACCAGCAATCATCAATATTATATTTGCCCGATGAGGACAATATTATCAGCGTGGCCCTGCAGAATAACGATGGCCGAATCGAGGAATAACTCAACCGAGAGGAACGACAGCGAGGTGTTGTGTTCTGGTATTGATTGATATTCTGTTGTAAGCATTCAGGAAGAATTTTATTTGTGGACAGTTATGATTGCGTACACGCATTGACGTGTATTGCTACTATTCCTTGGTTACATAGGTGAAAGCGGAAATCCTGTGCACATACCGTCATTGATGACACGGGAGGAACATTGAAAGATTTTAATAAGATGCCTAAACAAGGGCCAACATTATGTAAATATAGTTGCTTATTTTGTTAAAGTGTATTCTTTACGATTATACAACCTACTAATTTTTCTAAGCGTTGTAAATTAGGCTCGGTGGCATTGCAAAATGTCAGTTAATTGTGAAATAATTCCACTTTCCCATGATGCAGTTGTAATACATTAAAGCTACATATATCGCACCTTACTTCAGACCCTACTTTGTTTGTCAAAGGTTACTGGTGTCTTCTGTTCTAGTATTATCTGGCTGCCCAAATACCAATTATTTATTTCGCTAGGATAGCCAAGTTTGAACCATGATGCTGCCTTATGCAGAACAAACAATATACTAATAGCTACCGCTGTTGTCAGACTATGAGCAAATCATTTTTTGGCATAGCATAAAAACCACCTCGATATATAATATCATAATTGTCTTGCAGCAGTAAATGATTCGAGACTCCATTCTATCCTCGGATCACGATGAAACCATTCTACTGTTATGCTTGTTTCTTCTATATAACCCAGCTGAAATGTTTTCTTCCAACATTTGTCCGCAACCTTAAAGAATGATATACAGCTGTCTAGGTTGTTTGGATCCATATAGCAAGCTGACTGCTGTAAATGCAATGTACATGCCTGGATATCCCCATACTAAATGTCTCTCTATCTCTCAATCCTGGTATAAACTCGCGCTTCATACTCACACATAGGCTTTTCTAGCCTTTTCGCAGTATACACTGTTCGCATTTTCGACTTGACATCACGCCGTGTATTCCCAGTCGTAGCATTGAGTTAAAGCCGCATCTGCGCTCAACTCCCTATTATTTGCCGCAAGAACAATTCGGCATAATTCCTAATGTGTTGCTTCTTCCGAATGATTTGAACCAACCATATTTATTAATATAGACAAGGGCCAACAGTATGTAGACATATTCACTTATTTTGCTCAAGAGTGTCCTATTGGATTATACAACCTCCTATTTTGATAAAGCGTTGCAAATTATTAGGCTACTAGGCATTGCAAAATGTCAGGTAATACTAAAATAATTCCACTTTCCCATGCTGCAGTTGTAAAACATTAATGCTATATATATTATGCTTTACTTCGGTCCCTACTTTGTTTGTCAAAGGTCACTGATCTTCGCTGTTCTAGCATTATCTGGCTGCCAAAAATACTCTGCTTATTGTGAATGATCCGTTTGTATTTCTAGGAATTTGTGCACTTATTGATTACGCTAGGATAACCAAGTTTGAACCACGATGATGCTTTATGCAGAACAAACAACAGATTAATATCGACCGCTATTGTCAGGCTACGAACGAATCATTTCTCGGCATGGGATAAAAAGCTGCTGAATCTATAACATCTTGATAGTCTTACAGCAGTAAATGATTCGAGACTCCATTCTATCTTCGGATCACGATGAAACCATTTTACTGTTCTACTTGTAGACTCAAAATAACCCAACTGGAATGTTTTCTTCCAATATTTGTCAGCAACCACACAGAATCCTAAACAGATGTCTTGGTTGTTTGGATCCATCTAGCTAGATGACGGTTCTATATGCAATGTACATGCCTGTTCATTCCTGCATATCCTCAGACTATATGTCTCTCAATCCATCTCTTGCTTTACTTTCATGGTATATACTCATGCTTCATTATCTCACACGAGCTTTTCTGCATTTTCGCATCACCACCGTTCACATTTTCGACTCGACATGTATTCATTGTCGCAGCATTGAGATTAAGCTGTTGAACCCCTGCCGCATCTACATTCAACTCCTTATTTGTCGCCGCAAGAATGACTCTGCATAGTCGCTAATGTGTTGCGTCCATTGAATGATCCGATCTCATAAAATTGAACAATAATAGAACTTGTACTCGAAAGCGTGCTTTGTTTATTAAACCGAAGGACAAATCAGTCTATTTGTTACTACAATATGTCAGTATGGTCAAATAATGAGGCCGCCAATTTTCTTTCTTGCCAGCTAGACAAAAGGAATTGCAATATTACTTGAGCTATGCACATTGCCGTGCAGATTCGTTAGCGGTTGCGTTTCGTGTGTTAACACAATCATTTCAAGGTGCTCGAAAATCGCATCTATATGCTATGATGAGGTGTCTACCCCGCTCTGTTGCTATTTAATGATAGAGCTCACGCTCAAGCGAAACACAATCCATCATATATTTATACCAAATCGGCGCGATAGCACCGTGGTATTAAATGAATCCACCATATTTATTAATATAGTTCCTGGCTAAATTACATCGTGCGGCTCTTACCTCTCAAATTGAATTTGTGATAACAGAGCTGTGGTCTATGTGAAGCTTATTTCTTATGTTACGTGTGCTTAATCACAAGATTGTTATATTTATCCTATCAATGCTGAGCTGTCTCGTAATATGCAATGGATGCAGCGCTGTAGTTGATCGAGCTGTGAATAATCCTATTAGGATTATTTATTTGCTTTGACTATCATGCAAATATAAGTACATTATTAACTATATGCCGTAATTAATATTACTTATGTCGTTTGTTTTTTATCAGTTATTTAATTTCATTGCTCTCGCTATTTTTTCATCCGACTCATTGCATTTGGCACTGTGCCTTACAGCATAGTGCCAAAATATACATCCAGTCCCTTGCGAATGGCCGGATTCCTAATAGACGCTGCAAATAAAGTAGCACAGACCCCAGAAGGATTTTGCCAATGCATTAACGATTGGAAATAAGGAGGCGGTTTTATCTGTGTGCTCTTCATAGCATATAGAAGAAATGTGCAATATCAGATACGGTGTTAATTAACGCGACTGTAAAAATATATAATGGTGAGCATTGGATTAAATATGGTGACTTTCAGTAACCTTTTATTTTTACAAGTTGATAACTTGGGGCCATATTACAGCGATTGTCAGCGATAAGTTAATGGCATTGCCTAAAAATAATATTACATTAAACAGCAAAGTCGACTGGGCCGTCAAAATGTTGGAATATATATTTTAAGTTCATACATATCGAACCTTGTCGGCCAGGAAGTCCTCGCCGCATCGGCATTGTGCATTCTGACAAGTTCGTGATTACAGCGGAGCACGTCTCGGCGATTCATCCATTACAGGGTTACAATAGGGCGGCATTGTGTGAAAATATTGGACGTATACCGTATAATGCAATCATGCCGTGATATCCGTTGAGGTAAGTTCTGATTGCTTTCCTTTACTAATGATGAAGTCAGACTAATCAGGAATAACCGGTCGGCTACAGCTACTGCCGGAAGCGTAGACAATGGGCATTCGGTGAGAATCACTTAAACAGTGTGGACCAATGGTATAGCATAATGGTGGTGACCCTCTACCTGGTACTGCTGTCTGTGTATCATTAAATGATTTGCATTGTCTTATATTACTCGAGAGCTGCTTGAGGCATTGTACATAATGTACCTCCTTATATGGAATAAATTAATCGCAGACTAGTGCTTTACGGATCGTCGTTTATTTATCCATAACAATACACACGACTTAACCTTTAAGAGCAATGTATATCTAACTATAGGCACATTTGAAGACTTTATAGATCAGCTATGGCAGAGCTTGTTGTCTTCCAACCAATCTAAAAAAAAATGTCCAATATTTGCACAACCCCTCTATCGTGAAGATTAAATGGTGCAGTTTATAAATCTGTTTCTAACACCAGAAGAACATCTGCAAGATCGGTGCACTAAAATACTTGGCATATAACCGAATCTTTACGAAGCCATTTAAGAACTATATGACGCTAGTATGGGGAAAGATAATTTGGGGTGTTGTTCTTTTTTAATGTGACCTACGTACACAAGTTTACATAATCTACCATGCAATTTCGTTGCTTATTTACTTTCGAATCATGGCCATATTGTAGTAACTAATGCAGTATTTTGCAACAAACTAGCTGCTGATTGCAAAACAGCAATTTTTCATTCCTAATTCGGGTACCTAACATATCTGTCAAAACAGCGGTTGCTTGGATGATAATATAAACATTGCCCTGGGATCTGCATATATAATTAATGATGAGTAATCCATAATGCCAGACAGTTACCGTTTTAACGATCAGATGAAGCAAGCTTTTGTACTTTTGCAGTATTGTAGATTCAAACACAATCCGGCCAAACAATCAAATTTATTTAGCCTCCTGTAACACAGTAATGGAAAAAAAAGAAAGATACGTTCAATAATTGTTCCTCTCTTGATATATCAAGAGACTTAAATATAGCGGATAGAGTGAGAGAAAGAGAGAGAGAGAGAGAGAGAAAGAGAAAGCAACAGAGTGAGAAACTGAGAGAGATAGAGAAACAGAGAGAGAGCCAGAAAGAGAGTCAGAGAGAGAGAGGGAGAGAGAGATAGAGAGGTAGGGAGAGCTAGAGTTAGAGAAAGAGAAGAGAGGGATAGTCATACGCACCGAGGGAGACAAACCAATAGCCTTCCATACGGATAAACAAACTGAGACCGATGGGGGAGCCAATCAGTTTCAGGATACTTGCCACATTGATGCACGATGACTGTTCGTAACCGTTACCATGGAAGACCTGCAACGTCTTCTGGTGGCAAGCGACCTGATTTAAGACATTGGAACATTAGCTCTGCGGTTAACAATTTATCAATCGGAAAATATATACACCAGTCCACTTTGCTCAAAAGCCAGGTTCAATTCAATTATTGTAACATGCACATATACAAGGCTTATTCCGTCAATGCTAAACAATTGCGATTTTAATGAAGCGAGATTGGGTTTCGATGTAGGGCCGATACGTTTGAACTACCAGCTGTATATTTTGATGTCAAACATCGGGTCCTTTTAATCCATCGGGGCTTCCTTTGGTTTTTGCTATTCATCGAAAGCTACGCGAGAGCTGTCCTGTATCATAAAATACAACCATTTGCTTCCCGTGCTTGATCATCGTAATGATATAAACAAAGCTGGGCTAGGCTATACACAAATTTTGGACGTCGTTTCACTCCGGAATAACACATGTGTTTGATGCACATGGGCACCGACAATGTGATAATCTTGGTCCTGCAACGTACGATTGTATCATCAATGCGAGAATATGCAATTAAGTGATACATATCCTGTGTTACAGTTACTCCGTTGAAATAGCTGCACGTGCTGGTTCTAGGTATTACAGCATCATTACTTTTATATCGTGATTTATTTGATGGCATAGATACTTGTATCATTCCCTGTATACGTCACTGCGTATATGTAAGCATAATTGGGTGCAGGTAATATAAATCTTTAGAGGTCACTTAACTGATTCCGATGACACCCGGCCCCCTCTCCGCTTGTCACGCGGTGCTAAATGTAGCAGCGACAAGCCGCAGTTGAGGGAACTAACTGCTAAAGTCTCCTCTAAGTAACATCCACTCATCATATTTGGATTTCAAAAGTGAGGCTAAGCAGATGCTAGACAGCCTGATGCTCACAGCTTTTATAGGTGACTAAGCATTAGCACATTCATAAACAGTACGGCATGAAGGGAACAGTTTCCACTGTTCAGAGGCTCACAATACTTTCAGTCAATGCTCAAAGCAAATAAACGAAACATACCATGTCTATGGTATTCGTTGCAATCGAATGTAAGACTAACTAGATTACATGATCTCACTGACCCAGTCATTGTAAACGTTTATATCAAGATTCTGGCAGTTACAGTTCTCTATTGATGGTCCATTCTTTCCATCTTTCATTAGATTATAGGAAATACCCGATTCGTTAATATAAACACGCATAGCTGGACCATAGCTTGGTGGGTTGCTTAAGATCAAATTCATGCCAAATATATCCTATGGATGAACGAGTTTCACTTAGCAAGCTACAACGTTCCATCAGTGTCACCTAACAAGCCCCGGCCTGCTCGATGGCAAGTTACAAATGATGATTGTCGATTATTTACTCAAATAATTGTGGGGCATTATATTGGTGCCAATGGTTATTGCTACGGTTATCCTTGAGCAGCGCAGTCGATGAGGCATTGCAGAAGGTGGGTTATTAAGTAATAGTTGTCACATAGCAGGAGCTCGATTATATATACATATTTCATTTATTCGCAAATGGGAGTTTACAAAAATATATATTAATAAAGCACTATAAGAACAAATACAAAAACAATACAGAACCAATTAGTTTGTACATAGAAACTCAAGAAGCTCATCTGCCTCTTGCAGTATTAGAGAAGTTAACAAAATGCCTTCGCGCTGCTGACACAGTTATTGCAAAGCGCATATTGTCACCCTGTCTTCTGATGATACTTCATTAATATTTTAAAACAATTCACGTACATTATTAAGGTTACCTTCATTAATCAAACTTAGGTGTTGGTAGTTTAAATTTAGTTATGACAGACATGATTTTAAGAGAAGAGAGAGATAGTCATACGCACCGAGCAAGATAAACCGATAGCCAGCCATACGGACAAACACACTGAGACCGATAGAAATGGGGGAGCCAATCAGTTCGAGGATACTTGCCACCCTGATGCACAATAACCGTTCGTAACCATTACCATGGACGTCCAGCACCATCTTTTGTGAGTGCCAAGCGTTCTGATGTAAGACATTGAAACATTAGCTCTGTCGTTAACAATTTATCAAACGGGAAATCAATAACCCGGTACACTTTGCTCATAGTTTTTAATTCAAAGTATTGTAACATGCACATAAAGAAGGCCTATTATGTCAATGCTGTCAATTGCAATATGAATGAAGCGAGATTGACGTAGGGTCGATACGTTTGAACGACCAATACAGTTTAATGTCAAGCATCGAGCCATATTAATCGTTCGTCAGGGCTTCCATCTGTTTTTGCTATTCATCGAAAGCAAATGGCCAGAAAACGGTTGGAACGCATTGCTAACACGATTAAATCAGCGAGAGTGGTCATGTTTCATAACACACAACTGTTTGCTTTCCCTGCTTGCTCATCGTAGTGATTTGACCAAGTCCAGTAAGTAAGACAGCTAATTCTGCCTCAATACGCCCCGGGCAACGCTGACAACATTTAATTTAGCCTGAGTGCCCACCATTCACAAATTACGCTAACGGTCAATAGCATTGCCAATATATCGTATACTCACCATGGACCATGACATATAGAAAGGAGCGCTGTTCTGTCAACAATGACTGTCTGTCGTTACATGTCGTTGTCATGTCCTGCTTCTAATAAATGTCATTATGGATGTCCCCCTCTCCTCAAGCGATGTTTGTTCCCTGTAGAAACTACTTATGTGTCTTCACCTGTGCATTCCCACCTTAACATGTTGCTGACAAGCAATTTTGGTCGCTATCGTATGCTCGGAATATTTGCTATCTCTCTTATACACCCTTACAAACTTCGCTAGGCCGCACACAATTTTTGGATTTCGTTTCACTCCGGCATAACATGTTTTTGTCACACATGGGTATTCATTTAGGCGCACCTCATGCCCACAATTTTGATCACCATGGTCCTGTAATGTACGATTCGCGATTGTATCATCAAGCCGATAATATGTATTAAGTGATATATATCAGGTGCAAACTATTCACACCATTTGAATGCAATTTGTACGATTAATTCAGTTACACTGTTGCGATCGCTGGTTATAGGTGTTAAAGCATCATCATTTATATATCGTGTTTTTTTTTATTGCGGCGATACTTGTATCATTCCCTGGATACGTCACTGCGTACATGTAGTAATGGTTGGGTGTAGGTAATATCAATCTATATATGTAACTTAGCTGATTCCGATGACACTCAGCCCCCTCTCCACTTGTCAAGCGGTGCGAAATGTAACAGCAACAAGCCGCAGTTGAGGGATCGTGTGTTACTTAATATCGAATTCATGCCGAATATATCCTATGTGAACGAATTCGAATTAGCAAGCTACATCGTTCGATCATTGTCATTTAACTAGCCCCGGACTGCTCGTTGGCAACGTACAAATGGTGATTGTCGATTATTTACTCAAATGATTGTGGGATATAAATTGGTGTAAATGGTCATTGATACGGTTATCCTTGAGCGGCACAATTGATAAGGCAGTGCACTAGGTGGGTTATTAAGTAACAGTTGTCGCATATCAGGAGCTCGATTATGTAAACCCGACAAGAACCTGATTACATTGTACAATCTGGATGGCCCGTTCATTTCAGGGTGACAACAATGCAGCATTGCAAGCAAATATTTGGAGGATTCTATAGCAAGCAAGCAAGCCTTTGCTTCCCATTTGTTATTGATGAAGCCATACAAATCAGGGATAACTGATTCGCCGTAGTTACTGTTGGCATCGCATAGGATGGGCATGCTACGAATAGACACCATAGAGAATGGAAATAAGTCAGACCACTGGCATTACATTATTGCTTTGAACCGAAATATTTTCTCGGTAACTTCGCATCCAAATTATACGCATCTCACGGTGACAATGCTGGCAACAATTGAGTGGCAAAATAGTGTGGCCTTTGCGGTTGGATTATGACGGCAATGCATAATCCCGACAAAATTCCACATGCATTGGATGTGTACCTTCATACGCAGCCCTTGCAAAATTAGACAATGGCGTTATTGAAGCCCTATTGCCAAACAATTGGGAGACCGCTCAAATTACTTTTATTATTTATGGACTAATTGCACTGTAGAGTTACTCTATACATATGTTATTATCCAAAACAGCAGGCTGGTGAATGGCGATGGTAGGAGCAAACAATAGGCTAAGTAAAAGCAACCGGCCATTTCGCCCCAAATAAGATGTTTGGAATCAGCAGGTTAACAGAAGAATGCGATATACGATAAAATGATTTGCAGTCGGCTTTCAATGTATGTTAACAAGCAACTAAAATGAGACATGAAAGCTGCGGAATAGCTCGGTTTTCGTAGCGGCAGCGATATGGTACATAATAGTTTTTCTATATCTTTTCTTGCTATCAATGACTAAAAAAATAACCCGTATTGTTCAGATAGTGTCTATGGTTTCCGGCCTAACGCTTACTTTGGTAAGGACAACATTTCTATCTACAGAAACGAGCGATTTAGAAATCACGTAGAACAGCTTACACAGGGCCTGTTATTATATTACGACACGCAAGCCGTGGAGCCATCAGCTCTGCTCATTGCCCCCTGGGGACCTATCAAGCGGTATCCTAGACCAGACTGATAATGCGGGATGGGCATAACATTCTATTTCAATTTACAAGTGCCGTTCGTAATTTGATTCTACATTATGCTTGAAGCACATAGCTATTCTTTTGTTGAAAAAAATCTACCTGTAAATTTTGATCACAGCTTGTAATGCTGTAATTGCTGAGCAATGTGCAAGTATGAATATGTTCATATCTGTAAGTAAATGACTTGAATATGATCAACTTTCTTGTCACAGAAGTACCATTAAGGTACGGTCGAAAATCTGCCTAAAACCTTTAAGGGATCAACTTCCACTTGTGAACAATGCTGCGACAAACAGAATCGGCAAATAGTATAGAGATAAGTATGGATAAGTACGTTGCTCCATATAACACAAAGAGGGTGAATATATATTAAAAGAAATCCACAGAGCCATCTTGATTCAAGTGAGGCTGTGCACATACCCATGACACTTGATTTGCGGAGTAATATATCTTAATCACAAGAGCTTGAGGGTAAGCTCTGGGATTAGGCTTTGAGGAATTGACACTGTCCCCTGAGAAAATCTGTAGATACGGTCCTTCCCACATCGTTTCAAACTATAATGCGAGCTGCTCCTTTTCAACTAGTCATTATGCTCCATATTGATAATATAAACATTGAACAATAAATCAGTCGTAGGGTTGTTGTATCACACATCGAACACTTGGAAGAGTTCGCTGCGGCTGCACACGACTGAGCGCACCTTTCATTACAGAGTTACAATAGATCGGCATTGTATGAAAATATTTTACGGATAGCAAGCAATCATGCCTAGATATCCATCTCCCACCCAAACACATAAACAATTAACTGATAGGTGCATATTTAGGTCCGGCCAATATTCTACACTTATCTCATCGAAGTCCAATTGCTTCTTTATTGATAATTTGACTAAAATGTTTGTATCACCCAAAAAGCCTATACTTTACTTGAAAATCCCAGCCGATGTGATGATTCACAATTACTCGATTGTGAAGGTGGTGGATCCGAAGACATGGAGGTACTATTTGGAAAGATCGAAAGCATATATTATTTCCTTGTATATCACTTCCCGATGAAACCAAGTGATAATGCAATCTGTCAGTATATTGGATAATTAAATATGTATACATGGACCGTGTGAGCTGTTGCATAATTTCGACATAATTTGAGGGAGCTAGTTCTGGTATGAGATTCCGTACTAAGATATATTTAATAATTAAAGCTCATTACACAACCGGCTCCGGACACCAGAGGGACAGCTTAAATAATGTAGCTTGTTTTATGCAATCATATACTTAGAAGTGAACAGAATTTGCACGGGTCAATCAAATATTACATGACGCTGATGTTGGGGCGGGATTGGTGAGAATTAGTGTTATAGTGCGTTTGAGGAGCTGTATAAGCTAGGGCTATGGAGTGTTACGTAGGGGTGCAAAAATAGCCTTGAACAAGATGCGTTGTTCTTTTTGAAGGACACTTTTGTAAAGATGTTAACGCATTCTTCTAGGCCTTTTCATTGCTTATCGGCGTTCAAACTGTTGCCCGTATGCAATGTCGCTGTATACCTTTCTCTAATCAAGGTACCTAACCCTTCTATCTATATAACGCTTGTGTGGATAATGATCCAGGTCATGTGCTTTTGCAGTGTTCTAGGTTCAAGCACATTCCGGCTAATGTATCAAACCTATTTAGCCTCCCCCTTCAGAGATAATGAATGTAACAAAAGATACGTCCATTGTGTGTTCTTAACCGGATGTTTGTATTAACCCTGACGCTTCAAGGCATATCGACCATTGGTATATATTATATGAGTGGGATGAAACTACACATATCGAGAGAGAGAGCGAGAGAGAGAGCAAGAGAGGGATATAGATGTAGACTGCGAGAGACAAGGAGAAGCTGTGGACAGGGAGCCCGCTACACAGCGAGAGTGACAGACAGACAGACAGACACACAGACTGACAGAGAGACAGAAACAGATACATGTTAAATATATTTGAAAATCTGACGCACCATGGCTACATTGAAGCAGCTGTTAAGGATGTATTAAATGGCAATAATTACAAAAGTGCACGTTGATCAAAGGCCAGCATTAGTTTAAAATCATTGCTCGATATGGTTAGATAAAACATACCGTGATTATGGTATTTACTACAATGGGTATGAGGTTTCGATGTCGGACTGTAAACTTCTCAGGGAATAGCTGGATAATGTTATGTATAAGAGCCAGCGTTGCAATCGTTTATCAGGGCTACCATCAGTTTTTGCTATTCGTCGACATAATGCGACCCATGACCAGTCTCTAAGTGAATTGTCAACTTCCGTTGTTCAGTAGAAATCATTGATGACCTGAAGTGTATATCTCTTTAAAGAACGCGAACTATAATATTTGAAACAATATGTCTTTGAAGATATCATCCAATGCATGAAGTGATCTAGGAATTTAAATTAATAGATATAACATACCATGATCTAAATGAACAGACATGACAATTTGAACATTGAATTATCAATGCATCTTCGAAATACAGGAGTGTACTAAGAGATTCACGGTGTGAATTAATGCTTCCCATGAATTGTTGATATTTAATGTGAAAGGCGTGGGGTTTTGCCTGCTCAGTAATAATGGCCGAATTTCAAGCGTAAGATATTATAGAGGGAAATTGTGTTCGAGTATTGTTTGTATCCTGCCACAACTGATGGGGGAGAGTAAACTTTCCGATCGCTTACATGCGTTGACGAGGACACAAAACTGGTTCGGAACGCGCGGTGAATGTAATTCATAAATACAATCGGTTATCGTCCCGTTGGCTACACTGGAGGCGAATAGATAATAAGTGTATTGTCGAGAAATTGTTGTGCTAATTTACACCGGAGGTAATTGACCATCTAGAGCACCGTTAATTCCGTGTGTCGCTGGAGCTGTTTACCACATTCAATCGTCTTTACGTCTTAAATTTTTCACATGAGGGTTCGCCTCTATTCAATGCATTAATCGTGCGTCGAAACGAGAACTAGATCGAAAGGCGAAAGCATGATGAGTTCTGCCCATAAAAGATATGTACGCGCGTAGATGGATGTTGCCGCTGGAAAGGTAATGGCAGGGGTTCCGTGTTAGCTAGAACACTTTAATATACGAGCAAACGCGCAAATACAGCGGAGAAGAACGGCCGATGTTGGAATGCTTTGTTGACACTAATAATCAGCGATGGAGGCTCTGTGTTATATCAGACAACAACTTTCCGTGCTTGCTTATCAGAGTGATATATCAAGTCCAATACGTAAGACAACTCTCAATATACGCCGCTCATCATGGACAACTTTCAAGCTAGCCTGAGTGACCATTATTCAAACATTACGCCATGGACTGTCCATGGCGTTGCGAACACTCACCATAGCCCGTCACACATAGCATGGATGAGCAGTCCGAAAAGCAAAGAACCATCATGAAATCATGGCCAATGACATGAATGTGAACAGCTATATCTATAGACCGGGTAATCATAAATTGTTGATCAGGGAACGATGTCTCATTGTATTTCATGCAACTTTCATGCTCTGCTTCCAATATATGTCATTGCAAATGACCCACGTCTTCAGTCTGCTCCTGTAACGGAATCCATTCCAGGCAGATACTACTTATGCTTGCATTATGTGTTTACCCTACACACACCCCATTTTAATGTGGTGCAGATACTTCATACTTCATTTTACATCCTAATCAATGTGCATGGATGGATTGGTTGCTTGTTTATGCCAACGAATAAGACCGTAGTACGCAAAGATGGCCAAAACAGTTCATTCATGTTTAACGAAGAACAGTCCTTGGTGATTGCACTATATACATCCATTTGGCACTGCTCGCGTCCTGTTTGGGGACATTTTCTACAAACTTTGACTCATACATGTTTAACATATTTCGTAACAATGTCCCAGATTTTGCATTCAATGATCTAGAAATGTCAATGTACGCCGTAAGGATCAGGAGGCATTACATTTGTTATTGGGAAATTGTGGGCAACTGTCTGATGTGTACAACATGCGAGGCAAGTATCGCGCTCCATCTTGCCATTTTAGAATATATTGCGCCGACGTGTTGGTCTTTGTTCTATTGTACTCGCTTTGAAATCGCTTTGACAGGCAAATTTTAGCCACATTGCTGTCTGGTGCTACAAGAAACACATACCTGTATTTTAAGGACGTAAGGAAGAATAATATCAGCACCCTTTGAATAAAGCAACTCAATCTGAAAAGTCATTACTTTCATACATCGATTAAATGATTAAAATCCCCAATGTTCTATCCGCGATCTCAAGGCAAGCATAACTGTTTGTACTTGTCATCGTATAAATTCACTCACTGATTCTCTATCCCTCTACCGAGTTCATGCTTAACTCACGGGGTATTTACATCAGACCCATATTTTCATGCTTCATACGAATGGAATCGGCAGCGAATAGGATCGGCATTCGGTGAACCTTGCAATTCCTGAATGAAACCGTATGGATAATTTAAATATCATAATGTTGATGAACCTATACCTGGTTCTATTGCCTTGGTATCCTGAGAATTTTGCATTGGTCGTCACCTGTTTGAGGAATTCTGCATGATGCACCTCTTCAAGTTAAATGAATTGAACCAACAAAAAATCCTATTTCTCCGCTACCATATCCAGCGATTAGGTTAAACCACACAAAACGAGAGAGAGAGGGGGAGAGAAAGAGGAGAGAGAGAGAGAGAGAGAGAGAGAGAGAGAGAGAGAGAGAGAGAGAGAGAGCGAGAGAGAGAGAGAGAGATAAAGAGAAATAGAGGAGAGAGAGAGAAGGCAAACAAAGAGTGCGTGAAACACACCGAGAGTGACAGACAAACATAATCAGATCGGTTGGTTGTACAATCCGTTTTTAGGAAAATTGGGTACCTGATGTAACATGACTATTCGTGTAATGGACCAACCAACATTCGGCATGGATAAACAGCGCCATCTTTAGTGAGTGACAAGCATTAGCTCGGCCGTTCACAATTAATCGTGCGACGATCAATACATGGGTAAATATTGCTCAAGGAGCAAAACCACTTCAAATCGTGGCTCGATGTAGGTATACAAAGTATACTCTGTCCATGGTATTCTTAATTATCGAAAGAAAAGGACAATAACCGGTACATGAGAACAGTCTCTGCATGGTTAAATGCCGCTGTTCAGCAAGAATCATTATGATTAAGGTTGGCTGCGATTTATATCGAACAAGAGTTATTTATCGAACGCTGGCCATAAAATTTGACTGAAGAATCACAAACAATGCAAAATATTACAAAGAGAACAAACGAATTTTTGCAATAGCAAATATTGATCTAGGAAATGGAATAAAGAACTATAAGTTAGAATTATCTAACTAAATAAACTGAACTAGTGAACATCGCATTATTGAACTATTAAACGCATACAGATCGATCACGCTTACCGTAAATCATCAATATCAAATATGCCCGGTGAGGACAATATATTCAGCGTGACCCTGCAAAATAACAATAGCCAAATCTAGGAAACATTCAAAACGAGAGGAACGACAGAGAAGCGTTTTGTTCTGGTAGTGATTGATTGATATTCTCTTGTAAGCATTCATGAAAAGTAACATTTGTGGACAGTTATTATTGCATACACGCATTGACGTGGATGGCTACTATTCCTTGGTAACAGAATGATCATAGCAGCGCCTACCTGATTGTTTCTAGTTTGAACCATAACAAAGGTGTATGCGGCACTCCAGTGCACAAACCGTCATTAATGACACGGGCGGGATAGTGAAAGATTGTAATAAGATGCCTACATTATATAAACATATTTACTTATTTTGTTTTAGTATGATCTTTGCGATTATACAACTAACTAATTTGTCAAAGCGTAGCAGATTATCAGGCCCCCGGGCATAGTGAATTAATTCCACTTTCCCATGCTTCAGTTGTAATACATTTAAAGCTACATATATCATACCTTACTGCGATCCCTTCTCTGTTTGTCAAAGAACATTGATCTGCGCTGTTCGAGCGTTATCTGGCTGCCGAAATACTCTATTATTGATTTTGCTAGGATCGCCAAGTTTGAACCATGATGTTGCCTTATGCAGAACAAACAACATATTAATATATACCGCTGTTGTCAGGCTAGGAACGAATCATTTTTCGGTATGGCATTAAAACCAGCTCAATCTATAATGTCTTGATTGTCTTGCAGCAGTAAATGATTCTAGATTCTAACCTCAGATCAAAATAAAACCATACTACTGTTCGACTTGTTGTCTTAACAGAACAAAACTGGAATGTTTTCTTCCAACATTTGTCATGAACCTTGAAGTATTCTATTATAAGAGGTATCTATCCCGCTTTGTCTCTATTAACGCTCAAGCGGACCACAATCAATCATATATTTATACCAAATCAGCGCGACAGCACCATGGCATCAAATGAGCCTACCATATTTATTAATATAGTTCCTGGCTACATTACATCGTGCGGCTCTTACCTCTCATATTGAATTGGTGATAACAGAGCTGTTGTCTATGTGAAGATTATTTCGCTAAATCACAAGATTATTATACGAATCCTATCAATTGCCGAACTTTCTCGTAATATGCAATAGATGCAGCCCTGTAGCTGATCGAGCTGTGAATAATCTTATTATTGTTTACATGCTTTGAATGTCATGCAAATATTAGCTCATTAATTATGCCGTACTTAATATTACTGAGGTCGTTTTGTTTATCAATAATTTAATTTAAAGGTTGTTGCTATTGAGTTAGAGTTTCATCTGACTCATTTCATTCGGCACTGTGCCTTACAACATAGTGCCGAACGATACATCCAACCGATGCGAATTTCCGGATTCCTAATAGACGCTGCAAATAAAATAGCACAGGCCCCTGAAAGATTGTGCCAATGCATTAACGATTGGCAATACAAAGGCGGTCTTATCTGTGTGCTCTTCATGGCATATATAAGAAATGTACAATATCAGATCTGGTGTTAATTAACGGCGACTGTAAAAAGATATAACTGTGAGCACGGGCGTTGATATGGTGACTTTCAGTAACCTTTTCATTTTTACTTGTTGATAATCGGGGGCCATATTACAACAATTCTCTGAGATAAGCTAATGGCATTACCTAATAATAATATCACATTAAACTGCAAAGTCAATTGGGCTGTCATTATTTTGGAATAGCAAGTATTCGTTCATACATATCGAACCTTGTCGGCCAAGAAGGCCTCACAGCATCGGCATTGTGCATTTTGACAAGTTCGTGATTACAGCGGAGCAAGTCTCGGCGTTCCATCCATTACAGGGTTCAAATAGGGCGGCGTTGTATGACCATCACTCAAACAGTGTGGACCATTGGTATAGCATAATGGTGGTTACCCTCAACCTGGTGCTGTTGTCTGTGTATCCTGAAATGTTTTGCATTGTCTAATAACACTCGAGAGTTGTTTGAAGCATTGTACATAATGTTTCTCCTTATATGGAATGAATAAATCGCAGATGAGTGCTTTACAAATCGCTGCTTAGAAATCGTCGTTTATTAATCCATGACCATGCACACGACTAAATCTGTAAGCGTGATATAAATAAAACTATAGCACATTTGAATACTTTATATATCAGGTATAACAAGGCTTGTTGTCTCGACCAATCTCATAAGGACTAAATATATATGTGCATATTTAGATCGGTCCAATATTTGCAAAATTATTTTATCGTGGAGGTAGATGAACATGTGTTGTAAAATATTTAATATAATGGAAAAAGCATGATTAAGTAGTGCATTATATTAAACTGTTCCTCGTACCAGAGAACATCTGCAAGATCGGTAAAATCTCTACATGGAAATTCAAGAACTATATGACGCTAGCATGGGGAAAGATTATGGGTCAATATTCCATTCCTAATTCGGGTACCTAACATATATATTGGTTTGATGATAATATAAACATTGCCCTGGGATCTGCATTTATAATTAATGATGAGTAATCCATTATGCCAGGCAATAAGCGGTTTAACGATCCGATGACGCAATTTGAGAAAGTTAAAGGTCTTTTGTAGTTTTGTAGGTTCAAACACAATCCGGCCAACCAATCAAATCTATTTAGCCTCCTGTAACCCAGTAATGGAATAAAACGAAATATACATTCAATAATTGTTCCTCGCTTGATATATCAAGAGAGTTAAATATAGTCGTAGCCGGGACAGCGAGAGATAGAGAGAGAGAGAGAGAGAGAGAGAGAGAGAGAGAGAGAGAGAGAGAGAGAGAGAGAGAGAGAGAGAGAGAGAGAGAGAGAGAGAGAGAGAGAGAGAGAGAGAGAGAGAGAGAGAGAGAGAGAGAGAGAGAGAGAGAGAGAGAGAGAGAGACAGAGAGAGAGAGAGACAGAGAGACAGAGAGACAGAGAGAGAGAGAGAGACAGAGAGAGACAGAGAGAGAGAGAGAGAGAGAGAGAGAGAGAGAGAGAGAGAGAGAGAGAGAGAGAGGGAGAGAGGGGAGAGAGAGGGAGAGGTAGAGAGGTCGGAGAGCTAGGGTTAGAGAACGAAGGGAGAGGAATAGTCATACGCACCGAGCGAGACAAACCGATAGCCAGCCATATGGACAAACAGACTGAGATAGATAGAAGTGAGGGAGCCAATCAATTAGAGCATACTTACCACCCTGATGCTCAATGACTGTTCTTAACCGTTACCATGGACGACCCGCACCATCTTCTGTGAGTGCCAAGCGTTTTGATCTAAGACATTGAAACATTAGCTTTGTCGTTAACAATTTATCAAATAGGTAAGCAATACACCAGTACACGTTGCTCAAAATCCGGTATCAATTTCTTTTATTGCTATTCATTACAATATGAATGAAGCGAGATTGGGTTTCGATTTAGAGCCGATACATGTGAACGACCAGTTGTATAGTTTGATGTCAAGCATCGAGCCATTATAATCGTTCATCAGGGCTTCCATCTGTTTTTGCTATTCATCGAAAGCAAATGGCCGGAATACGGTTAGAACGCATTGCTACCACGAATAATCCGCGAGAGCTGTCCTGTTTCATAACATACAACCGTTTGCTTTCCGTGCGTGCTCATCGTAATGATATAACCAAGTCTAAAAAGTAAGACAACTCATTGTGCCTCAATACGCGCCGGGCATCGCTGACAACATTTAATTTAGTCTGAGTGCCCACCCCTCACCCGAGGTTTGATTCTCACTAGAAACTGAATATTCTTGCATTATTTGACTTCTCCTGTGCATTCCCACTTTTACCTATTGCTGATAAACAATCGTGGTCGCTATCGTATGCTCAGTATCCCTGCTATCTGTCTCAGACACCCTTACAAAGCTCGGCTGGGCTGTACACATATTTTGGAATACCACATGTGTTTGACATACATGGGCATGTAATAGGACGCTATTCATCTCCACAATGTTGATCACCTTGGACCTGCTGTGTACGATTCGCGATTGTTTCATCAATGCGAGAATATGTATTAAGTGATATATATCCTGTGCATATTATTCACAATGTTTGAATTCAACCTGGACGATTAGTTCAGCTACGGTACCCGGTGCCATCGCTGGTTCTAGGTATGACAGCATCATTATTTATATATCGTGGTATGTGCTTGTTGCGGCGATACTTGTATCATTGTGGATCATTCACTGCGTATATGTAGGCATGGTTGGGTGTAGGTAATATAAATTTATGCATTTAACTTAACTGATTCCGATGACACCCGGCCCCTTCTCTGCATGTCAAGCGGTGCTAAATGTAACAGCGACAAGCCGTAGTTGAGGGAACGACCCGCAGTAGTTTCTCTGCTAAGTAACATCCACTCATCATATTGGGGCTGAGTGGATGCTTCGGCACCATGCCGCAACATTACTACTCGAGTCTGAAAATAACTAACCGCTGGTATGGGTGACTAGCACAGTCGTTATCAATACGGTAATCAAGGGGGCAGTTTCCGCTGTTCAAAGGCCCACATAACATTCAGTCTATGTTAACAGCAAACAAACGAAGCAGAACCATAAGGCTTTTTCATTGGTGGTCCACCCTTTCCATCTCTCATTGTCTAGTCACCATTGATAGTCCATCCTTTCCATCTTTCAGCTTCTGTTCTCCATTGATGGTACGTCCTTTCCATCTTTCGTTTGAGAGATAATAGGAAACACACGATTCGTTACTATAAACAGGCATATCTGGACCATCGCTTGAAAAGTGTGTTACTGAATATCGATTTCATGCCGAATATATCCTATGCATGAACGAGTTCCACTTAGCAAGCTACAACGTTTGATCTGTGTCATCGTACAAGCTCCGGCCTGTTCGTTGGCAAAGTACAAATGGTGATTGTCGATTATTTACTCAAATAATTGTGGGGTATGAATTGGGGCGAATGGTTTTCCGGTTATCCTTGAGCAGCACAGTTGATGAGGCAGTGCACTAGGTGGGTTATTAAGTAACAGTTGTCGCATATCAGGAGCTCGATTATGTGCACCCGACAAGAACCTGATTACATTGTACCATCTAGGTGACCCGTTCATTTCAGTGTGACAACAATGCAGCATTGTTAGCAAATATTTGGAGGATTCTATAGCAAGCGAGCAAGTCTTTGCGTTTGCTGAGGTTAATTCTGATTGCTTCCTTTGTTATTGATGAAGCCATACAAATCAGGGATAACTGATTCACCGTAGTTACTGTTGGTACCGCCTAGGAAGGACGCTACGAACAGACGCCATAGCTAATTGAAATAAGGTGCAGACAACTTGCATTACATCATTACTTTGAACCGAATCATTTTCTCGATAGCTTTCCATCTATCGCATGCAGAGAATAGCTCCTCCTATAAACTTGTTGAGAAATAAGGCAAAATAATCTATCAATTACCTTTAGGCCTAGCAAAATGATTGTCTCTCCAGTTCATTAGCGCGCAACCTAATTATACACATCGCGCAGTGACAATGTTGGCTACAATTAAGTAGCAAAATAGAAAAGGTATAATGTGGCCTGTGGCGGTTGGCAGCTGACGGCAATGCATAATCCCGACAAAATTCCACATGCATTGGATGTATACCTTCATATGCAGCCCTTGCAATATTGGACACTGGCGTTATTGAAGGCCTATTGCCAAACAATTGGGAGACCGCTCAAATTGCTTTTATTATTTATGGACCCATTGCCCTGTAGAAATATTCTATACATAAGTGATTATTCTAAACAGCAGGTTGGTGAATGGCGAAGGTAGAAGCAAAATATCGGCTGATTGAAGGCAACCGGCCATTTCGCCCCCAAAAAAGACGTTTGGATTCGGCAGGCTAACTGAAGAATGCGATATGCGATAATATGATTTGCAGCCGGCTTTCAGGTATATTAACAAGCAACTAAAATGAGTCATGGTACATCATAGTTGTTCTATATCTTTTCTTGTTATCAATGCTAAAAAACCCGTATTGTTCAGATAGTGTCTATGGTTTCCGCGCTAACGCTTACTTTGTAAGGACAACATTTCCATCTACGGAAACGAGCGATTTAGAAATCACGTAGAACAGCTTGCACAGGACCTGTTATTATATTACGACACGCAAGCCTTGGAGCCATCAGCTCTGCTCATTGCCCCCTGGGGACCTATCAAGCGGTATCCCAGACCAGACTGATAATGCGGGATGGGCATAACATTCAATTTCAATTTACAAGTGCCGTTCGTAAATTGATTCCACATTATGCTTGAAGCACATAGCCATTCTTTTGTTGAAAAATCTACCAATCAATTTTCATCACTGCTTGTAATGCTGCAATAGCTGAGCAATGTGCAAGTAAGAATATGTTCATATTTGTAAGTAAATGTTTGGAATATGGTCAATTTTCCTGTCGCAGGAATACCATTAAGAAACGTCGAAAATCTGCCTAAAACCTTTTAGGGATCAACTTCCACTTGTTGAACAATGCTGCGACAAACAGAATCGGCAAATAGTACAGAGATAATTATGGATATGTACGATGCTCCATATAACACAAAGAGGGTGAATATATCTTTGTTATAAGAAATCCACCGAGTGATCTTGATTCAAGTGAGGCTGTAAACACACCCATGACTCTTGATTTGCGAAGTAATATATCTTAATCACAAGAGCTTGAGGGTAAGCTCTGGGATTAGGCTTTGTGGAATTGACACTGTCCTCTGAGAAAATCTTTAGATACGGTCTTTCCAACATCGTTTCCAAGTACAATGCGAATTGCGCCTTCTCAGCTATTCATTGTTCCCCACGCTATCCGCTGCCCGTGACACCTACTTCGGAACATCGATTCTCCGTCCATGCATTTACATCATATTGTGAAGTAAATTCATTCACGCCCTGCTTCATTTATTCGCTTGCTTGGCGGCTCTCATATTCCCCTTAACACTAACCCGCCCATCCACCCAGCTGTAGATATGCGCACCCCTTTTCGCCAAGGACAGATGGTGCAACCTCGTTGTTCAATCCATCAACCTACGCCGATAGTGTCTGTGCGCTATCGGGTACGTTGCCCACGGCGTGTCGGTCGTGTTAAGTCGATATAATGTATGTAACGGAGCATCATAAGTCCATCATACCCAAACATCGCAGTAACAAGTACGTCCTTAATTAGCATGATAAATTAGATGACCATCCATTAACAGTGCTCTCTGTCCACTACTTACCACCTTAGGGGACCCGGACGGCAGATTGCGATCAAATCGATTCGAATACAGTAACAACTTGCTGGAGGATTACTCGATTTGAGCAATTGTAATATTTACCAAAAATGGCTTTACCGGGTGTTAATGGTCCCTTTGCTTCAGCAACGCCTGTTTGTTGACGGTGGGCCAAAAGATAGCGCATCGTTTAATGTGTAGCTGGGTACTGTAACCGATGGGTTTTTGCCGACCAGTTATTAGACATAGCCTTATTGCTCCGACAAACATTAACTCGACATCATTCTCAAGATCAGAGGACAAAGTTCGCAGGTTTGTTTACACCACGAGTGAAAGAAGATTGTAGGCTGGTGATATACGTATCCGACCGAATTATTAATAACTTATAACTCAGCGAGATGACAGGCGCACAGCCTTTATTGCAGCCTTTATTGCCCCGACAGCATAGAAGTCTCGCGGCGCGCGTTTGACCGCGACGTTTCTGTTGTATATGAAGGGATATTGGATATTTTGTATATATGTGCTCGTTTTGAACTTGTTGCTAGACATATTATTCGACCCATGGATGGAACTGGACTTGATTCTGTTGGCCGACACACTAGGGAAGCATGGTTCGATTGACCCATAGGTGGCATATACCGCGCCTGATAACATCACTGTCGCCTAATCTATGGCATCGGCAGATGTAGCAGCGCTGAGCGCGCACGCCTTCTCCCAAACACAGCGAGCTTGTCTCTGACTGGCTGCTGAGAGCATCCCTGCGTTTTTACGCCGAATTGGCTGATTTAAAAGCGACCTGAGAGCGCTGCGAGTCGGGGCTAAGTGAGGCCTTCCCTCTGCCGCCTAACACAACACCAGGCTTTATGCGGGCGGTCAACACGTCATAGTTTCTACTGCTGTTTCTTCGTGGGAGTTGGGCGGAATGGAGACACTGTGTGAGAGAGGCGGGCCACAGAGGGCAGTTGCCGCCTCTGATTGATTGGAAATCTCTATTGTGCCTCGCGCCTGCTGCCCATACGCCCCATAAACGCGAGTCTTGCTTCAAAACCTGCTTGTATGGGAGCAGACCGCCTATATAAAGCCGTGTGCCCTCCGCTGGGCGAGTCTGATTGTATCAGTGACAGTGCTTGAGGAGCCCAATGGTGCCAGACTCAATGCGAATAACCATGGTTACGCGGCAGTTAGCGTTTTGAGACCACGTGGATAAGTAACTGCCAACGATACGAGCCATTCGCGGCGGAGGGTAACTCGTGATGCTTGCTTAGAAACTCGGGTTGATGGTGTGAAGACCGTTCGACTGCAAATACGTTCTCAGTCGCAGACACTTCTGGTAATATTAGCAACTGTCGATGGTGAATAAATCATTTTCCATTGAGCAGTTTCAGGATGGAATATTAAAACATAACTGCGCATTAACAAGTGCACGCACCTCCGGACCGATGACCTGGGAATACTTGCTGATTTGTACTTCAATTGTAGCCTTTAATCATGAATTTATCAGCATCACAACTGTTCCTACAGCTGATCACGTGTCTGTTCTACTGTTCGTCCACCTCAGGTGAGTCAAATATCCATAAGTTTGTTATGTAAGGCGCATATAAGACCGCACTGCGTATATCGCCCATTGTCAGGCAGTGGTCTAGGATGACTGAGACATAGACCCTTCGATAGTCGGCGTTGAATCCTTTCCATACCGAAGTGTTATCACACAAATTGCGTCTAGCCACATCCGTGTCTTTATCATGTGTATTGTCAAAATGCCAAACGTGGCTGTGTTAAAGTCACAGCCGATTGATATCAGTTGGCGGGAGATAGCAGTTGACAACGGTCCGCGCTGCATACACGCCAGCCACATCGGTTTTTTTAACGACGGCAAGCGACGCTCAAACGACAATCTTTTGTCTATCGTCCCGATAACGTAGCTTGAGCTTAGTCCTTTTTTCCCCCCAGACTTACCATGATTGAACACATGGGTCGCGAAAGACCTAATCCTTCCTTGGAAAACATCTGCTGCTGTTTATCTAATTAATTTATGATTGCCTTCGTCCAGGCGCGCCAGTTGATGCTGCATATGACATTGCATTTCCGTCTCGCGAAAATGAAATTCCGATCAGCTAGATTAAGCTCCAACGCCACGTTGTCACACGCAAACAATATGCATTTTGTGCATTACCACCAGCATGGTTGTGCATTTAATGACGCATGTCAAATCACGAGAAGGGATGAAACTATATTGTATGTAAATTTGTTTATTGCATCTCTATTAAGGCTGGAGTCTGAATGTGTCGGCGGAGATAGTGCTGCTGTACATTCGGCGCTGAGGTGTAAAATTGAATCGTTCCAGCCAATAAACACGTCCCGGCTCTATCGACTTCCATATGTTGCCGACCGGTCAATATTACACACAACATTCTACGACGCACTTGAACATCGTACAAACATATAGGATTCATTCTTCGGCACCAAATCTCCTAGTTCTTTTCTGCCCGCGACTATCCTGAACACGGGGACACTGGTAATAGCCATTATGTTAACCATGTCGCCTTCATACGCGTTGACTCACCGACTACAAAGCACCTCGACCCAGGTCTGTGCTCAGCCCGCTAAATATGTTAGTATGACGCCCAGATGGACCCTATTTACTATAACGAGGCATTTATTAACAGTGAAACACAGCATATAACTATGGGTCTGCTCGTGGCCAGAGCCATACGAGCGGTGGCAGATTGGATTAGGCCTTAATCTGTGAATGATGTACATGCAGGAAACACATGCTGCGGGGACTGGCGTCGAGTAATGAGAACGGAGCATGGTGGGCCATAAGCAAATCTGCCCTTGCGTTCGAACCCCCGAGGAGTGATATATCTATTGCGGCCGGTTTCGCTATGTGTTTCTATTGTGCGCACACTCACAAGCACTTGGTCGGCATATCCGGGTCGTTATCGCTTGATCCGGTCTAAGTGTAACGCTTATGTTGGTTACCTATCGTCTTAACTGCGCACCCAACAAGGATTGACCACCGACGTGTGTTTTGTTCCATTTAGAGTGAGGTGTACACATCATGTCATAATCGATTGTAAAAAAATGATCAGCTACATAATCAACGAATGTGGCGACTCGTGCTGCCAAAAACCTCGAATAAAACAACGCAGTGTGCGGCGAAACTACCTAATTGTCAGAGCCGGAAGAATAATTATAGCTTAGGACGAGATCTATGGGGGCCTACGCACTGTCCAGACATACACTCGACCACATGATTACCTGAAAAACTAGTTTATGCGCTGTGCATTTTTGCCTTGTATTAACCCCAATACGAATTGCGTGCGCGTTGCTGCAAAACAGACTATGGACAGTTTGCGTTACATTGCCTTGCGCTTCAAACCACTAGGCGTGCGACTGATGATTGTGGAACACGATAGGAAGTCTGAAATTCGTCAAATGACTAAAAAGTGCTCGAGCCGAATAAGAGACCGTATCTAGGTTTACAGCCCCCACAAGCAGTAACTGATGTGTTTTCTTTTCAGCCGTATGCTATTTCAAAAAGGGATTATAATGTTTTCGGAACAGCATCATTATGAATCAGTAAGTCACCCCGCGAGGTTCATATAACCACTATAACTCAACATTAATGTGCCTTTCCTAGCGGCTAAACTGCCAAATCAGCGACTTCCGAGAAAGAATGCCGCTGCTTGGGCTGAATTTCATCTTACATACGCTCAGCTTTGCAACAGCGGCCCGGATCATGTGATGCTGGCATTACACGACACTGCGGGAGTACAAAGTATTTCATTAAAATCAAAGGCCACAAACCTGATATTAGCTGTATGCTTCAAATATCCTTCTATTTGTTTATGACCACCTTGTAACGTGTATTTTTGGTATGTACACGTGTTTGATGGTCGGCATGTAGTTTTATATGTACTATAGAATCACTATATTGACGTTTGTTTCTTTTCATTAAATGAGTACAAATTACACCAGGTTGTGGCGGTCTGAACTGTTATAAGCATTTTAATAAACTACGCCCGACCATAATTACCACGATCCCAGTCAAACCTCATGCAATTCCAGTGCTGCAATTCAAAGCGTTCAGAGCGTTATTCAAGATTATATCAAATGTTCCTTTTTATTGGTCGGAATGATCACTTGGGATGATGTATGCAGAAAATGCGGGCACCCGTCGCCAGTGTTTCATTTCGACTAGGTTTTAAATGCGACAGCGTCACTCAACGGCTTAGTAGAGATATGGAAAAGGCGTCACGTTTTCTGTTTGCATTAGATATCTGCCTATCCGAATTGTTATCGCCTTAATCACATTTTTCCGTCCGTGTTCCATGTTCACGGGAAGCGAGTCGTGCTGAGCGTCGCCAGTTGCCAGTAGACAATCTGCTAATATTGTACTGTACGGCTCCAATGATTAGTCTTACTGCCGATGACCATGCTAACTCATCAGCGCATCCTAAAATATCACAACATCTTTTAGATGGGTAAAATATACCCATTCGCTCTACCGCTCGAACGTAGTTGATTTCAAGCACTAATTATTGATCCCGCTGCAACATAAATTCAGAAATAACTTTAGTGCAAAAGATGGTATAAAAGTTCGTCTCGATTTTATCCTTCGACAGCGGAGCTTTTCTCTCACCAGCAATGAACCCATCCAGTTGATGACCTCAGCTCGTCGATTTGGCGCCCTCTCCTGGCAAATAAACTCTTGAATCATACATCTACATTACCTCATCTACTCTGTGTGGGCCTTGCTTCGAATAGATCTCTCGGAATAATCAAATTATCGCTTCGGTGATTTTGTGTCTTCGGGGATCACATTAGCCTGAGTACATGCAATTTCCATTACCCGAACCTCTCTCTTGTTGCCTTGCAGAACGACACCTAATGTTTCTCTTTCATTGCTTAATCAGGTTAAGCACTGTACTTATTACCTCAAATTATAGGTGCTACATTTACACAAAGCTCCTGTGAGCCGACAGCACATTTTATAAGCAAATGTGCTGGTTGTGGAACATGCACTCTCGTACGCTTTTGAAGCTTTGGCAATTGATCATTCAGATGTGTCTTGCCTTCCGACTAACGTATTCACTATTGTCACTACACAAGATTCTCCAGTTACCTTACGATTCGTCTAAAACCAGCTCCATCAATAGCTTGTTAATAGATAACAGATGGTGCTAAATGACTCCGCGCAGCCAACTGAGATCATCGATTAACTCATGATTACGCACACTGAATTCTATGCCGCATTCCCTTACATTTGAGCTGTTGAATGTGGATGATCGACCGTGGTATGCGGCAGGATATGTCATGTCCGCGGCTTCACGAAGTACAGTGCAAGGCAATTACATGGTAAGATACGCTGATGATATACGTCAGTACCCTCTGCCTGGTTTTGTCCACTTTTGGTGTGAATGACAAGCTCTGTATATCGCCATTCAACCTCGATGGCATCTTATGCCGCTATCGGGGCATATCATTTTCGTGATAAACTTCATCGTCGACGAGTATTATCATTTATCAGCATTACTGCAGCCGTACAGTAGAGACATTACGGCTGCACACAAAAGCACCGCCTCCGCTTTTTCTGGTGATATCATCTTGCTTCCAGTAAACCCACGCCAGCAAAGTATCATTCCGTATGACACAATCATATGCATGAATTATGTTATGTGCAACAGCATCATAACCGGACAGGTTACATGCGACAGGCTTGGTACACTAGTACCCTACGTGATTGCTGTTAATGTGTGGCACCTTATGCCACTCATCGTTTGTGACATAACGATATATTGTGTCGCAGTAGATTGCATTGAAGCACTGTTATGCTGAATACCAAGGCGTATTGCATAATGGTCGATAAATTTCCCAACATTCGTAAAAGATGCAATAATTGTAGCAACAGCAAGGAGTGACTATATGTAGCCATACGGAGCAGTAGCCGGTAACTCTGGTCAGCTGCTGGATGCTTGCCTGATGTTTTCGCGGATATCTTGGTGATTTAGGAGAAAGGCGAGAGTGGTCTAAAGCCGGGCTAATTGAGGTGTTCCCTCGAGTTACTTACTGTATACAGTCGCGTGACTACAGGGTCAATTCTTTGTGATAACACACCAGTTCGTGTTCATATCTCAATCCCAGAGGTGATAGGTATAGAACGACACTATAGGCGTTACTTGGTGGCGCTTTGATTAATTGGAAGCCATTGAAGTGCCCGATCCTGACATTTGGTGCGCATATTAACGAGTTTCATGACGGACTGTCGATGCCTTCAGGGCCTTTTCCATCTAATATGTTGCATGTGTGACTATTTCATGTCAAGACACCGTGTCATGGGCATATTGAGCGTCCTTTGCCTTGATATATTAGGCGCCATTATTCCATTATTCCATTACACCAGCCAGTGGCAAGGACACTGCCGACACGTCACAGTGACCCCTATGATGGCCGCACAATGAGTATCCATGGATAGCATCATAAAAACATGCTGATCTTCTTCAACGGCTGTAGATATTGTAACTATGCACTAACTTGCACATGCAGGAATAACAAATGCCGAGAGTACGTTGTTTCATTTTAATCAGATATGGCTTTATTTCGAGATGCAGATGAGATGTTTCACTACCAGGTATCAAAGCTCATGATGCCTTTTGTCTTAAACAGCACGCTTAGTACGATGTGTTTAAATCACCTGTATTTCCTTCAATAATGGTCGCTATTATTTATTGAAGTAGCAATTTGTTTGCTGGTTGTTGGAACAATTATGATTTAGTTCGTTTTTGCGGAAATGATTAGAAATTGATTTATAGGATGAATGTGCAGTTTTATTGCGCATAGCACTAGTTCATGTCATTAAGCCATTCCAGAGGGCGGGTAAGTTATGAAGCGTGTGACCACTAGTTTCAGTTAGCACATGGCTCTCACTCACACACCATCCAGCCGTGCTAAAACTCCAATGACTTAATAATCACTTCTCTCTTGAAGCAGAACGCTTCGAAGAATCCCCTGATGTTTATGCTCCGTTCTCAACTCCGAGGTGCGCATCATCACGATTGGTAACAATCCAACAGGGTAGGGGGGTGGGGGCGTCATCGCCACCCACCACTCCCTTTGCAGACCAGTTAACCTGCACCTAGTACCTTGTCAACTGAGTCGCTGTTTTTTATATGGGAGAGGCCTAGACTATCGAACAATCACAAGGGGATATTAGCTGCCATGTCAACTGGGGCACGGATAACAATGGTTCTGACAGGCCCATTGTTATTGGATCATTGTATCTTCATTGACGAAGTCGCCCTTTCCCGATGAAGCTGGCAAGTTTGTGTTCGTAGAATGGATTTTGTTTCACTACCTCCACATTATTATTCATTAGATGCACTCGATTGGTCTTCACCGGCATATAGGCATGTGTGCGAGGCGCGTGCTGATTGCCATGAATGACGTATGTTTATTTATGACATTTGCAGCGCATGTGCAGCGCCATTTCGCAATTATTACTAAAATGATCACTTTCGGCTGAAGATGAAAATATATTGTACGTGTTCTAAACGCTCAGCTAGCTATAGAAAAGTGTACTATATCACAACTTAGGAACCGAAATAGCGTTCTCTGTCTCTACGTATTTGTAATATTCGGTAATACTTAACACCGAATGTTGTCGTCTGCTGCCAATGCTCCGGCATTCACCGAGTCCCAAACCACGGATGCGTATGCAGGTACGCTGTGCGCTTTTCTACGCTGGGTATCAAAAACTGCTAAATGTTCTAAATCTAAGTCGTTATTCTGTGGTATTCATTAATATGCTCGTGGGTTAAATGCTAATGTAGATAGTGTGCAGTAGAGACCTCATTCAAGAGGCATACATGAATGCATATACGAGAAAAATTAAGCCTGCGAGATCAAACTATATGGTACAATGGTAATATTAATTCGGCTGTGGCTGGAAATAGCATGTATGAGATCAATAAAAACAATCGTTGCATTATTGCTCATACTTGTTGCAAAGGTAATCGTCAGTCAGTCATTGATCTACAGTTATGTCAGCTAGTCTTAGCAACGTATCGGTAGAAAATCTGTCGGTTACGGAACATGTGAATTCACACACTAAACATTAATAATAAGCGTCGAGCTTTATATTAAAACGTTGGCTAATTTGAGCAAAATGAACTCCACGTGCCTAGCCAATCATGGATCCAGCAATCTTGCTTAATGGATTCCCGAACTCTCTTATTCGCTTCTACCACAAAAAGCAGATCTTATGAACTTGCAGTCATAACGTATTGCATATTAAATCGTACGTTTGAACATTGTCAAATCGAATATGATTGAAAAGCAAAGATACGAAAGCTGAGATTTAAGTGACATGTTGACTTGTTCATTATGTCATTCTAACAGCACGTATCGGTTAAACAGAAACGGCCTTTAACTGATTACATTAATGCGAACACATTTGGTTAATTTACCACTTATTTCAAATTGTATGTATTCTCTGCTTATGATGCCAGGATACTTCTCCATTTATTCTCCTGCGGGCTCCACTATTTCTATAGAACAAGCCGGCCCCATTGAATACATGCTAAATAATTTGCGTTGTGCATTCCTAAACTGAATCGTGTCGTAACTGGCCAGCACGATTTATTGCTTCCTGATAATTGTCAAAGCCTTCTGTTTATTGAGACACAATTCTTATCTACATGAGGCGCAGCACTACAAACACTCCGGCTGGCCATCGGTATCACATGCTGTTAAACCATCGTAGTTACTCCGCGATTGAAATATTGCTGTTAGGATAGAGCTATTCAATGCATTTTTCAGATCAATATCGTGCTTCTTATTTGTTTAACGTGATGATTGGCATTCACATTGTTCCTGGGTGGTGTTTTTGCCCCCTAACCACTGCATTGGAATGTGATAGCCCAACTTGCCAAACACCCCACTTGTCACACGAATATGCCATACGGAAGCGACCACACAAATGATAATCAGGAGATGAACCGTTGGAAAAACACCTAGCCGTCACCATTTGTTCTATGCCGGGATTCATATAACCTATTAATCAGCACACCTTGTTGTTCAAAGTAGAACAGTTTTATCAACAGAAGAAAGTAGATTCAAACTGACGGAATAGAATCCTAAGACTAATCGATTTTCAGTTTTGACTCAAGCAATTAAATCGCATATTTCTGTTGAGTTATTATAACTACTGTCCGCCGAAAAAAAGTTTTAGTAATTCTGATTTTCTTGAACATAATTAAGTTTTCTCATAATTTAAGCTATTAGCGATCAACTGTTTTACGTCTCATTGCCGAAATGTACTTTGTTCGTCTGCTTAAAGTACATACCGAGCCCCATGCATGATTTGTTTAAGGTTTCGGTAGTACCTATGACGCTTACCATGACAAGTGTCCGAAAGTTATTTAACAAATTTAAACCCCATTTCGGTTGTTGTAAGAACTCGGGCTGATTGATAAGAACGCCCATGCCTTGCAAATAAGTTGGCATTAGCATTTATTAATCAGCAACCAGCACACAACCATCCATATCAGTTAGACAGGTATCTCTTATCAAGTAGATTGTCGAAAAATCATAATTCCATCCTGACGAAAAACGCATTGGGTCGCCTCTTAGTAGGACTATTTTCCAACGGTACGATTTGCATGTCAATGCGGATAAGGAGGCGTTCTTGTCGTGAAAATGCAGTTGACAGATTCGAATGGGTCCGAATTTGGAAACCACTACGACGAGGTTTGTCCCTATTTGTAGTTAAATACAAACGACAGCCTTGTCCATAGTTTATGCAATGCTTGGCGTAAATGGTACCACAATACATCACCAGCTTGCAGGTATATCGACCTCTTGAATACAGTTACAGTACCAGCTTAACAGCCACAATAATAGTGAGCAAGAAAAACAACCCAAGCCAGTGGTCACGTAATGCACATATTGCCTCCTATGTATGTCAACCTGGCACATTAGCAACCGTTTGTATGCAATCGTGGCTCTTGCTGTATAAGTGATGCCAATGGCTATCGTCAGAACCATTTAATAGGCCCAAGTTTGGCATAATATGTTAATTTGTTCACTAAAAAATTATGGAAAGACACAGGAGAAAAATAATTATAATAATAGCTGTTGTGTATTGTATGTAGTTTTGTATCATAACACGTATATATGCACTGTTAGGTCATTGCCTTATGAAGACTTGTCATCCACGACGTTGAAGTAAACGCCATGTTATATTAGGCGCTAAGATATGAAATGCAATGCAGACACATATCAATCACAAGCCTTTGCTTAAGCGCACCTCATAAGTCGGCATTTTTAACTGAACTTAATGGAATCTTTAACATACCCTGACGTTTTCATGAATTTGTAAATCGTGTGTAATGGAGTGACAATAATACAAGAAGGACTTACGTATTGTCAAGCGGTGGTTGATAACACAATGTCTAGTGGGTTTGACGAGCTTCACATCACACCGAAATAGTCAGCCGCCTCATCCAGTCTCCCTCACATTTCACATCAAATTAATCAACATAATTCGACATAAAGTCGCAGGTTATTGTTTCAGGATAAATAACTACGCCATATTTTGTCAGCCGACGCCGTTGAGTTCATTATATTTGCAAACATATTTGCATTGCTGTGAGAAAATCCGATTATCGTTTCGAACGAGCACAAATTTATACAGCACTGCTTTTGACCATAGTTTCTCTAGACCCACTAATTTAAAGCATTGAATATGACGTGAGTTGCGTGCCATGTTGAATCGGATCTACGTAACATAGACATACATGTTATTCTTAACCGAAGTACTAATGCATGGTTGTTAGATAAATAAGCTTCCAAGTAGGCCATGCGCTATCCGCATACTGAAGTGTTAATGTTGATGTTTAAATGAGATCACAAACACTTGAGTCAATTGTTTTTGTACTAGAATAACTCAACGGGAAGCGTTTGCCGCAAAGATGTATTTTGTTTACTACTTTTACAAGTCGGCATATGACAATGGAAAAGTACATTGCAATGAAATAAGGCCATCAACATAGATGCTTTGGATTCTTCGCTCCAACACGACTCGTACATATATAATAAATGCATGAATAACGGACGACGCACTTAATAAGATTAATATACGATTATACCACGCCAAGAACCTTACATTAAGGATGTTAATGCTATATCATCAGCATATTGCAAGCTTTTAAACAGGAGTTCGCGCTGCCCATTGATGCGATTAAACCCTCTGAGGGTCGCATGTATTATCAGCGGATCCTTGGCATCTGCATTCTGTTCTGCTCAAGCACGATGTTATTGTCGAGGGTATCAGGTAGGAAAGATAGTAGTGCAGCTATTAGCTTTAAGGTTTATAATGTTGTGTTCAGGTTCAAATAAAGTCATTGCAATAAAACACTGCAATTTCAATTGGACTATGCAATATTTTCTGAAATTTATTTCAACATACTGTGGCTATAAACGACTATAATTGCTCAAATGTTAAGTCCCGGCGTTTTGTCTGCCAAATACTCCGGGTCAGGATTATTATGCTGCGTATGTATTTGTTATTGATTAATCTCGCGTTGTATGAACTTAATTTTTAGCTGTTTGTTGATCCTTTCGCGTGTTTGCTAGTTATTGGTTGATATCAATTTGACTTTTGGCCGCACCTGACGCATTGGGGTCAGCTGTGACACTCCGATTTACTGACTAACTTTGGGCTGATGCTTGCAGACGCCTGTATCCGTATGTTTTCATAGACTGCAGATGTCAGCTAACAATATCGCTTTATGGCCGTTTTAAATTATTCAACTCTTGTTATTCTTGATTTAATCAAATGTTGTGTAAGCATAACTTGCTATAAATTGCAGCCAACTACGATTTGTCTTGCTTGTTAAGTAATTTAAGGGAAATAGGCGATAATTTTGTTGTTGTTGGATTTATTGTTTCCTTCTTTATACTTTATAGCGCTATCTGACCATAAATTATCCAGTACATGTGCTAGGATTTGTTCCCTTATTGATTTACAAGGAAACTGAATTCCTGCATTATCAAGCAGGTAGTTCCTGAAGGTTTTCTGGTCCATGAGGCAACACATTTGACCGACTTAATAATATAGTAATAGATAAATGCAAGTGCAATTGATTTCAAATAATCTCTATCCCTACTCCAAGAAAATAGGTAGCTCAGTTTTGGCCATTGCCTCAGGTACGTTTATATGTTTAAAATGTCGTTATTATTTTTCTTGAGATTTGCTGTTGGAATTGCATCTATTAAAAACTGTTGTTAATATGTGTGACTTTTGTTAATATATGTTGTTCTTATAGATACACACACACACACACACACACACACACACACACATATATATATATATATATATATATATATATATATATATATATATATATAGAATATATATATATATATATATATACATATATATATAATATATATATATATATATATATACATATATATATATACATATATTTATATATATATATATATATATATATATATATATATATATACATATATATATATATATATATATATATATATATATATATCTCTATATATATATATATATATATATATATATATATATATATATATATATATATATACATACGAATGCGACTATTTTGGACATGTAGCAAAAAATGGGACATTAGAGCCGACAAAACATATATTCAATATGGTGATCATTTCTTATTCTCTGTTGGTCTATCGGTAACATGTTTCGGTTTCGTAAACTTATTTTTGGTTTTCATTGTTTTATTTAAGTTATATATTTTGTGTACCAAAAAGGGTGTTCTAAAATATTTCGGGAATAAGGGATACGTAAAAAAACCCCACTATTTTGGAACATTCCCAAAAAAACCACCATTTTGGGGCATCACCAAAAAGCAAGCATTTTTCTCATCAAATCAAAAGGTATTCTTTGCCAGCAACGTGACTGCGTCTGTAAAAACACGAGGAACTTTACGAATTATCCGATCTTCCTAAGTATATCGGTTTGTCAAGACGAATTTATTTCTGTCTCCAGCTCATTGGAAAAGTCAAAACCAAATATTTTTTTTGTATTCTTTCTATCGAATGTAACGTGGATAGGATATATTCATAAAGGAACTAATTCTAAACAATATACCCGAAGTTGGGATAATGATATATCGGATAATAACGAGAAACAAGCTGTTAAAGGTCGTCAGTCCAATATATAGAATTTTTCAAGCACCCCTTGCTAATTCCTGCGCGATGCACGAGCCAAACCATGCAATGAATAAAAGTGAATGGAGATAATGTACAATGTAACCTAACTTTTAAACAAAAAATTGTAAAGTACAAAAAAGGCCTTGACATTGTTGGAACTCATGGCGTGTGCCAAGTTTTGAAAGTGTTCCAAAATGGTTGGTCGATGGTCCCAAAAATGTTGCATTCGTAAATATATATATATATATATATATATATATATATATATATATATATATATATATATATATATATATACATATATATATATATATATATATATATATATATATATATATATATATATATATATATATATATATATATATATATCATATATATATATACATGTGTGATAAGAGGCACTTTCGCAGGGTGTATCTCCTTCGAATAAAGAAGCACCAAGATGCATCAAATGTGATCAATAAGTGCCGTACGCTATTTGTTTTTCAGTTGGTTTCTGTCGACATTCAAGCACCATCAGCCAACTATCTGGTCCTATAGCATGGACTTGTCGCCCCTGGCAGTGAAACTGTTGTCTGCCACGCTAGCAGCTGAACGTATTACAATAACTCATTGCTCCCTGCAGACTTTCCATAGCCAACGGCGCAGATGTCCGTGATGAGGGTGTCATTGCGTATAATGTGATTCCTAGTGCACCATTATCCAGATAATGAAGTGAAAATTATGGACAATATAGTGACGTTTCATACTCCATTGGTGTGGTAGATTGAGTTGCCGAAAGCGCGATGCAAGCACAGATTTCAACTGCATGATTTTGTGCATTAAGTTTATGAGGTGAACATCTATAAACATAGCAAAACTTGCCATGTATACGGCCGATCTGCATAGGCCATTTGAGGACATCTTATTAATCTCCTTGTTTATTTGAGCTGTCATACGACGCAGTCGCTGAGGTGTTGATTCATTAAATCGCCGAATTATGTTACAACAGAATAGCGACACGCAGGTGAACACCTCAAGTTACAACATAAATTACAGTCGTTTCTCTCCTTTTCATGTTTGTTCATTTGTAGACTTAGCTCCTATCTTTTTTCTGCTCTTACATACTAGTGAATGGCGCCTGACATTTATGATTACTTGTTCTCAATTTCTTAGGTGTGTTTAAAAATTAAACTGCAGATATAGAAAGCTTAATATTAGAGCCTTGCCGAATAAACCAGTTGTGGCTTGCATTTGGGTCGCGCAGTACTGTTCACATCAAACTGAGCAACATGTTGAAGTTGATTGGCAGTCCAAGTGTTATTAATGACATATTTATTACTCATTATTAGCAAATACTTATTCACACAATAACTATTGGTTAGATTCCAGAGTGGTTTAAAAGTAACCTACCTATGCAACATAGCCACTTGCAGATGGTAGCAGAACGTTATGAGCGGATCCATGGTGTACGAAGAGGCTTAAGCGAGACATCTTGAAGCCAGTAAATGAAACTGTCATTGAATTGTGACGCTATTGTAGCAACGACGATCATCAACGACTCTTCAGGGGATGCTTAGGTCCAAGGAACTTTACCGTGTAACTATCATGCAGGGGCGAATATAGGCAACATAGCACAATATTTGCCAAGCTTTATTTTGTTTCCTACATTGTCTGCTTACAGCATTCCATATCTTAAAGCTACATCAATCGTCAAACCATGAGCTTGTTATAACCCCAGCTTATGTATGTATCTGCCAAACGTATGTTCACTGGTAGGTAGAAATGACTTGGCGTTGTCTGTTTTCACTGAAAGCGAATATGTAATATCTCCCGGCGTAGACTGCTGCTATGCTGATGCTATGCAAATCGTACCCATTCATTAAGGCTGATTAACAAGACGTTCTCGTATTATTGGGGAGTGGTCTTTCCTGCCAGTGCAGCTTTGGATTGATACCATCTATGTGTTGATTTATTAACGAGAGTTCCTCACTTATTAATCTTTCGACTGGCAAACCATCCACGTGAATTAACAGGAGATTGGTCTGATATGGTGCATCAAGGGTACTGTGCGAGTAAGCTGGCTGTGACTGACTGCGCAATGTATTTGCGCACTGCCGGAAATGATATCGGAGCCGATCAATCCGCGTCTGGCTTTTCGTTACGTGAGTGATATCACAATCAACTAATCTAACGCATGCAGTAGTCCTCATTTGTATCTACAGCTGGCCAATTTATCCATTGCGACATCGATCAAGTTAAATTATCCGTGCCGCACATTGATATTATTCGTACTCCTGGTATTCATTTAATGGTATCGCCATATACCACACTAGTGTTGGCGAGCAATTACGCCCTACACTTACATTACCTTACCTAGCCTTCGGTACCCACATCTCTCCTGCACTGCCTCTCCTGGCTCTCAGTCATAGCCTCTTCACTACTCCCGGGTTTATCTCAATTGGTTCGTTGCGTAACTACATAAATGTTATACCATATTTGCGTCATTGCCAGTATTTTTGACCCATCGAGTCTTATGTTGGATTCGAATAAACCTCGTGCATTGGTACTTGTAGTTGAATCATTTTTTTCCAGATGAATCACCTATTTCTTCCAGGACAAGCGTGGCGTCCGTTACTGGCTCGTATGACTTTTATAGCCCATAATTCATCTGCAATTATATTGCTCTGAGCATTGTTATCAGTAGCATAGCATGCACCAAACAGCATATCACCAAGTATGAAAAGTTGGCCCATTTACTCAGCAAAGAGAGAAATAGTTTATAACGAATTCGTATATGTAATATAACATGCCATTGATATGTTGGAATGGGCGCGGTGACAACAGTGCTATATTTAGTATGTTGTATAAGTAAGTCGCCAAACACGGATACATTCATCCTAAACTAAAGGCGCGATGTAATTATCTATGGAGCAGCACTTAATCCGAATTCTAGGTTTCGTACAAATATCCGTAAAATTAATCAACACCGATGAACATTATTAACCCTCCGGATACCAATTGCTCTATTCTATTCATATCCCGCTTTAAAACTGTATTGCTCGGAAAAAGATGTAATGCAATGGCAGAAGGTTTGCCTCTCTGTCGATTAGCACAAATTATGCTAGTCAATTTCCAGATTTTTCTAATGTTATCCCGGACCGTCTGTCACATATGCTGTTCAAGTAAGCCATGCTGAAAACCCAATGGCGGCGTACACCCTTCACCAATACCACACCAATCACAGCACATGGGCGGCTCATTATACTTTTTGTATTTACCAATCATATATTTCATCGAAAAGAATTTTCGAATAACTATTGTGCGTGTGCTTCTTACCATTGCATTTGGGGTTTGTTATTATGTCAAATATTTAACCGGTTATTTTGAATCAACGGTTCGATAAATAATAAATTGTATCACTTGCAATCTGGTAAAGCTGCCAAACCAAGTGGTTTGCGACAATTAAAATCAGGCAATGGAAAGGGTGAATCTGCGTTCATAACATTGAAATATATTTTAATAATTAAAATTGACACTTGGATATCACCCTTTTGGCAAATCACGAACCTCCTGCTAGCACCACTACTCTGTTGGTGCCATCCATACCAATTTACGGCCACCCTATGATGCAACCACTACCCCCAATGGGTCACTGTGATCCTCTTACTACCCCCTTTAAATGACCAATGCCCTACCAGCAAATGAAGTACCATTGACATATTGAACCTGCAAGACTAAGGGGGGTTATGATTTCGTCAATGCTTCCTTGCGCATGCGGTTTCTCTGATCTCTTCAGCGCACATTTGTATGTTAAAGACATTGCTGGTTACTCCAAGCTAAGCGATGTTTCCTCAGTTCAAAAACGCGAACCGGCTCCATTATGCATCTACATCACAAAGTATATCTTTCACTGTCATCTAAATTGGCACAGCAGTGCGATCCACATGACTGGTGTACATTACCAGTGGACACTTAGCTCAGCTGTCGCCTGTTGATAATGCGATTAAAGAGGACACTCAAGCCCCCTAAATCTCGCGTATGTTGGCCGTAATAGCTTCGCCTTTGCAAGCATTACAATGTTTGTTCCTAATGTGCCCAGTCGTCATGGTTTCCAGCTCTTTAAATCCGTCTTCCGTAGCGCCATTCGATGAAGTCGTCTACTTTACTTACGAGGTGCATTCGGATGGTGGGATTTCTTTCTAACGTGTAAATTTTGCCTTGATAAGTCTTCGCTCGAAAATCCCTGTGTTCGTGAAACATTTGTATATAGTAAAACTGCTATGTCGTCAAAAATGGGACAGTTCATGGCGAACAGCTTATTGTGCACTTTACAGCTCGAGGGTTATGTTTTTGCTTTTTCTTTTGATGTATCGTGACCAGTGTTAATACAACGTGGTGGCATGAGTTGTGAAAATATGTTCAATGACACTGGATAGTTCATTTTAACGTACTTATGACAGAAAGATAATACTAATGTCTGTGCTACAATAATCATGGTGCTGAAAATAAGGATAAAAGTTACTCAGTATCAAGGTGGATAGCTATCGAACGTTCCTGGGCACGAAACATAGTTTCATATAACTTACCTGGATAAAAATTGTTTAATATCGCAGGGCATTTGTCACTTAAGTATGTTATATATTTACAGACATGGTGATGATACGACACTTTCAGGTTTATTCACACATATCATGTCGTTTTGTTTATGTG
>CM067343.1:11054836-11307336 GCA_034190875.2 Urechis unicinctus | reverse complement strand
GCTGTTATTTAAGGACCTACTCTCCCATGAATCATTTCAACTAAGGCTAGTGATAGTTAGGACGTATATGGTTATCTTTTCGCGTTGGCTAAAACCTTATGAGCGTACATTTTAGAGAAGGTCTCCGTTATCCATTACGCTCAATGTAACGATAAGAAGTCGAGGCAACTGTCAACGAACAGTCCAACAAATAGGCAATATGATACAGTAGCGTAGCGAGCCAATACCATATAGCCTGTAAGTTAGACAATGCCATATAGCCTATTTGACAGACAATACCATATAGCCCTCTAGATAGACAGAACCATATGGTCTCTTAAAGAGACAATACCTTATAGCATCTTAGATAGACAATGCCATAACTCAGCATAGAGAGCTAATAACATATAGCCTATATGATAAACAATACCATATAGATTCTTAGATAGACATTACCTTAAGGCAGCATAGAGAGCCCATACCATACAGCCTCTTAGATAGACAATACGATAAAACAGCATAGGGAGCCAATATCGGAAAGCAGCATAGGTAGCCAAAACCATATGGCCTCTTAGATAGACATTACAATTAGGCAGCATAGAGAGCCAATACCACATAGCCTCTTAGATAAATAAATCCAAACGTTCATCGTTATACATCGTAAATTCCAATTAATTGGAAGCCTTAGACAGTTAATACAACAGACAGTTTTAAATTGTCTGGAATAAAAAAAAATATAGCATTTTTGTTCGACCATACATTGAAGAGTATATTTAGCAGAAAAAAATTATAGTGTTTTACATTTAGCAGTGTTGGTTGACAAGGCAAACTTGGGGTTAATGTGGTTATGTTCAATGCATGTGCACGTTGAACAAAACTCTTGATCATGTTTTATATGCGTTAACGATTTCAGATATTTGTCACAACAGTGATTTCAAATTTGACGTCGCTTAATTAAAAAGTCGCATAATACACATTTATAGCATTGATCACGTGTTGGGTAGGTTTTATGGATATCAAATGTGGAAGGTGTATTTAAAAACCTATTCCATTACTGTTTTGGGAAATGAATATCACCTTGGTAGATAGGCCAGTATGTGACATAGGTTGATAATATTCCAGGCTGGGCGGGAGAGAACTGCACCGCGTACAACCCTTGCTCTACCATGCCTTGTCAACATGGCGCCGAATGTCACGTGAACACCCTGTCACGTGATTACACCTGTCGCTGCGCTCGGGGTTACTGGGGCCTACAATGTGAGCATATCAACCACTGTGCCAACCAGCCATGTCATAACGGTGCTTCATGTGTCAACTCGACGGATGGCTTCACTTGCTCCTGTGCTCCGGGATACTTTGGCCAATATTGTGAACTCTTCAACCCATGTAGTATTTCATCCTGCAGAAACAACGCTAGCTGTAGAAACACGTCGACTACTTCTTATGAATGCCTTTGTCGCCTTCATTACTATGGCGAGCGGTGTGAATATTACAATAGCTGTCATTCTAATCCTTGCGTAAACGGCAAATGCATCACTCATGGTAGCCGGTACCAATGTAACTGTTCACCCGGTTACTATGGATCATCTTGTCATTTGTTTGATCCGTGCGAGTCGACACCCTGTTACAACGGAGCTACATGTGCAAGTCCTAGTGACGACTCCCTCAGTGAATACAAATGTCATTGCCGGCCAAGCTACTACGGCCATAACTGTCAGTATAAAGACTATTGTATGGAGAGTCCCTGTTTAAGAGGCGAATGTTCGAACACCGGCCGAAGTTACCATTGCAAATGTCCAGATGGCTTCTTTGGCGACCGCTGTGAAAGCTCTGATCCATGCTCGGATAACCCCTGTCAGAATGACGCTACATGTATTCGTGAGAGTGGCGCTCGTTATACGTGCAATTGTGGTTCGCGTGGATATTACGGTACTCACTGTGAAATGTACAACCCTTGTGCTGCGAGCCCATGTCTTAATAGCGGCTCATGTTCACACTTAGGCAATAAGGAATTCCACTGTGACTGCCATGCTGAATATCAGGGCAAGACATGTAATGTCGAGGTACCGTGCAATTATAACGGAAAGGTTTGTTACAATGATGGCCTGTGTCGACGCGACTCCAATGGAACATTCTACTGCATGTGCATAGAAGGCTACTTGGGTTCCCGCTGCTATGATTTTGACCCTTGCACCCCCAAAGATAATTGTTTGAACGGGGGCCGATGTGTGGTAAGTTATTCTTTAAATGCGCTCACAGATCTTTGCCATGTTCATTAACTTGTCAATTGCCAACAAATATTGTTCAGTTTTTTTTTACAAATTTGACAGTTTCAAAAATATTGGTTAATTTAGTATTAGGTAGGAATCCACCATGAGCTATTGTTTTGACCTTGATCTAAGATAAGACAAAAGCCATAAAAGAGTTCTAATCATAAATAATTCATCATTCCGTCAATAATAGTCTGGTCCTGAAAGGAGTTATAGCGATGTTCTTTAGCAAATTATATCTTTCATGACACCATGCTGTGTGTAAGGATGAATCGTGGAAATTGATCTTGAGATCCCCTAGTCACAAGCTCCGCAATATTCATCCCTTGACACAACTGATAATACCATAAAATCGCCTTCAATTTTTAATGATATGTTCATCTTAATACACTAAAACGTCGGTTGTGAAAAATGTACACGACTTCACTTTCGGCTGAGTGTCTTTTCTGCAATGATGAAAGTAATGTATACAAGGTTCAACACCTCTTGAAATTTTCTGTGAAAGTTCTATGATTGTAATTTTTTGGGCGTGCCATCAAACGTTGGCATTAACCTGCCATATTAACCGTGCAGAGAAACCATAGGGTTTTTTTTTATCGTTAACTAAAAGTAGGGTCAACGTCAGCTCCAACTAAAAACTATAAGGTCGGTCAATAGCTGTTCGATCGTAACAAAATTGACTTGTCCTGGCAGCTTGGAATTTTTTGTTTAAAGAAATAACATATCTTGTTTAAATATGCATTGTGCGCCCTTGTACCTTATCTAAGGTGGAGCAAAGTAAGATCAGGTAAATTCCTTAATTTTCATTATGACGTTAAGGATCCTTTGCCAAGTTCCCCCCATCCACCGATGTGTCTACCCTTATTGTTTTTACCTTTGTTTTGTTATGAACAGGCACAGGGACCCATGTTCAGCTGTGAGTGCACCGAGGGCTTCTTCGGGCGTAATTGCGAGTCGCATCGTCCATGTGATGACTACATATGTATGAACGAGGGTACTTGTGTACAGACTGCCCACGGGGACAAGTGTCATTGTGCCCCAGGCTTCGAGGGTAAGCTGGCAAACCATATCACAATAAACATTAGGCAATAGATACCGTGACCTTTATCTCATATGTAACATTAGTGCGAAACTTGTGATAGTTTGAATCGTGGCTATTTCTTATGTTGGCGGTAATTTGTGTTTAGTAGAATGTGTCTTAATTTAGGTAGGCTGTGTCACCATAACGTGGACGAGTGCGCCTCCCAACCATG
This sequence comes from Urechis unicinctus, assembly GCA_034190875.2. Taxonomy (NCBI): domain Eukaryota; kingdom Metazoa; phylum Annelida; class Polychaeta; order Xenopneusta; family Urechidae; genus Urechis; species Urechis unicinctus. The sequence goes on along the minus strand of CM067343.1, from coordinate 11,303,834 downwards.
TAGGAATGGAGGTGATTGTTTCGATCTGACTGGGGGATACACCTGTATCTGCCCAGACGGCTTCACAGGCGACTCATGTCAGATTACAGGTAATCCAAACATCCCCTACGTTATAACGCAATTGTGGCAAACACCTGCCATATGGAAAACGTAATGGATAATTTGGTAAACAAGAGCCAATATATTTTGGAATTCATTCTTAATAATTTGGCTGTGAACAATACCTATCGTGGACATGCCACTACATTATTTACACTAGTTTAAACTAACTGTTTAACGACGCAACAGATTTTTGCCAGAAGGAGACCATTTTCGAGGCGCGAGGTGTTTTTCACTGGCCGGCTACTGAATCAGACACTATCGCCGTGGTCGAGTGCCCTCGTGGCGGCGGCATCTCTGGGCAGGCTACCAGGCAGTGTCTCAGTACTGCCGCTGGACACACTGCCTCATGGGCACCACCCAAAACGGAGCCGTGTGGTGTGGTAAGTGCATGTTGCATTATGCATGATCATTACGTCATGTTTTCTAGTTGCTGTGATAATATACATGTTTCCGCTGCTGAATATACAGCAAAGTCCTCTTCGCTACTGATATCATCTAGCTTAGCTAATTATTGCAATAACGCGTTCACTGTACAATTTGGGCTAGTAGTATGATGAAGTTGCAATATGCCGTTTTACAAAGCTTCTGACATGACGACTAGTATAGTGGTCGTGACTTTAGATGCTCCCTTTATTTGCATATTCGCAGGTGTGTGATCCTGGCCATAAGGGGATGATACAGTAACCATTGCACTAACCCATCGTTGATTTTATTTACCATCGTTGCAGTATATTTTCCCAATTGATTCTATTTACCATCGTTGCAGTATATTTTCCCACCACAGTACGCAGAATCAATATATATTAATGTGTGGGTCAGTCTGTGTCTAACACCCAACAAGCTTTGGACGGGCTTCTTTACTACTTATATGGCAACATTTCTCTGACGTCACCAAGTGACGTAGCTGACGTAGCTACTTTCCTCACATCCATCCTCACGTTTGCATATGATGACAAACAGGTGAGCGACAATATGGGTTACATGGTTTTGCTTAAATATTTGTTGGCTCGTAAGATCCTCCTTTTGTACATGTAATTTTGCTTTGATGCACTCAGAAGATACACTAATTGGCAGGTAAAATGTTATTGATGCCAGCCTCTAGGATACTCCTGAGTAAACGTTAATTGAGAAGTCTCACCACGATGCATTACCTTTTTTTACATTGGGTGCCTTGCCTATGAATATTTATAATGGTCAGCTGTCAGAGTACGCTGTCAGCGTGGTGGATATGGTCATGGATCTTGACGCAAGCACCATCAAGATAAGCAACTCATCTCACAGGTAATACTTTTCTAACTACCTGTGTCATGTAACGCTTTATCCCCAGAAATGTTCGCACTACACGATATATGTTCGCCGAGTTACTTTATAGAGTAAACTGTAATAAGTTTGCATGTAACATTTGATTTTGTTTACAACTAGGCGTTGTCACTCACTAATAATATTTTACCGGGTAGTCAAATTACACCCATGACAAATGTCACAATCATGTGAGGTTGGTGGTGACATATACTTGGACACAGTAACCGAAAAGGGTATTATATATCACCCGCAGGTTTCTTGGTTTCTTGGAGCAACTAACACAGAATGTAAACTGGCTCAACCGTACGGTCATGATGATTAGGAAAAATCTACAGATAAACGTGGTGTCCATTACATGGCAACAACACGACCGGGGCGCCATCTACCGACCGCAGGTGAGCTCTTGTTCACTTAAATTGTGAAATATCCTCAAATGTTAAGCTAATCGCACGATAATATATTAACCAACAGAACTATTCCATAAATTTGTTGACAGAATGTCGACAATGTCAATATCAAGCTTCCAAAGGAGGTATTTCAGCGGGATGTCTCTGTGACCCGGATGAAGTTTGTTTACATGCCATCCGGAAAGCTGTTTCCCGCATCGCACGCATCCGACGCTCTCTACGTGCCGGGAATTGTGTCAGCCAGCGTTGGCACAGAGGGATACAAAGACCTACAAACCTGTGTCAAATACATGCTACCTAACAAGAAGGTACCTAATTGCGGTTTGTTATGGACAGAGTGCATGTATTTGCAATAAAAAGGATGCTTTATTTTGGCGGGAGGTGACGGTTGTGCCTTCACTTGCAATCCATCTTTTCTTTGCTCTTTTATCCAGCCCTTCACGTTAGTAATGAGAAATGTAATTTAATTAACTTCAATATGCTTTACGCAGGTATCTCAGCATAATCGATGTGTGTTTTGGCAGACTGCAGGTAATTTGTTGATCTTTTACTGTGCGCTATCAGTCAATTAATTCAGTAAACAAGCACCTCTAACCGGGCGTGTCGATCACTGTTAACTAAACTCTGCCTGTGTGTGCCAGATAATGAATGGTCGCCAGACGGCGTGGAGACAATTTCATACCGTGGGCTGCGAACCACCTGTTGCTCAGACCACCTGACCTACTTCTCTGTTGTAGCTGTGCGCATGCTACTAAATATTTAGTAACTGCATAAATATGAACGTGTTCTTTGATATTTTATTTTGAATAAACAGCCTGTACTTGCTGGTGAATGACCGCTCTTAGACTCTTGTTAATTATACTGCGTACAAGCAGAAGTGGTAAGTCAATGCTTCCAGCCATTAATGTCTACGGCGCGTGTTTTTTTTTTTTGCAGGATGCCGAGACTTCAGCTCGGTCTGCAGTAGAAGAGGACCTCTACATTACTGTGACCTCGACAGGAGGTCTTGGTCTGGCCATAGTTTGCCTGGTTGCTGTCATCACCACCTACGCTCTTTTCCGGTATACCTTACCTAATTTGCATATCGGACCTTATTAGCATAATCAGATAAACCGGTTTAGATTATCGAGTGCAATCTACTTTTTGATATCAACGACTTTTTCAATTTCGTACCGACATGTGCCCTGATTTTGTTGATCGCGCCACAATATCAATTGCTACCTAATCATCTGAATGACTGATAGATAAGATGTTTTACTACTGAGCTGCTTGGCATGTTTCTCGTGCAATGTTTCGACTGCTTGATTTTCTTCAGGAGTTTGTATCAGGAGCCTGTGGGCCAGATAATTATCCAACTAAGTATTTGTCATGTGCTCCTGGACATATTCACACTGGTGGGATTCAACCATTTCCAGCTGGGCAGTTCAACAATGTGCACTATTACAGCCGTCATAAGGCATTACATGGCGCTTTGCTCGCTCATCTGGGTTGCTATTCTGGGCCATCTCGTGTACCGCACGCTCGCTACGGGCGACATCGGCGGGGAAAGTTACTTCCTGCCCAAGCGTCTCGCCATCGCCTGGGGTGTGTAAATGTTATATTATACATTACGACTTACCATACCAGAAATAACCTGGTGACTCTATCATTTATGGAATCATAACATAGCGATTCAGCTCGATTATGCGAGTCGTATATTGCCTCTTCAGAGAGTCTGAACTTCCCATATTGCCGTTGATCTGGTTCTTTAACAACCAGACCAACGTTAAATATAACAGAGAGACAGTTATGAATGAAGGATATTCGAATCTAATCTTTATTCATCTTTATGTTGCGTCTTGACTCACCTGATAATCCCCCCTCCCCCCACCACACACACACCCTATTTCTGACTCTCCTTCTGTCACTGTACCTTGTCTCTTCCTGTCTTTCCCCAGTTTCATGGCTAGATATCATCAACAACATACACAGCCAAATCTTCGTGTCCATTAGTTCTTACAGTACTATCCACGCACGTAATGCATAAAACTGTGCTGTGTGGAAGCCATGTCAGAAGCCAACAATAGAGACACTGCAACGCTTGATTTATATTCCTCACATGACAAAACTCTGCTTCATTATGTCTGCTCTTATGACAGTCTGCGTGACGTCACTGGAGTTACATTGTTTGTTTACTTAATGCTTCCTCATACAACTATTGAGAATCACATATATTTAATAACAGCGTTGCTCAGGAATATAGCGCAATGATAAATATCACTAGGTAAATCTAGATCCAGCTTGACGTAACTCGCTGTACCTTTTGACTTCCTCTCTAAAGCTACGTGTTTAAAGTGACATAGTCTTAGCACCAGGATTGGTACGATGCAGAATTCGATGTTTGCCCTAGCAGGAATATCATTTTGAATTTACACCGATTATTTTAGAAATGTGTTTTCGTAGGATACATCCTAAATGTTAATAGTGATTGATCGGTGTATGTGTATTGCAGGTTTACCGCTGGTACCTGTGATCTGCGTTCTCTCAACCGATACCAGCGCATACAGTCGTAATCCAGAAAAGTTAGCTTAACTCCACTTTACATAAAGTTATACATTATCCTTCTCAGCCGGACAAGTATCTCATCGCTAATGTCTCCAATCATGTGTGTGTGTGTGTGTGTGTGTGTGTGTGTGTGTGTGTGTGTGTGTGTGTGTGTGTGTGTGTGTGTGTGTGTGTGTGTGTGTGTGTGTGTGTGTGTGTGTGTGTGTGTGTGTGTGTGTGTGTGTGTGTATTACAGCTGTTTTCTAGCGGCAGATAACCCATACGTCTACTGTTCAGCCTATGTGCTGCCCGGCATCCTCCTGGTCATCACGATGCTTATCTTGTTGGCTCTCGTTCTACATAGTCTCTGTGATTCTGCAACCAGCAAGCGTAAACAGCATAGCATCCACACCTGTCAGGTGAGACCATTTCCGGTGAAACATACATATATTTGGTACTTTTTTCAATTTCTTTTACAGACGCACAGTCGTTTTATAAGATTCATCAACGGGATCGAGTATATTAGCATTGTGGCTTAATGCGCTAGGTTTTTGGGAGCCTGTTTCTCATGGTCATCGTTGCTACGGGTTTCCTCTTCAATTACTTCTCATCTCTAGCAAGACTGGTCGATTACGCTACTATCCTCTACTACACATCATTTACTCTAAACGGACTTGCCGGTCTCTCGGTGTTTCTCTCCTTCCTATTGTTCAAGAGAGAGGCACGCAGTGCTTGGTTTGTACGATGCTGTAAAGAGGTCCCGGAGGGAGAGAGGGCCACTGGTCGGTACTCAAGTGACGATGCTTCATCTCATAGTCCTAGCAACAGAAATGATTACGCATTAGTTGGCACCCACCAAATCACAGAGGGCCGTCGACGGGATCAGACTAGTCCCGGGGCGCGCACTGTGAGATCAGTACGTGACTATCGCGGATGTTCCCGCCGAACTAGTCGGGTGTCTGAGAGCAGTGAGTATCTTGATGTATATGTTCCTGAAGTGGAAAGACCAATGAACGCGGCAGCAGCCACCTCCTCTAGCCACGCATCCCCAAGGGTTCAGGTCGATGGTGATGCTATACACGCTCACAGCATCACGGGGAATCATAGCAGCGGATCCTCATGTAATCACATGCCTAGCCAAGGTCGTGACCTTGATCAGGGGCATGATCCCGAAAACTCCAAAGCCAAGGGTAGCGACCGCATGCAAAGCTGCAGTACCGAGCATGATCCGAGACGGACCAGTGAACGCATGTCAAGTCGAAGTGGTGACTATGTGAAGGTGCGCGGGGCCGACCACGGAAAAACGTCAGGTGCTGACCATATGCGAGGACGTGGGTCTGATATCGTACACGTTAGGTCTGAACATGGCCATGGTCGAACAGAGAGGGGACATAGTCGACGGCGTAGCAGAGAAATGTCTGGTTCCCAACATTACACAAACGAAAGGACACGCCATTCAAACATCTGAAGTTAATATTATTGTGATATAGCAGTCACATGATGTATGAAATAACCTGCATGTTTCCATGATACTCTCATCACAGTTCTTTGTGTCACTATGAGTTGCAGCATTCATTGTGTATTCGTGACGTTAATTATTTCCTCACCCTCGCTCCATTTTGTCACAATCAGTGTTTGTACCCTTACCAATTTGTGCCGGTGTTCAGCATTTTCACCCACACCATCATCTTATTACCAACCAAAGTATGTACCAAAACATTGCGTTCATGGCAACACGTTATAACTGGTAAATTCAATAGGACGCCTTGGCATACAATGGATCATCACTCACCCCGAATATTGTGGGCTTCTCATCAACGACATTAGAGACAAGTTTATAATTGATGAGATTATTGGTGAACTCACGATCGTTTTAATGTTGATCACATGACTATAATGGGATTATATGTGTTTTATCTTACCACCACAGCTGTGACGTAAGTATGGTATTGAGTGTATTTGATTGTAGCAATTATATCTCCTAATCCATACAAATCGCTCTAGTTGTGATATAAATATGTTTAACGAGATAGTACTTTTCCTGGCGCTCCCTGTATGAAAACATTTGACTGACACATCAAAGACAGTGTCCTAGATTTTATCAAGAGCTGACTGTCAAGCAGTTCCATTAGAACGTCATTGAGTTAATCATCTTCGTAAGGGCGCATTCATTATGTACACATAATCTCTAATCATGCGCTCGTAATCGTCTAATTAAACTTAGTAAAATTGGAATTGTCACATGTCAAGCGGCACAAGACCTGATGGACATGACCACCTTTACGACGATTTAAAGCTCGGCTGAGTATTGCTAATATGGATGACTGCAAATGTTTGACCACATATCACCATATCACATGCTCTGTTGTGTTATAAATATATATATATATATGGTATAAAATTAATGTGTAGAACAATAAAGGAAATTGATGAAATATGCTACAATCGTTTATACATACAATGCTTGCTGACGGGGAGCTAGGCTCAGCAAAATACACGTAGCACAAAACATTTGTTTGTTACCTGTTTATCATTGTGAAGGCCCGCAACTGTTTCCTTGCAGAGTATCAATGCAATTAGCAATTGGTTAAATATGTTAACGGCAGCTCTATCAAGCCTACCTCGTATCCATCTCACGACTGAATTCTATTGCTCGTTATGCATTAATCACTCTGACCCAAATAACCCAGAAACACAATTGGCCTTAGATCATTTCTTCTTTGTAATCTGTCAACAATGCCATATTTTGTTGTCAAAATTATCGATGTTTAACCAATAGGTTTAGTCAGATAGCGTTGCTGCGTAATATCCAACATAAGGTACATAATATATAGTACCTAAAGTTATATAGTTTCACAGTCAAGTAGCTTAATACAGCAACATAGGAACTGTTTCATGATCCAATGGGTGATTGACCCAAGTCGTCCGACTAATTGCTCGTGCTACCGTCAAAGATCTTTCGATAATAAGATACCCGACTCGGACGGTTTTGTTGTGAAGCTCGCGACCAGAGCGCCACCTGGTTTCGTGGAAGCTAAAATTGAAACAAAAGCGCGTGGTTCAATGGTAAAAGATCGATCGGCGATGGTATGTACTCAAAATTTCAGCTGAATTACTAAAATGTTACGATTTTTTTTATAGAACATAACCATAAAAATAAAGCCCATTACTATAGACACCTTTTTATCAATTTGTGTGACGATTTAATAACTACAATATTTTGTTCATGAACGTTTGAACGAAGTCGCATACATCAGTTTCTACCCAAGGCCTAGCCCCGATAGGACGGTAAAATACATACTTACTCAGACGTCTTGTAGGGCTGAATTTACCCCTCTTTAAGACACAGTCGGATGTCTAGTCTATCCATATTTGATGTTAAAAGATTAATCTGAATCATATTGGTCATATGTGGACATATTTGCGGCAGAATATAAGAAGTCCAATGAATGATATTTGATTTGTCACCCGAACCTCCACCGAATCAACAAGCTGCATTGTCGGTTGATGGGGTGACCTATGCAGAAGTATGATTTTATCATGTAGTACTGTAACATGTATTCTTGCTTATTTTGAATAACAATGTAATAATTAATTATTTAAGGAAATAGCATATACTAAAAACATTGATGCAGCATGAATTTTTTCATCATTAACTCTCTCGCTCTCTCTTTCCCTCTCTCTGTATTTCTGTCTCTCTCTCTGTCTCACTGTCTCTCTCTCTGTCTCTCACTGCGTCTTTCTCTCTGTCTCACTGTCTCTCTTTCTCTCTGTCTCTCTCTGTCTCTGTCTCTCTCTCTCTCTCTCTCTCTCTCTCTCTCTCTCTCTCTCTCTATATATATATATATATATATATATATATATATATATATATATATATATATATATATATATATATATATATATATATATATATTAAATTCATTACAACTAAAACTCTCAGTCTTAATAGCTTACTCAGAACAACCACAAATGAAATGAGATCATCAGCATACATTAGGGGATTGACAACAAGCACACTAAAACAACACTGAACACAACTTTTATTTAAAACCAGAGCTCAATTCATCCATATAAACACTGAACAGATTGGTTGACAATATGCTTATGTCTTATGCAATTGAACACACCAAATCAGCCAGACGTAGTTCTGCCCCATCTTACACACACATCTGATTGGAGTACCATGCAACCAACTATTCTAACAGTATACCCAGGGACACCTTTGTTCGACAAGCTCCCCCACCACTTCCATCTAAAACAAATAAGAGCACAAATTGTCATGTGTGGGAAAATGTCTATGTCTTAAGATTTTTTCTCTCCTTATGGTCCCTTAACTTACAGTTAGCCTCTCTTAGGGAATGATGCAACCTGATGTTCACTATAATACATATTACAGACACATGACACCTGCATTACTCACATTGAAGTTTCTCTAATGAGACCTCTTTAGCTAGAATGCTTACAACGCTGGCTTTCGCTTGCTTACTGTATAATACCGTGCCAATGAATTTGCGACAATGTTCCTTAAGCCTGCATAATGCATCTACTAGTGATTTGCTGGGGACAACGAGCCCTTGCTTTGCACTTCGGTAATTCTTATGGTCATGTATATCATTGACTACAGAAATTTTGTTTCTGCATATTGCATAAAACTTAATTTCCAGGCAATATATCTAGAGACATATGCTAGGACATTCGCTTCCTGGGTGGAAAGGCCTTTGTCAATTCAAACAGTAAATTGCAGCGCAGAAATGCCCATTTGTGTTTGACTTCTAGTCAGACATACTCGCAAGTCATATCGAAGTTGGTTGTCTGCTGCGCGCCGAGTAGCTTCCACAAAAGTAGGGGGCGCTGCCTACCCGGTGTCACGGACTTTGTCGGGCGAGCTGCCGAGTCGGGTATCTTATCATAGCAAGATCTCTGCTACCGTCACAAACAACTAGTAGTAAATTTCTAGACCCGCTCTAAACCATTTGACAGGGGCAATGGTTGTTGGGCGACTTTTGTGTACGTGGTTAATTGATCAATTGTTGTAGCAACCATCTGTGCATAGGGCTAGTACTTTCACTGCTCAAATTTATGGTTAAGAGACACAGCCTGTCTCCAATCACTGAAGGCAGCATTGAGTATCAGCTGGTGCATCGGAATGTATAACAAATATACAGACCCAAACTATATGTAAGCCTTAGCGAAACCCAACTCCATTCAGCACACTCTTGGGATTTGGCGGGTTTTTACATACACTTACGTGAGTGAGAAAAATATATAGATATATATTTATATATATATTTATATTATATATATATATTTACATATACAAGTATATATATACATATAGAGATTATATAGTATATAGATATAGAGAGAGATAGATATATATATATATATATATATATATATATATATATATATCTATATCTATATATATATAGATATATATATATCTCTATATATATATATCTCTATATCTCTCTCTATATATCTCTCTATATATCTCTCTCTCTATATCTCTATATCTATATATCTATCTCTCTCTCTATCTCTATATAGGGACCTTAATATTATTTCGGCTGTGGCTCAAAATAACATATATGAGATCAATTAAAACAATCGTTGCATTATTGCTCATATTTGTTGCAAAGCTAATCGGTCAGTCATGGCTCTACAATTATGCCAGCTTATCTTAGTTATGTATCGGTAGAAAATCTGTCAGTTACGGAACATGTGAATTCACACACTAAACATTAATAATAAGCGTCGAGGTTTATATAAAGCCGTTGGCTAATTTGAATGAAAAGACCCCACGTGCCTAGCCAATCATGGATCCAGCAATCTCGCACATTGGATTCCAGAACTCTCTTATTCGCTTCTATCATAAAAAGCAGATCTTATAAAATTTGCATTCATGACGTATTGCATATCAAATCGTACGTTTGAACATTATCACATCGAAAATGATTGAAAAAAAATACAAAAACTTAGATTCAAGTGACAATTTGACTTCATTCTAACAACACGTATCGGTAAAACAGGAACGGCGTTTTACTGATTACATTAATGCGAACACAATCGGTTAATTTACCACATGTTTCCAATTGTATGTATTCTCTGCTTTTGATACCAAGTTACCTCTCCATTTATTCTCCTGCAGGCTCCACGTTTTGTTTTGAACAAGCCAGCCTCATTGAATAAATGCTAAAAAAATTGCATTGTGCATTCCTAAACTGAATCGTGTCGTAACTGGCCAGCACGATTTATTGCTGCCTTGATAATTGTCAAAGCCTTCTGTTTATTGAGACACAATTCTTAACTACATGAGGTGCAGCAGTACAAACACTCCGGCTGGCCACCTACACCATATGCTGTTTAACCATTGTAGTTACACGGCTATGGAAATATAACTGTTAGGATGGATCTATTCAATGCATTTTCCAGATCAATATCTTATTTGTTTAACGTGATGATTGGCATTCACATTGTTCCTGGGTGGTGTTTTTTGCATCCTAACCATTGGAATGTGATAGCCCAACCTGCCAAACACCCCACTTGTCACACAAATATGACATGAGGAATCGAACACACAAATGATCATGAGAAGATGAGCCGTTAGCAAAACATCTAGCCGTCACCATTTGTTCTATGCGGGGATTCACGACACCTATTAATCTGAAAAATAAAAGAATTGATTCAGAAGACAAATCCATTGTCAGTTTAGCCTCACGCAATTAAATCGCATATTTCTGTTTAGTTAATACAACTAATGTCCACCAAAAAAATATTTTAAGGCTCCAGATTTTCTTAAAAATAACTAAAATTTCTCATAACTAAAACCGTTAGCGATCAACTATTTTACGTCTAATTCCCAAAATGTACTTTGTTTAACTACTTAAAGTACATACCAATCCCCATGCATGACTTGATTTGTTTAATAGTTTTTGTAGTAGCTATTACGCTAACCATGAAAAGTGTCGAAAGTTATTTAACAAAATTAATCCCCATTTCGGTGTGTATGCAACCGTTGTTGTACGGACTTATTGATTACAACGTCCATGCTTTGTCAATAAGTTAGTATTAGCATTAATTAATCAACAACCAGCACACAACTAGGCTTATCAGTTACACAGGTCTCTCCTATCCAGGAAAAGAATAATTCAATCCTGACGCAAAATTCATTGGATTGCAACTATTTTCCAACGGTATGATTTGCATGTCAATGCTGATAAGGAGGTGTTGTTGTTGAGAAAATGAAGTTGACAGATTTGAGTGGGTCTGAAATTGGAAACCACAACGGCGATGTTTGTCCCCATTTGTAAAGCTTGTCCATAGTTTATCAAATGCTTGGCGTAAATGGTACCAACTTGTATCACCATCTTGCAGGTATAACGACCACTTGAATGCAGTTACAATCCCAGCTAAACAGCCACAATAATAGTCAGCTAGAAAAACAACCCAAGCATGTGGTAACGTAATGCACATATTGCCTCTCATGTATGTAAACCTGGCAAATTAGCGCCCGTTTATATGCAATCGAGGCCCTTGCTGTATAATTGATGCCGTTGGTTATCGTCGGAACCATTCAATAGGCCCAAGTTGGGCATAATATGTTAATTTGTTCAATTACAATTATGGAAAGACACCGGAGAAACATAATTATAATAATAGCTGATGTGTATTGTATGTAGTTTTGTATCGTAACACACTTATATGCATTGTAATGTCAATGGCTTAAGAAGGCTCGACGTTAAAGTAAACGCCATATATATTAGGCCCTAATATGTGAAATGCAATGCTGACATTTATCACTCGCAAGCCTTTTGCTAAAAATCACCTCATAAGTCTACATTTTCAACAGAATTTAACGGCATCTTTAACATATCCAGTCGCACGTTATTGTTTCAAGATAAGTAACTGCGTCATATTTGAGTTATTTATATTTGCCAACATATTTGAATTGCTTTGAGCAAATGCGATTATCGTTTCGAACGAGCACAAATTCATACAGCACTTCTTTTAACCACATTTTCTCTAGACCCACTAATTAAATGCATTGAATATGACGTGAGTTGCATGCCTTATGGAATTGGATCTATGTAACATAGATATACATGTTATTCTTAAACGAAGTGCTAAAGCATGGGTGGTAAGATAAATAAGCTTCAAAATTGGCTATGAGCTATCCGCATATTGAAGTGTTAATGTTGATGTATTAATAAGATCATTAACGCTTGTGCAAATTGTTTTGTACCAGAATCAGTGCACGGGAATCGTTTGACCGCAAAGAAGTATTTTGTTTAATCTTTAACAAGTTGGCATATGACAACAGAAAAGTACATTGCAACGAAATAAGACCATCAACATAGATGCTTTAGTCCTTCGCTCCAACACGAGAAGGATTAAAGCATATTGCAAATATTTAACATGAGTTCGCGCTGCCCTTTGATGCGATTACACCCTCTAAGGGTGGCATGTATCATCAGTAGATCATTATAATAAGTTGGCATTTACATCATATTCTGCTCATGCACGATGTTATGTTGAGGGTGTCAGGAATGAGACAATTGCAGTGCAGCTATTGGTTTTAAGGTTTATAATGTCGTGCTCAGGTTCAAATGAAGTCATTTCAGTAAAACACCGCAGTTTCAATTTGGCAATGCAATATTTTCTCTTATGTATTTTAAAAAGCGGTTGCTATACCGGACAAGGGTCTATAATTACTCGATCTCGCCTTGTATCAATTTAATTTTAAGTTATTTGTTGATCATGTCGCGTGTTTGATATCAATTTGAATTTTGGACACACCTTACGCATTAGGGTTAGCCGTGACACTTCGATAGACCGACTAACTTTGAGCTGATGCTTGCAGTCGGTTGTATCTGTATGTTTCCATTGGCTGTAAGCCAACAACATCGCTTAATGGCCGTCTTCAATAATTCAACTCTTGTTATTCTTGATTTAACTAAACGTAGCATCAGCTTGACTTGCTTTAAATTGCAGCCAGCTCCGATTTGTCTTGTTTGTTAAGTAACAGAAGGAAAACTGGCGTTGGATTTATTGTTTCCTTCTTTAAACTTTATAGCGCTATCTGACTCTAAATTATCCGATACGTATGTTAGGGTTTGTTCCCTTATTGATTAACAGGGAAATGAAATCCCTGCATTATTAAGCAGGTAGTAGCTGAGTGTTTTCTGGTCCATAAGGCATATTTGTCCGACTTACTTATAGAGTAATAGATAAATGCGAGTGCAATAGATTACGAATAATCTCTATCCCTACTCCAAGAAAATAGGTAGCTCAGTTTTGGCCACTGCCCCAGGTACGTTTATATGTTTAATATGTGGTTTTTATTTATCTTGAGATTTACTGTTAGAATTGCATCTATTAAAAACTTTTGCTAATATATGTTGTTGTATATATATATATATATATATATATATATATATATATATATATATATATATATATATATATATATATATATATATATATATATATATATATATATATATATATATATACATAAATACATGCATATATATATAGACATGTTTGATGAGGGGCACTTTTGCAGGGTGTATCTCCCTCGAATTAAGAAGAACAGGGAAGCATCAGATGTGATCAATAAGTGCCGTACGCTATTCGTTTTTCAGTTGGTTTCTGTCTACATTCACGCACCATCAGCCAACTGTGTTGTCCTATAGTATAGACCTGTCGCCCCTGGCAGTGAAACTGTTGTCTGCCACGCTAGCTGCTGAACGTATTACAATCACTCATTGCTCCCTGCAGACTTTCCATAGCCAACGGCGCAGATGTCAGTGATGGGGGTGTAATTACATATAATGTGATTCCTAGCGCCCCATTATCCAGAGAATAAAGTGCAAATTATGGACAACATAGTTACGGTTCATACTCCATTGGTGGGATGAGTTGCCGTAAGCGCGATGCAAGCACAGATTTCAACTGCGTGATTTTGTGCGTTAAGTTTACAATGTGAACATAGCAAAATGTGCCATTTTTACGGCCGATGTGCACCGGGCATTTGAGGACATCTTACTAATCTCCTTGTTTATTTGAGCTGTCATACGACACACTCGCCTAGATGTTGGTTCATTATAGCGTCGAATTATGTTACAACAGAATAGCGACGCGCAGGTGAAGACATCAAGTTACAACGTAAACCAAAATTTCTTTTCATGTCTATTCATTTGTAGACTTTGCTTTGCTCCGATCTTTTTTCTGCTGTTACATACTACGTCATATGAGAGAATGGCGCCTGGCATTTATGATGACTTGCCGCATTCGTTATGTTGTCCATTACTAAGGTGTGTGTATAAATTATATTATTAATATGGGAGCCTTACCGAATAAACAGGTTTGTGGCTTGCATTTCGGTCGCGCAGGACTGTTCACATTAAACCAAGCAGCAACAACGTCGATACTAAAAAGATATAACCTGGAATATACATGCATCTCAATCATGTAAACGACTGTTAAATGCTTGCGCTGTAGAACACAGATGCAACATGTTGTTACGATCATCTACCCATCTCAACGCTAACCAGCGTGTATAACAGGTTGAAGTCGATTGTCATATTTATTATTCATTATTATTGGTTTTATTCCAGAGTAGTTCAAAAGTACCTTACCTATACCACATAGCCACTTGCAGATAGAAAAATAGGAACGGGTCCATGGTGTACGAGGAGGCTAAAGTGAGACATCTTGAAGTTAGTAAATGAAACTGTTGTTACTTAGTGATGCTATTGTAGCAACAACTGTCTTCAACGACTTTACCGCGGAAATTTACCGCGTAGCAATCATGCGAACGGTAATAAAGGCAATATAGCATAATATTCGCCAAGTTTGGTTTAGTTCCCTGCATTGCTTGCTTACATCATTCCGTATAGAAACGGCACACCAAACGTCAAACAAGAGCTTACCATGACCCCAGCTTATGTATGTATCTGCCAAACGTATGTTCACTGGTAGGTAGAAATGACGTGGCATTGTCTGTTTTCACTGAAAGCGAATATATAATATCAGCCTGCGTAGACTGCTGCTATGCTGATGCTATGCATATCGTGCCCATTCATCAAGGCTGATTAACAAGACGTTCTCGTATTGTTGCCTGTATTTCGGGAGTGGTCTTTCCTGTCGTTGCAGCATGGTTTGATACCATCTATGTGTTGATTTATTAACAAGGGTTCATCACTTATTAATCTTTCGACTGGCAAACCATCCACGTGAATTTACAGGAGATTGGTCTGATATGGTGCATCGAGGGTACTCTGCGAGTAAGTTGACTATGACTGACTGCGCAAAGTATTTGAGCACTGCCGGAAATGATATCGGAGCCGACCAATCCGCGTCTGGCCTTTCGTTACGTGAGTAATATCACTAATCTAACGCATGCAGTAGTCATCATTCATATCTACTGCTGGCGAATTTAACTATTGTGACATCGGTCAGGTTAGATTATCATGCCACACATTCATATTATTAGTACTCATTTATTTATTCGTATCGCCATATAACACACTAGTGTTAGCAAGCAATTACGCCCTATTATTACTTTACCTTACCTAGCGTTTGGTACCCACATCTCTCATGTACGGCCTCTCCTGTCTGTCACTCACAGCCTCTTCACTACTCCCGGGTTTATCTCGGTTGGTTCGTGGCGTAACTACATAAACGTTCTACCATATATGCAACATTGCCTGTATTTTCAGTCCATCGAGTCTTGTGTTGGATTCGAATAAACCTCGTGCATTGGTACTTGTATTTGAATAATTTCTTTTCCAGATGAATCGCGTATTGCTTCCGGGACACGCGTGGCGTCCGTTACTGGCTCGTATGACTTATATTGCCCATAATTCATCTGAAATTATATTGCTCTGAGCATTGTTATCAGTAGCATAGCATGCACCAGGCATCATATTCACCAAGTCTGAGAAGTTGACCCATTCACTCAGCAAAGACAGAAATAGTTTACAACGAATTCGTATATGTTATTTAACATGCCATTGATATGTTGGAATGGGTATGGTGATTACAGTGCTATATTTGTATGTTGACCAAGTAAGTCGCTGAACAAGGGATACATTTAGCCTAAACTAATGGCGCAATGTAATTCTCTATGGAGCAGCACTTAATCCGAATTATAGATTTCGTAGAAATATCCGTAAAATTAATCAGCACCGATGAGCAATATTAATCCTCCGGATACCACTTGCTCTGTTCTGTTCATATCCCGCTTCAAAACAATGTTTCTTGGAAAAAGATGTAAGGCAATCCGATTGGCAATGGCAGTATGTTTGCCTCTCTGTCGATCAGCCCAAATTATGCTACTCCATTTCCTCATTTTTCTAATGTTATCCGGGCCGTCCGTCACGTATGCTGTTCAAGTAAGCCACGCTGGAAAAAAAAACATTGCGGTGTACACTCTTCACCAATCCCACAGCCATCACAGCACATGGGCGGCTCCTTATACCTTTTTCCTTTATCAATCATATATTTCCTTGAAACGAATTTACGAATAACTATTGTCCATCTGCTTCGTACTATGAAATTCGGGGTTTTTTCTTATGTGAAATATTTAACCGTTTATTTTGAATCAACGATTCGATAAATAATAAATTGTATCGCTTGCCAACTGGTAAAACTGCCAAACCAAGTGGTTTGCGACAGTTAAAATTAGGCAATGGAAAGGGTGAACCTGCATTTATAACATTGAGAGATATTTTAATAATTAAATTTGACACTTGGATATAAGGCGCCATCACCCTCTTGGAACATTACTTCGAATAGGAATCTATCAACGACGCTATTTTGTTACCCCATATCCTCATGTTGCTGTCCATGCCCTCTGGTTGGTACCACTACCATCTCTTTGGCATCACAAACCTCTAGCTACCGCAACAACTCTATTGGTGCCATCCCTGCTAACGTACGGTCACTCTCTGAGACTACTACTACCCTCTATTGGTCACATTATCCTCTTTCTACCACCACTTCCCCCCTTTATATGACCAATGCCCTGCCGGCAAATGAAATAACATGGACATATTGAACCTGCAAGACGAAGGGAGGTTATAATTTCGTCAATGCTTCCTTGCGCATGCGGTTTCCCTTATTTCTTCAGCGCGCATTGGTATGTTAATGACATTGCTGGTTACGCAAAGCTCAACGATGCTTCCTCAGTTCCAAAACACGAGCCGCATCCATTATGCATCTACTTCACAAAGTGCATCTTTCACTGTCATCTAAATTGGCACAGCAGTGCGATTCACCCGACTGGTGTACATTACCAGTGGACACTTAGCCCAGCTGCCGCCAGTTGATAATGCGATTAAGGAGGACACTCAATCCCCCCTAAATCTCTCGTATGTTGGCCATAATAGCTAGGCCTTTGCAAAGCATTACAATGTTTGTTCATAATGTCCCCAGTCGTCATTGTTTCCGTTATATCCGTCTTCCGTAGCGCCATTTGGTGAAGTCGTCTACTTTAGTTCATCTTTACTTACGTCGTGCATCTCGTTAGTGACTCGCTTCACCAGTGTGAAAATTTAGCACTCTGCAGATATATATCTTCTCCAAAGTTTCGGTGTGAATGTCCTACAGGTTACTATGGAGAGAAATGTGAGCGTTACGACCCCTGTATTGATTCCCCATGTCAAAACGCGGGACATTGCCATAATGTATCAGACACAAAGTATCTCTTCGAATGTTTTGAGGGTCACTCTGGCCGCACGTGTGAGAGGCACGATCCTTGTTTCTCTGCTCCATGTCAGAACAACGCTGTTTGCACGAACATATCTTACATTGTGTATCAATGCAATTGTTGTCCAGGATTACATGGCAGCGATTGCAGTTTGTACAATACGTGTTTAGAGAATCCATACCAAAACGGAGGCATGTGTAACAGTGTGGATAGACAGTTCGTTTGTGAATGCAGACGGGGACGCTTTGGGACACAATGTGTGCATGTCAACAAGTGCGTTGCATTTACACCGAGTGGCCCACACTCAGTTATTGCCATAACACCACTCCGACACCGCATAAAGATGCGTCTGTGTACCTGGTAACGCGTTATGAGACCTTACAAAGTGTCGATTACAATCCAGAAACTAACGGATGCCCAAATGAATGTTTTATCGCGTTGCGTGTACATTCAGAGTTTATAATGATGATTGATCCATGTGACATATGTATAATTGATTACCAATGACGTTTCAAACAAATATGTGTGGTTAACCTCCTGCATTAGCTGAGTTAGAGTCGGAATGTTATTGAAGGACCTACTCTCCCATGAATCATTTAAACTAGGGCTAGTGATAGTTAAGACGTAACTGGTTATCTTTTTGCGTTGGCTAAAACCTTGTGCGCATTCATTACAGAGGAGGTCACCGGTATCCATTACGCCCAATGCATTGGTAAAAAGTCGAGGCCTTTGTCACCGAACAATCCAACTGTATTAAATAGGCAATATCATGGAGTAAGGTAGAGAGTCAATACCATACAGCCTGTAACTTAGACAATGCCATAAAGCCTCTTAGACAGACAATACCATATAGCCTCTTTGAGAGACAGAACCATAGAGCCTCTTAGACAGGCAATAACATATAGCATCTTAGATAGACATAACATAGAGCAGCGTGGAAAGCCAATACCATATAGTCCCTTAGATTGACAATGTCATAAATCCGTACAGAGATCCAATAACATATAGCCCCTTAGATAGACAATACCATAAACTTCGTAGATAGACGTTACCATAAGGCAGCATACATAGCCAATACCATATAGCCTCTTAGATAGACAATTCCAGGTTTTGTGGATAGCAAATGTGGAAAGAGTATTTAAAAACCTATTCATTGCTGTTATGGTTAATGAATATCACAGTGGTAAAAAGGCCCGCATGTGACAGAGGTTGAAACTATTCCAGGCTGGGCGGGAGAGAACTGCACTGCGTACAGCCTTTGCTCCACCATGCCTTGTCAACATGGCGCCGAATGTCACGTGAACACCCTGTCACGTGATTACACCTGTCGCTGCGCTCGGGGTTACTGGGGTCTACAATGTGAGCATATCAACCACTGTGCCATCCAGCCATGTCATAACGGTGCTTCACTTGCTCCTGTGCTCCGGGATACTTTGGCCAATATTGTGAACTCTTCAACCCATGTAGTATTTCATCCTGCAGAAACAACGCTAGCTGTAGAATCACGTCGACAACTTCTTATGAATGCCTTTGTCACCTTTGTTACTATGGCAAGCGGTGTGAATATTACAATAGTTGTCATTATAATCTTTGCGTAAGCGGCAAATGCCTCACTCATGGTAGCCGTTCCAATGTAACTGTTTACCCAGTTACTTTGGATCATCTTGTCATTTATTTGGTCCGTGCGAGTCGACACCCTGTTACAACGGAGCTACATGTGCAAGTCCTAGCGACGACTCCCTCAGTGAATACAAATGTCATTGCCGGCCAAGCTACTACGGCCATAACTGTCAGTATAAAGGCTATTGTATGGTGAGTCCGTTTTTAAGAGGCGAATGTTCGAACACCGGCCGAAGTTACCATTGCAAATGTCCAAATGGGTTCTTTGTCGACCGCTGTGAAAGCTCTGATCCATGCTCGGATAATCCCTGTCAGAATGACGCTTCATGTATTCGTGAGAGTGGCGCTCGTTATACGTGCAATTGTGGTTCGCGTGGATATTACGGTACTCACTGTGAAATGTACAACCCTTGTGCTGCGAGCCCATGTCTTAATAGCGGCTCATGTTCACACTTAGGCAATAAGGAATTCCACTGTGACTGCCATGCTGAATATCAGGGCAAGACTTGTACTGTCGATGTACCGTACAATTATGACGGTAAGGTTTGTTACAATGATGGCCTGTGTCGACGTGACTCCAATGGAACATTCTACCGTATGTGCATAGAAGGCTACTTGGGTTCCCGCTGCTATGATTTTGACCCTTGCACCCCTGAAGATAATTGTTTGAACGGGGGCCGATGTGTGGTAAGTTATTCTTCGAATGGGCTCACAGATATTTGCCATGATTATTAACTTGTCAATTGCTAACAAATATTGTTCAGTCGAAGGTAAATGCATCTTTAATTGTTTTTTTTTAAAAATTTGACAGTTTCAAAAATATTGGTTAATTTAGTATTAGGTAGGAAACCACCGTGAGCTATTGTTTTGACCTTGATCTAAGATAAGACAAAAGCCATAAACGAGTTCTAATCATAAATAATTCATCATTCCGTCAATAATAGTCTGGTCTTAAAAGGAGTTATATGTTCTGGTAGCGATGTTCGATAGCAAAGTATACCTTTAATGACACCAAGCTGTGTGTAAGGAAGAATCGTGGAAATTGATCTTGAAATCCCCTAGTCACAAATTCCGCAATATTCATCCCTTGACACAAGTGATAATATCATAAAATCGTCTTCAATTTTTAATGATATGTTCATCCTAATACACTAAAGTGTCGGTTGTGATAAATGTACACGACTTCACTTTTGGCTGAGTTTATTATGGACGGAGTTCACGTATTTGCAATAAAAAGGATGCTTTATTTTGGCGGGAGGTGACGGTTGTGCCTTCATTTGCAATCCATCTATTCATTGCTCTAGTATCCAGCCCTTCACGTTAGTAATGAGAAATGTAATTTAATAAACTTCGACATTCTTTACGCAGGTATCTCAGTATAATCAATGTGTGTTTTGGCAGACTGCAGTAATTTGTTGATCTTTCACTGCGCGTTATCAGTCAATTAATTTAGTTAACGAGCACCTCTAACCGGGCATGTCAATCACTGTGAACTAAACTGTGCCTGTGTGTGCCAGATAATGAATGGTCGCCAGACGGCGTGGAGACGATTTCATACCGTAGGCTGCGAACCACCTGTTGCTCTGACCACCTGACCTACTTCTCTGTTGTTGCTGTGCGCATGCTACTAAATATTTATTAACTGCCTAAATGTGAACGCGTTCTTTGATATTTTATTTTGAATAAACAGCCTGTACTTGCTGGTGAATGACCCCTCTTAGACGCATGTTAATTATACTGTGTACAAGCGGATGTGGTGGGTCAATGCTTCCAGCCATTAATGTCTTAGGCGCGTTTTTTTTTTTTAGCAGGATGCCGAGACTTCAGCACGGTCTGCAGTAGAAGAGGACCTCTACATTACCGTGACCTCGACAGGAGATCTTGGTCTGGCCATTGTTTGCAGGGTTACAGTCATCACCACCTACCCCCATTTTCCGATATGCTTTACCTAATTTGCATATCGGACCTAATTTGCATATCAGATAAACGGCATTAGATTATCGAGCGCAATCTTCTTTTTGATATCAACGACTTTTTCAGTTTCGTACCGACATGTGCCTTGATTTTGTTGATCGCGCCACAATATGAATTACTACATGTCATCTGAATGACTGATAGATAAGATCTTTTACTACTGAGCTGCTTGGCAGGTTTCTAGTGCAATGTGTCGACTGCTTGATTTTCTTCAGGAGTTTGTATCAGGAACCTGTGGGCCAGATAATTATCCAACTAAGTATTTGTCATGTGCTCCTGGACATATTCACACTGGTCGGATTCAACCATTTCCAGCTGGGCAGTTCAACAATGTGCACTATTACAGCCGTCATAAGGCATTACATGGCGCTTTGCTCGCTCATCTGGGTTGCTATTCTGGGCCATCACGTGTACCGCAAGCTCGCTACGGGCGACATCGGTGGGGAAAGTTACTTCCTGCCCAAGCGTCTCGTCATCGCCTGGGGTGATTAAATGTTATATAATACATTACGACTTACCATACCAGGAATAACCTGGTGACTCTATCTTTTATGGAATCATATCATAGCGATTCACCTCGATTAAGCGAGTGGTATATTGCCTCTTCAGACAGTCTGATCATCCCATATTGCCGTTGATACGGTACTTAACCAGACGAACGTTAAATATGACAGACCGAGAGAGTTATGAATGAAGGATAATCGAATCTACTCTATATTCATCTTTATGTTGCGTCTTGACTCACCTAATGACCCCACCCCCTACCTCCACCACACACACACCCTATTTCTGACTCGTACTGTCTTTCCCCAGTTTCATGGCTAGATATCATCAACAATATACACAGCCAAATCTTCGCGTCCAGTAGTTCTTACAGTACTATCCACGCACTTAATGCATAAAACTGTGCTGTGTAGAAGCCATGTCAGAAGCCAACAATAGAGACACTGCAACGCTTGATTTATATTCCTCACATGACAAAACTCTGCTTCATTAACTCCATGGCTGCTCTCATGACAGTCTGTGTGACGTCACTGAAGTTACTTTGTTTGTTTACTTATTGCTTCCTCATACAACTATTGAGAATCACATATATTCAATAACAGCGTTGCTCAAGAATATAGCGCAATGATAAATATCACTAGGTAAATCTAGATCCAGCTAGACGTAACTCGCTGTATCTTTTGACTTCCTCTCTAAAGCTACGTGTTTAAAGTGACAAAGTCTTAGCACCAGGATTGGTACGATTCAGAATTCGATGTTCGCCCTAGCGGAAATATTTTTTTGAATTTACACAGGTTATTTCAGAAATGTGTTTTCGTAGGATTCATCCTAAATGTTAATAGTGATTGATCAGTGTATGTGTATTGCAGGTTTACCGCTGGTACCTGAGATCTGCTTTCTCTCATCCGATACCAACGCATACAGTCGTAATCCAGAAAAGTTAGTTCAACTCCACTTTGCATAAAATTATACTTGATCCCTCTCAGCCTGACAAGTATCTCATCGGTAATGACTCCAATCATGTGTGTGTGTGTGTGTGTGTGTGTGTGTGTGTGTGTGTGTGTGTGTGTGTGTGTGTGTGTGTGTGTGTGTGTGTGTGTGTGTGTGTGTGTGTGTGTGTGTGTGTGTGTGTGTGTGTGTGTGTGTGTGTGTGTGTGTGTGTGTGTGTGTGTGTGTGTGTGTGTGTGTGTGTGTGTGTGTGTGTGTGTGTGTGTGTGTGTGTGTGTGTGTGTGTGTGTGTGTGTGTGTGTGTGTGTGTGTGTGTATAACAGCTGTTTTCTAGCGGCAGATAACCCATACGTCTACTGTTCAGCCTATGTTCTGCCCGGCATCCTCCTGGTCATCACGATGCTTATCTTGTAGGCTCTCGTTCTACATAGTCTCTGTGATTCTACAACCAGCAAGCGTAAACAGCATAGCATCCACACCTGTCAGGTGAGACCATTCACGGTGAAAAATACAGACGCACAGTCATTATATAAGATTCATCAACGGGATCGAGTATATTAGCATTGTGGCTTAATGCGCTAGGTTTTTGGGAACCTGTTTCTCATGGTCATCGTTGCTACAGGTTTCCTCTTCAATTACTTCTCATCTCTAGCAAGACTGGTCGATTACGCTACCATCGTCTACTACACGTCATTTACTCTAAACAGACTTGCTGGTCTCTCCGTGTTTCTCTCCTTCCTATTGTTCAAGAGAGGGGCACACAGTGCTTGTTTAGTATGATGCTGTAAAGAGGTCCCGGAGGGATAGAGGGCCCCTGGTCGGTACTCAAGTGACGATGCTTTATCTCATAGTCCTAGCAACAGAAATGATTACGCATTAGTTGGCACCCAACAAATCACACAGGGCCGTTTACGGGATCAGACTAGTCCTGGGGCACGCACTGTGAGATCAGTACGTGACTATCGCGGATGTTCCCGCCGAACTAGCCGAGTGTCTGAGAGCAGTGAGTATCTTGATGTATGTGTTCCTGAAGTGGAAAGACCAATGAACGTGGCCGCAGCCACCTCCCCTAGCCACGCATCCCCAAGGGTTCTGGTCTATGGTGCTTCTATTCACACTCACAGCATAACGGGGAATCATAGCAGCATATCGTCATGTTATCACATGCCTAGCCAAGGTCGTGTCCTTGATCAGGGGCGTGATCCCGAAAACTCCCAAGCCAAGGGTAGCGACCGCATGCAAAGCTGCAGTACCGAGCATGATCCGAGACGGACCAGTGAACGCATGTCAAGTCGAAGTGGTGACTATGTGCAGGTGCGCGGGGCTGACCACGGAAAACGTCAGGTGCTGACCATATGACGTGGGTCTGATATCGTACACATTAGGGCTGAACATGGCCATGGTCGAACAGAGAGGGGACATAGTCGACGGCGTAGCAGAGAAATGTCTGGTTCCCAACATTACACAAACGAAAGGACACGCCATTCAAACATCTGAAGTTGATATTATTGTGATATAGCAGTCACATGATGTATGAAACAACCTGCATGTTTCCATAATACTCTCATCACAGTTCTTTATGTCACTATGAGTTGCAGCGTTCATTATATTCCTGACGTTAATGATTTCCTCTCCCTTGCTCCATTTTGTCACAATCGGTGTTTGTACCCTAACCAATTTGTGCCGGTGTTCAGCATGTTCATCCGCACCATCATGTTATTAACAAACCAAAGTATGTACCAAAACATTGCGTTCATGGTAAAACATTATAACTGGTAAATTCATTAGGACGCCTTGGCATACAATGGATCATCACTCACCCCGAATATTGTGGGCTTCTCATCAACGACATTAGAGACAAGTTTATAATTGATGAGATTATTGGTGAACTCACGATCGTTTTAATGTTGATCACATGAATATAATGGGATTATATGTGTTATATCTTACCATCACAGCTGTGACGTAAGTTTGGTATTGAGTGTATTTGATTGTAGCGATTATATCTCCTAATCCATATAAATTGCTCTAGTTGTGATATAAATATGTTTAACAAGATATTACTTTTCCTGGCGCTCCTGGTATGGAAACATTTGATTGACACATCAAAGACGTTGTCTTGGATTTTATCAAGACGTAACTGACTGTCAAGCAGTTCCATTAGAAAGTCACTAAGTAAATCATCTTCGTAAGGGCGCATTCATTATGTACACATAATCTCTAATCATGCGCTCGTTAACGTCTTATTAAACGTAGCAAAATTGGAAATGTCACATGTCAAACGGCATGACAACTTTACGACGATTTAAGACTCGGCTGAGTATTGATTCTTTGGATGACTGCAAATGTTCGACCACATATCACCATATCACATGCTCTGTTGTGTTATATATATATATGGTATGAAGTTAATGTGTAGAACAATAAAGGAAATTCATGAAATATGCTACAATGGGTTGTTTGCTGACGGGGAGCTACGGTCTGTTAAATGATGCGCTTTTTCAGAAGCAGCCTTCGGCAACGGAACAGTACTGGTATGCTTATGTAATGATGCATAGAAACAATTCCCATGTCACGGTATTTATCTTGCTGTCTTAACACAAAACAACCCTCATGCTTTGCAGCATTCATCGTATAATGTACGAGGTATAATAGAGTTAACCACGAATAACGATCTGATCAAATCAGGGCTCAGCTGACACTGCAAATGATCTCGCCTGGCTGCTTGTTATGTGCGGCAAATACCACAGCAAGAGATCAAGACATATATAGTTGATATTCGACCTAGTGGTGAATGTGGTTTATTAAAGTACAATGTGAATGCTATATAGCACTGTAGCATACTTACATATGTCAGAATATGCGATGGCAATTACAAGGCAGGATATCATCGCCATTCCTTTACCAATTAACCTCACAATGTGAACTGCAATGTTATGTTATTAAAAACGGTCGAACTATAGGGAGGACATTTTTTATCGATTAATTAGGTTAAGCGCTGTACTTTTTACCTCAAATTATAGTCGTTGCATTTACACAAAGCTCCCTGAGCCGACCGCACATTTTATAAGCAACTCTGCTGGTTGTGGAACATGCACTCTCGTACGCCTTTGAAGCTTGCGTTGTTGTGTTGTTGCCTTCCGAGTACCGTGTTTACTACCGTCACTACATAAGATTCTAAAACCAGTTCCATCAATAGCTGGTTAAGAGATAACAGATGGTGCTAAATGACTCCTCACAGCCAGCTGTGATCATTGATTAAATCATGATTACGCCGACTGAATTCTATGCCACATTCCCTAACATTTGAGCTGTTGAAAGTGGATGATCGACTGTGGTATGCGGCAGGATATGTCATGTCCTCGGCGTCGTGGAGTACAGTGCAAAGCGGTAAGATACGTTACTGATAAACGTAAGTAACCTCTACCTTGTTATGTCCACTTTTCGTAGGAATGACAAGCTTTGTATATCGCCATTCAACCTCTATGGCATCTCATGTCGCTATCGGGGCATATTATTTTCGTGATAAACTTCATCGTCGACGAGAATTATCAGCATTACTGCAACCGTACAGTAGAGACATTGCGGCTTCACACAAAAACAACGCCTCCGCTTTTTCTGGTGATATCATCTTGCTTCCAGTAAACCCACGCCTGCAAAGCATCAACCCGTAAGACACAATCATATGCATGAATTATGTTATGTGCAACAGCATCATAACCGGACAGGTTACATGCGACAGGCTTGGTTCACAAGTACCCTACGTGATTGCTATTAACGTGTGGCACCTTGCGCCACTCATCATATGTGACATAACGATATATTGTGTCGCAGTAGATTGCATTGAAGCACTGTTATGCTGAATACCAAGGCGTATTGCATAATGGTCGATACATTTTCCAAATTTCGTAAAAGGTGCAATAATTGTAGCAACAGCAAGGAGTGACTGTGTAGCCAGACAGGTCAGCTGCTGGACGCTTGCTTGATGTTTTCGCGAATATCTTGGTGATTTAGGAGGAAAGTGGAGAGTGATCGAAAGCCGGGCTAATTGAGGTGTTCCCTCGACTCACTGTATACAGTCGCGTGACTAGACGGTCAATTCTTTGTGATAACACACCAGTTCGTGTTCATATCTCAATCCCAGGTATAGAACGACACTATAGGCGGTACACTTGGTGGCGCTTTGATTAATTAAAAGCCACTGAAGTGCCCGATCCTGACATTTGGTGCGCATATTAACGAGTTTCATGCCGGACTGTCAATACCTTGAGGGCCTTTTCCATATTATATGTTGCATGTGTGATTTTTTCATGTCAAGACACCGTGTCATGGGCATATTGAGCGTCCTTTGCCTTGATATATTAGGCGCCATTATTACATTATTCCTTTACACTCCAGCCAGTGGCAAGGACACTGCCGACACGTCACAGTGACCCCTATGATGGCCGCACAATGAGTATCCATGTATAGCATCATAAAAACATGCTGATCTTCTTCAACGGCTGTAGATATTGTAACTATGCACTAACTTGCACATGAAGGAATAACAAACACCGGAGAGTAAGTTGGTTAATTTGAATCAGATATGACTTTATTTCGTGATGCAGATGAGATGTTTCACTTCCAGGTGTCAAAGCTCATGATGCCTTTTGTCTTAAACAGCACGATTAGTACGATGTATTTAAATCACCTGTATTTCCTTTAATAATTGTCGCTATTAATTATTGAAGTAAAAGTTTGCTTGCGGATTGTTGGAACAATAATGATTTAATTTGTGATTGTGGAAATGATTAGAAATTGATTTATAGGACAAATTTGCCGTTTTATTTCGCATAGCAATAGTTCATGTCACTAAGCCATTTCAGAGGTCGGGTCAGTTATGTAGCGTGTGGCCACTAGATTCAGTGAGCCCAAGGCATTCACTCACACACCGTACAGCCATACTAACTCCAATGACATAATAATCACTGCTCTCTTGGAACAGAACGGTGCGAAGAACTGCCTGATGTTTATCTGCAGATGATGCTCCGTTCTCAATTCCGAGGTGCGCATCATCACGATTGGTAACGTTCCCACGCGGTAGGGGGTAGGGAGAGGGCGCCCACAACTTCCTATGCACAATAGGCTAAAATGCGCCAGGCCAGTTAACCTGCACCTAGTACCTTGTCAACTGAGGTGCTGTTTTTGATATGGGAGAGGCCTAGACTATCGAACAATAACAAGAGGATATTAGCTGCCATGTCAACTGGGGCACGGATAACAATGGTTCATTGTTACCTTTGCAACAACCTCGTGACAGGCCCATTGTTATTAGATCATTGTATCTTCATTGACGAAGTCGCTCTTTCCCGATGAAGCTCGCAAGTTTGTGTTCGTAGAATGGATTTTGTTTCACTACCTTCACATTATGTTTCATTAGATGCGCTCGATTGGTCTCAGCCTGCATATGCTTAATTCCAGCCGGTCACGTGGGCGGCCTGTGCTGATTGCCACGAATGACGTACGTTTATATATGACATTTGCAGCGCATGTGCAGCGCCATTTAGCAATTATTACTAAAATGATCACCTTCGGCCGAAGATGAAAATATGTTTTACATGTTTTAAACGCTCAGCTAGCCATAGAAATTGTACAATCACAACTGAGGAACCGACATAGCGGTCTCACCTGGTCTCTACTTATTTGTAATATTGCTTAATACTTAACACCGGATGTTGTCGCTTGCACGGTGCTCACGCTGGGTATCCAAGTTACCTCTCCATTTATTCCCCTGCACGCTCCACTTTTTGTTTTGAACAAGCCAGCCCCATTAATACATGCTAAATAATTTGCATTGTGTATTCCTAAACTGAATCGTGTCGTAACTGGCCAGCACGATTCATTGCTTCCTTGATAATTGTCAAAGCCTTCTGCTTATTGAGACACAATTCTTATCTACATGAGCGCAGCAGTACAAACACTCCGGCTGGCCACCGGTATCACATGCTGTTAAACCATTGTAGTTACACGGCTATGGAAATATAACTGTTAGGATGGATCTATTCAATGCATTTTCCAGATCAATATCTTATTTGTTTAACGTGATGATTGGCATTCACATTGTTCCTGGGTGGTATTATTGCATCCTAACTACCGCATTGAATGTGATAGTCGAACTTACCAAACACCCCATTTGTCAACCGAATATGCCGTACAGAAGCGACCACACAGATGATCATCAGGAGATGAGTCGTTAGCAAAACATCTAGCCGTCACCATTTGTTCTATGCCGGGATTAACGACACCTATTAATCTGAAAAATGAAAGAATTGTATCAGAAGACAAATCCAATGTCAGTTTTGCCTCACGCAATTAAATCGCATATTTCAGTTTAGTAAATACTACTACTGTCCGCCAAAAACATGTTTTAAGGCTCCAGATTTTCTTGCAAATTACTAAAGTTTCTCATAATTAAAAAGCCGTAAGCGATCAACTTTTACGTCTCATTCCCGAGATGTACTTTGTTTAACTACTTTAAGTACATACCGATCCCCATCCATGATTTGTTTATGGTTTTGGTAGTAGCTATTACGCTTACCACGACAAGTGTCCGAAACTTATTTAACAAAATTAATCCCTATTTCGGTGTGTATGCAACCGTTTTTGGAAGGACTCGGGCTGATTGATTAGAACGTCCATGCTTTGCAAATAAGTTGGTATTAGCATTTATTCATCAACAACCAGCTCACAACTAGGCATATCAGTCAGACAGGTCTCTCCCATCAAGAAAAATAATAATTCCATCCTGACACAAAATGCATTGGATCGCCGTTTAGTTGGACTATTTTCCAACGGTATGATTTGCATGTCAATGCGGATAATGAGGTGTGCTTGTTGAGAAAATGGAGTTGAAAGATTTGAATGGGTCTGAAATTGGAAACGACAACGGCGAGGTTTGTCCCCATTTGTAGTTAAATACAATCGACAGGCTTGTCCATAGTTTATCAAATGCTACGCGTTAATGGTACCAACGTGCATCCCCAGCTTGCAGGTATAACGACGACTTGAATACAGTTACAATCCCAACTCAACAGCCACTATAATGCTGAGCTAGAATAACAACCCGAGCATGTGGTCACGTAATGCACATATTGACTCTTATGTATGTCAACCTGGCAAATTAGCACCCGTTTGTATGCAATCGAGGCTCTTTCTGTATAATTGATGCCATTGACTATCGTCAGAACCATTCAATAGGCCCAAGTTGGGCATAATATGTTAATTTGGTCACTAAAAAAATAATAGTAGCTGATGTGTATTGTATGCTGTATCATTGCACATATATTTGTATTGTTATGTCAATGCCTTAAATATAATTAGTCATCGTCGACGTTGATGCCGCAGCCATGTTATATTAGGCGCTAATATATGAAATGCAATGCACACATATATCACTCGTAAGCCTTTGCTAAAGATACCTCATAAGTTAACATTTTCAACAGAACTTAACGGCATCTTTATCATATCCTGACTTGTTTGCTGGCAAGCTGTGGCTGATTACGCCATATCTAGTGGGTTTGACGAGCTTGATATCACACCGAAATAATCAGCCGCATCATCCAGTCTCTCTCTCATTTCACATCACATTAATCACCATAAAGTCGCAGGTTATTTTTTCAGGATTAAATAACTACGCCATACCTGATTAGCCGACGACGTTGAATTCTTTATATTTGCCAACATATTTGCATTGCTTTGGGCAAATGCGATTATCGTTTCGTACGAGCACAAATTTATACAGCACCGCTTTTGATCACATTTTCTCTAGAACCACTAATTGAATGCATTAAATATGACTTGAGTCGCATGCCATGCTGAATCGGATCTACATAACATAGACATACATGTTATTCTGAACCAAAGTACTAATGCATGGGTTGTTAGATAAATAAGCTTCGCAATAGGCTATGCGCTATCCGAATATTGAAGTATTAATGTTGATGTATCAATAAAATCACAAACACTTGTGAAAATTGTTTTTGTACCAGAATCACTCAATGCGTATCGTTTGACCGCAAAGAAGTATTTTGTTTACTCCTTTTACAAGTTTGCATGTGACAATGGAAAAGTATATTGCAATGAAATATGGCCATCAACATAGATGCTTTGATTCTTCACTTCAACACGACTCGTACACTTATAATAAGTTATTTGATAAGTAATCCAACATACTGTGGTGTGATTATAAGTTTCTTTGCCATTGTTCAGCTGTGCAGCAGATATGTTTATGTTGACAGAGTTACTCCGAAGCTGCCGTTGTGGTCATTTTGCAGCTGCTGTTTCTAGTGTTAGAATACCGCCAGCATTGGTATGTGTTAATGGTATCACATAAAGCTATATGCACGCCTAGATGTGTTCCGTTCCCGGGCTAGCTTTGGGATGTTTCGTCCACTCAACTGGTTGTTCGCGTTGTCGTTGCATCCATGAACCATGCGAATAACATGAGCAAATAATCTTTGCAATGAGGTTTCGGTTACTAAGTGGGCTATTGATTTATTTATTTTGTAAAGATGTCCAACAAGTGCAGCATCAACCAAAACAGTAGACTTTTACGCATACGGTTTATGTCACTTGGACCAAGCTGACCACGTAAAGACAAAATCAGAGATACCTTAGTTAGTCCTTATTTAACAGGGAATTAGGCATGCAAGATTATTGTTGCGTAGCATTGCCATGATCTTGCAGCCGGAAAACCATTTATTTAGTTCTCAAGCCATATATCGATAGTTTATAATGTCGAGCTCAGGTTCAAATGAAGTCATTACAATAAAACACCGCAATTTTATTTTGGCAATGCGAAACATACTGTGGCTATACCGGACAAGGGTCTATAATAACTCATATGTTTAGGCCGGGCGTTTTCCGTACCAAAGATCCTGCAGCGTGTTTGCTAGGCATTGGTTGATATCAATTTGGACACACATTACGCGATGGGGTAAGCCGTGACATTCCGATAGACCGACCAACTTTGATCTGATGCTTGCAGTCGGTTGTATCCGTATGTTTTCATAGGCTGTAAATGTGAGCTTACAAAATCGTTTTATGGCCGTTTTCAATTATTCAACTCGTGTTATTCTAGATTTAACCGAATGGTGTATCAGCATAACTTGCTATAAATTGCAGCCAGCTCCGGTTTGTCTTGTTTGTTAAGTAACATAAGGGAAACGGGCTATATTCTTTTGCTGCTGGGTTTATTGTTTCCTTCTTTATACTTTATAGCGCTTTCTGACTATAAATTATCCGTTACGTGCGCTAGTGTTTGTCCCCTTATTGATTAACACGGAAATGGAATCCAGGCATTATTAAGCAGGTAGTTTCCGAGTGTTTTCTGGTCCATAAGGCGCATTAGTCCGACTTACTAATAGAGTAATAGATAAATGTGAGTGCAATTGATTTCGAATAATCTCTATCCCTACCCCAAGAAAATAGGTAACTCAGTTTTGGCCATTGCTTCAGGTACGTTTATATATATAAAATGTAGTTTTTCATTTATTTTGAGATGTACTGTTGGAATATATGTAACTTTTATGAATTTGTGTTGTTGTTGTTATATATATATATATATATATATATATATATATATATATATATATATATATATATATATATATATATATATATATATATATATATATATATATATATATATATATATATATATATATATATATATATACATGTGTGATAAGGGGAACTTTAGCAGGGTATATCTATTACATGTGTGATAAGGGGAACTTTAGCAGGGGTATATCTATTTTGAATGAAGATGTCTCAGATGTGATCAATACGCTATTCTTTTCCTGTTGGTTTCTGTCTACATTCACGCACCATCAGCCAACTGTCTGGTTTTATAGCATGAACCTGTCGCCCCTGGAAATGAAGCTGTTGTCGGCCACGCTAGCTGCTGAAAATATTACAATAACTCAGTGCTCCCTGCAGACTTGCCATAGACAACGGCGCAGATGTCAGTGATGGGGGTGTCTTTGCATATAATATGATTCCTAGCGCACCATTAGCAAGAGAATGAAGGGCAAAGTATGGACAACATAGTTTCATAGTCCATTGGTGCGGCTGAATGGGTTGCCATAAGCGAGATGCAAGCACAAATTTCTACTGCCTGATTTTATGCATTAAGTTTACGAGTTGAAAATCTCTAACATAGCATAACTTGCCATTTTTACGGCCGATCTGCATCGGGCATTTGAGGACATCTTACTAATCTCCTTGTTTATTTGAGCTGTCGTGCGACGCACTCGCCAAGGTGTTGGTTCATTATATCGCCGAACTGTGTTACAACAGAATAGCGACAAGCAGGTGAAGACATCAAGTTACAACATAAACCACAGTCGCCTTTCTCCTTTTCATTTGTAGACTTTGCTTTGCTCCGATCTTTTTTCTGCTGTTACATACTACGTCATATGAGAGAATGGCGCCTGGCATTTATGATGACTTGCCGCATTCGTTATGTTGTCAATTACTTAGGTGTGTGTAGAAATTATATTATTGATATGGGAGCCTTGCCAAATAAACAGGTTTGGGGCTTGCATTTCGGTCGCGCAGGATTGTTCACATTAAACTACGCAGCCACAACGTCGATACTATAAATATATAATCTGGAATATACATGTATCCCAATCTTTTAAACGACTGTAATGTGATTTGCGATGTAAAACACAGATAAAACATATTCTACGATCATCTACCCTTCTCAACGCTAACGAATGTGTGCAACATGCTGACGTGGATTGGCACTCGGTCCAAGTCTTATTGATGACAAATTTATTATTCATTATTAGCATATGTTTATTCATACAATAACCATTTGTTTAATTCCAGAGAAGTTTAATAGTAACTTACATACACAACATGGCCACTTACAGATGGTAATAGAAATGTAGAAACGTGTCCATGGTGTACGAGGAGGCTTAAGTGATACATCTTGAAGCTAGTAAATGAAACTTTTATTGTATAGTAACGCTATTGTTGCAGCGACGGTCATAAACGACTCTCCAATAGATGCTTAGATCCAAGGAAATAAACCGTGTAACAATCATGCAGGCGCCGTATTGTCTGCAAACAGCATTCCATATCGAAACGGTACACAAAAAGTCGAGCATTGAGCTTACCATGTCCCCAGCTTATGTATGTATCTGCCAAACGTATGTTCACTGGTTGTTAGAAATGACGTGGCATTGTCTGATTCATTGAAATCGAATATGTAATATCTCTCTGCGTAGACTGTTGCTATGCTGATGCTATGCAAATCGTGTCCATTCATCAAGGCTGATTAACAAGACGTTCTCGTATTATTGCCTGTATTTGGGGAATGGTCTTTCCTGCCAGTGCAGCTTTGGTTTGATACCATCTATGTGTTGATTTATTAACAAGGGTTGATCACTTATTAATCTCTCGACTGGCAATCCATCCACGCGAATTAACAGGAGATTGGTCTGATATGGTCATCGAGGGTACTGTGCGAGTAAGCTGACTGTGACTGACTGCGCAATGTATTTAAGCACTGCCGGAAATGATATCGGAGCCGATCAATCCGCGTCTGGCTTTTCGTTACGTGAGTGATATCTCTAATCTAACGCATGCAGTAGTCATCATTTGTATCTACTGCTGGCGAATTTATCTATTATGACATAGGTCAAGTTAGATTATCCAAGCCCCATGTTGTTATTATTCGTATTCCTAGCATTTATTTATTCGAATCGCTATATAATACACTAGTGTTGGCGAGCAATTACGCCCTATACTTACTTTACCTTACCTAGCCTTCGGTACCCACATCTCTCCTGCACTGCCTCTCCTGGCTCTCAGTCATAGCCTCTTCACTACTCTCCCGGGTTCATCTCGGTTGGTTCGTTGCGTAACTACATACACGTTCTACCAAATATGCAACATTGCCTGTGTTTTGAGCACATCGAGTTTTATGTTGGATTCGAATAAGCCTCGTGCATTGGTACTTGTATTTGAATAATTTCTTTTCCAGATGAATCGCGTATTACTTCCGGGACACGCTTGGCTTCCGTTACTGGCTCGTATGACTTTTATAGCCCATAATTCATCTGCAATTATATTGTTCAGAGCATTGTTATCAGTACCATAGCATGCACCAAACAGCATATCACCAAGTATGAAAAGTTGGCCCATTTACTCAGCAAAGAGAGAAATAGTTTATAACGAATTCGTATATGTAATATAACATGCCATTGATATGTTGGAATGGGCGCGTTGATTACAGGGCTTATTTGTATGTTGTATAAGTAAGTTTCTAAACACGGTATACATTCTGCCTAAACTAATGGTACGATGTTATTCTCTATGGATCAGCACTTAATCCAAATTATAGGTTTCGTAGAAACATCCATACTTATGAACAATATTAACCCTCCGGATACCACTTGCTCTATTGTGTTCATATCCCGCTTCAAAACTATATTGCTGGGAAAAAAATATAAGGCGAACTGAATGGCAATGGCAGTAGGTTTGCCTCTCTGTCGATTAGCACAAATTATGATACTCAATTTCTTGATTTTTCTCATGTTATCTCGGACCGTCTGTCACGTATGCTGTTCAAGTAAGCCACGCTGAAAAAAGTCATTGCGGTGTACTTCCTTCTCCAATCCCACACCAATCACAGCACATTGGCGGCTCCTTGTACCTTTTGTCTTTATCAAACATATATTTCATTGAAAAGAATTTACGAATAACTATTGTCCATGTGCTTCGTACCATGACATTCGGGGTCTGTTGTTATGTGAAATATTTAACCGTTTATTTTGAATCAACAATTCGACAAATAATAAATTGTATCACTCGCAATCTGGTAATGCTGCCAAACCAAGTGGTTTGCGACAACTACAATGAGGCAATAGAAAAGGGTGAACCTGTGGCATTGAAAGATATTTTATTAATTTAGTTTGACACTTTGATATAAAGCGCCATCACCCTCTTGGAATAGTAATCTGCCAACGACGCTTTTTTGTTACCCTATAACCTCATGCCGTCCCTGCCCTCTTGTCGATACCTACCATCACTATCGATGCCATCTCTACCAACTGGCGACCACCCTCTGATGCAACCACTACTCCCTATCACTCCCGGTTATCCTCTTACTACCACCCTCCCCCCTCGCTATGACCAATACCCTGCCAGCAAATTATTTACCATGGACATATTGAACCTGCAAGAAGAAGGGAAGTTATGATTTCGTCAATGCCTATCTGCGCATGCGGTTTCCCTTATCTGTACACAAACACACAAGCGCACACACACGCATACACACACATTTATATATATATATATATATATATATATATATATATATATATATATATATTTATATATATATATATATATATATATATATATATATATATATATATATATATATATATATATCTATATATATATATATGTGTGTGTGTGTATATATATAGTTGTACATAAAGATATATATAATTGTATATATAGATATATACATATCACATGTATATGTATATATTTACATACATATATACATTAAAATATGTCTTTTTAATTATATATATATATAGATACTTTATTTAATAATGCTTTATACAGTGTGTGACGATGGGCCATGCGGTTGCAGAGGCAAGTGTGTTTCTCTTCATACTGAGCCTGGGTACACCTGCGTATGCGTCGACGGCAGTGAGGGCAGTTTTTTTTTCCTATTTCGGCTGATTGTGAAGGTCCCCAGTGTCCAAACGGCGATCAACAGCACCGTGCATGCATCTGTAAACGGAACCATATACGTTTACAATGCGAAGACATCTGCGGGGAGAGGCAGGAGTCGGGTGGCTTGTGTCATAACGGAGCTACCCCCATCCAAGCCAAAATAAAGTGGAGTGCTCATGTGCAAAAGGATACTTTGGTACCAAATGTGAGTCGTACAACACTTGTGACTCGCTTCACCAATGTGAAAATGGAGCACTATGCAGAAATATATCTTCTACAAAGTTTTGATGTGAATGTCCTACAGGTTACTATGGAGAGATATGTGAGCGTTACGACCCCTGTATTGATTCCCCATGTCAAAACGCGGAACATTGCCATAATGTATCAAACACAAAGTATCTCTGCGAGTGCTTTGAGGGTCACTTCTGCCGCACGTGTGAGAGGCACGATCCTTGTTTCTCTGCTCCATGTCAGAACAACGCTATTTGACGAACATTTCTGACATTGTGAAACAATGCAATTGTGGTCCAGGATTTCATGGCAGCGATTGCAGTTTGTACAATCCGTGTTTAGAGAATCCATGCCAAAACGGAGGCATATTGTAACAGTGTGGATGGACAGTTCGTTTGTGAATGCAGACGGGGACGCTTTGGCACACGATATGAGCGCGTTGCATTTACACCGTGTGCCCCGCACTCAGTAACCTGCCATAACACTTTCTGACACCGCATATAAATGCGACTGTATACCAGGTAACGCGTTATGAGACCTTACAAAGTGTCAATTACAATCCAGCAACTAACGGGTGCCCAAATGAATGTTTTATCGAGTTGCATGTACATTCAGAGTTTATGATGATGTTTGAACCATATGAAATAAATATAATTCATAACCAATGACGTTTCAAACAAATATGTGTGGTTGGTCTCTAACCTCCTTCATTAGCTGAATTTGAGTCAGGACGTAATTGAAGGACCTGCTCTCCCGTGAATCATTTCAACTAAGGCTAGTGATAGTTAGGACGCAAATGGTTATCTTTTGGCGTTGGCTAAACCTTATGAGCTTACATTTGAGAGAAGGTCTCCGTTATTCATTACGCTCAATGTAATGGTAAGAAGTCGAGGCAATTGTCACTGAACAATCCAACTGCGTTAAGTAGGCAATATCATACAGTACCGTAGCGAGCCAATACCATATAGCCAGTTAGTAAGACAATTCCATATAGATTTCCATAAGGCAGCACTAAGAGCCAATACCATAGAGCCACTGAGATAAATAGATCGAAACATATAGCGTTATACATCAAATATTTAAATTAGATTGAAGCCATAGACAGTTAATACAATAGTGCGTTTTCAGTAGTCAAAAATATCATATAGCATTTTAGTTAGACAATAAACACATTATAGTGTTTAACATTGAGCAGTGTTGGTTGAGAAGGCAAACTTGGGTTAATGTGGTTATGTTCAATACACGTGCCACGTTGAAAAAAAAACTCTTGACCATACTTTATATGCGTTAACGATTTCAGATATTTGTCACAACAGTGATTGCAAATCTGACGTCGCTTTATTGAAATGTCGCATATCATACATTTATAGCATTGATCACGTGTTCTGTAGGTTTTATGGGTAGCAAATATGGAAATTGAATTTAAAAAAACCTATTTCATTGTTGTTTTGGTTAATGAATATCACAGGGGTAAATAGGCCCGCATGTGACATAGGTTGATACTATTCCAGGCTGGGCGGGAGAGAACTGCACCGCGTACAACCTTTGCCCTACCATGCCTTGTCAACATGGCACAGAATGTCACGTGAACACCCTGTCACGTGATTACACCTGTCGCTGCGCTCTGGGTTACTGGGGCCTACAATGTGAGCATATCAACCACTGTGCCAACCAGCCATGTCATAACGGTGCTTCATGTGTCAACTCGACGGATGGCTTCACTTGCTCCTGTGCTCCGGGATACTTTGGCCAATATTGTGAACTCTTCAACCCATGTAGTATTTCATCCTGCAGAAACAACGCTAGCTGTAGAAATACGTCGACTACTTCTTACGAATGCCTTTGTCACCTTCATTAACTTGGCGAATTTGCATTCGCCGAGTTATGGCGATCGGCCCGGTTGGTATGTTTGTATGTTTGTAAACAATTTTTTGATCCGCGATAGGATATAGAATAAGTGAAAAACTAGTATATCGAATCACTCCGTTAATAATGATCTGATCGTTACATAGTTTACACCATTGTGCAGCTCATTCTAATTGCAAACTTTTACTAATGACATATTTGGCCATCCAACCAACTGTTTTCCCAAGCGCCTAAGGTCGTAAAAACGTGGTATCGGTCGAAATATCAACATAAGCTTCATGAATATTTTGAGCGCCTAAAAAACCGTCAATGCATGTTCGATGGTATATTTTTTTGTGATTATTTTTATAAAGCCAAGTTAACCTATGGTTTCATGGAAATCTGTTACTATGGTGAGCAGTGTGAATATTACGATAACTGTCATTCTAATCCTTGCGCAAACGGCAAATGCATCACTCATGGAAGCCGGTACCAATGTAATTGTTCACCAGGTTTCTATGCACCGTCATGTCATTTATTTGATCCATGCGAGTCGACGCCCTGTTACAACTGAGCTACATGTCCTTCAAGTCCTAGCGACGACACCCTCAGTGAATACAAATGTCATTGCCGTTACTACGGCCATAACTGTCAGTATAAAGACTATTGTAAGGGGAGTCCCTGTTTAAGAGGCGAATGTTCGAACACCGGCCGAAGTTACCATTGCCAATGTCCAGATGGCTTCTTTGGCGACCGCTGTGAATGCTCTGATCCATGTTCTGATAACCCATTTCAGAATGACGCTACATGTATTCGCGAGAGTGGTGCTCGTTATACGTGCAATTGTGGTACGTGTCGGTATTACGGTACTCACTGAGAAATGTACAACCCTTGTGCTGCGATCCCATCTCGTAATGGCGGCTCTCGTACGCACTTAGGCAATAATGAATTACACTGTGACCGCCAGGCTGAAAATCAGGGCAAGGGTTATGGCCGTTTTCAATTATTCAACTCGTGTTATTCTAGATTTAACCGAATGGTGTATCAGCATAACTTGCTATAAATTGCAGCCAGCTCCGGTTTGTCTTGTTTGTTAAGTAACATAAGGGAAACGGGCTATATTCTTTTGCTGCTGGGTTTATTGTTTCCTTCTTTATACTTTATAGCGCTTTCTGACTATAAATTATCCGTTACGTGCGCTAGTGTTTGTCCCCTTATTGATTAACACGGAAATGGAATCCAGGCATTATTAAGCAGGTAGTTTCCGAGTGTTTTCTGGTCCATAAGGCGCATTAGTCCGACTTACTAATAGAGTAATAGATAAATGTGAGTGCAATTGATTTCGAATAATCTCTATCCCTACCCCAAGAAAATAGGTAACTCAGTTTTGGCCATTGCTTCAGGTACGTTTTTATATATATAAAATGTAGTTTTTCATTTATTTTGAGATGTACTGTTGGAATATATGTAACTTTTATGAATTTGTGTTGTTGTTGTTATATATATATATATATATATATATATATATATATATATATATATATCTATATATATATATATATATATATATATATATATATATATATATATATATATATATATATATATATATATATATATATATATATATATATATATATATATATACATGTGTGATAAGGGGAACTTTAGCAGGGTATATCTATTTTGAATGAAGATGTCTCAGATGTGATCAATACGCTATTCTTTTCCTGTTGGTTTCTGTCTACATTCACGCACCATCAGCCAACTGTCTGGTTTTATAGCATGAACCTGTCGCCCCTGGAAATGAAGCTGTTGTCGGCCACGCTAGCTGCTGAAAATATTACAATAACTCAGTGCTCCCTGCAGACTTGCCATAGACAACGGCGCAGATGTCAGTGATGGGGGTGTCTTTGCATATAATATGATTCCTAGCGCACCATTAGCAAGAGAATGAAGGGCAAAGTATGGACAACATAGTTTCATAGTCCATTGGTGCGGCTGAATGGGTTGCCATAAGCGAGATGCAAGCACAAATTTCTACTGCCTGATTTTATGCATTAAGTTTACGAGTTGAAAATCTCTAACATAGCATAACTTGCCATTTTTACGGCCGATCTGCATCGGGCATTTGAGGACATCTTACTAATCTCCTTGTTTATTTGAGCTGTCGTGCGACGCACTCGCCAAGGTGTTGGTTCATTATATCGCCGAAACTGTGTTACAACAGAATAGCGACAAGCAGGTGAAGACATCAAGTTACAACATAAACCACAGTCGCCTTTCTCCTTTTCATTTGTAGACTTTGCTTTGCTCCGATCTTTTTTCTGCTGTTACATACTACGTCATATGAGAGAATGGCGCCTGGCATTTATGATGACTTGCCGCATTCGTTATGTTGTCAATTACTTAGGTGTGTGTAGAAATTATATTATTGATATGGGAGCCTTGCCAAATAAACAGGTTTGGGGCTTGCATTTCGGTCGCGCAGGATTGTTCACATTAAACTACGCAGCCACAACGTCGATACTATAAATATATAATCTGGAATATACATGTATCCCAATCTTTTAAACGACTGTAATGTGATTTGCGATGTAAAACACAGATAAAACATATTCTACGATCATCTACCCTTCTCAACGCTAACGAATGTGTGCAACATGCTGACGTGGATTGGCACTCGGTCCAAGTCTTATTGATGACAAATTTATTATTCATTATTAGCATATGTTTATTCATACAATAACCATTTGTTTAATTCCAGAGAAGTTTAATAGTAACTTACATACACAACATGGCCACTTACAGATGGTAATAGAAATGTAGAAACGTGTCCATGGTGTACGAGGAGGCTTAAGTGATACATCTTGAAGCTAGTAAATGAAACTTTTATTGTATAGTAACGCTATTGTTGCAGCGACGGTCATAAACGACTCTCCAATAGATGCTTAGATCCAAGGAAATAAACCGTGTAACAATCATGCAGGCGCCGTATTGTCTGCAAACAGCATTCCATATCGAAACGGTACACAAAAAGTCGAGCATTGAGCTTACCATGTCCCCAGCTTATGTATGTATCTGCCAAACGTATGTTCACTGGTTGTAGAAATGACGTGGCATTGTCTGATTCATTGAAATCGAATATGTAATATCTCTCTGCGTAGACTGTTGCTATGCTGATGCTATGCAAATCGTGTCCATTCATCAAGGCTGATTAACAAGACGTTCTCGTATTATTGCCTGTATTTGGGGAATGGTCTTTCCTGCCAGTGCAGCTTTGGTTTGATACCATCTATGTGTTGATTTATTAACAAGGGTTGATCACTTATTAATCTCTCGACTGGCAATCCATCCACGCGAATTAACAGGAGATTGGTCTGATATGGTCATCGAGGGTACTGTGCGAGTAAGCTGACTGTGACTGACTGCGCAATGTATTTAAGCACTGCCGGAAATGATATCGGAGCCGATCAATCCGCGTCTGGCTTTTCGTTACGTGAGTGATATCTCTAATCTAACGCATGCAGTAGTCATCATTTGTATCTACTGCTGGCGAATTTATCTATTATGACATAGGTCAAGTTAGATTATCCAAGCCCCATGTTGTTATTATTCGTATTCCTAGCATTTATTTATTCGAATCGCTATATAATACACTAGTGTTGGCGAGCAATTACGCCCTATACTTACTTTACCTTACCTAGCCTTCGGTACCCACATCTCTCCTGCACTGCCTCTCCTGGCTCTCAGTCATAGCCTCTTCACTACTCCCGGGTTCATCTCGGTTGGTTCGTTGCGTAACTACATACACGTTCTACCAAATATGCAACATTGCCTGTGTTTTGAGCACATCGAGTTTTATGTTGGATTCGAATAAGCCTCGTGCATTGGTACTTGTATTTGAATAATTTCTTTTCCAGATGAATCGCGTATTACTTCCGGGACACGCTTGGCTTCCGTTACTGGCTCGTATGACTTTTATAGCCCATAATTCATCTGCAATTATATTGTTCAGAGCATTGTTATCAGTACCATAGCATGCACCAAACAGCATATCACCAAGTATGAAAAGTTGGCCCATTTACTCAGCAAAGAGAGAAATAGTTTATAACGAATTCGTATATGTAATATAACATGCCATTGATATGTTGGAATGGGCGCGTTGATTACAGGGCTTATTTGTATGTTGTATAAGTAAGTTTCTAAACACGGTATACATTCTGCCTAAACTAATGGTACGATGTTATTCTCTATGGATCAGCACTTAATCCAAATTATAGGTTTCGTAGAAACATCCATACTGATGAACAATATTAACCCTCCGGATACCACTTGCTCTATTGTGTTCATATCCCGCTTCAAAACTATATTGCTGGGAAAAAAATATAAGGCGAACTGAATGGCAATGGCAGTAGGTTTGCCTCTCTGTCGATTAGCACAAATTATGATACTCAATTTCTTGATTTTTCTCATGTTATCTCGGACCGTCTGTCACGTATGCTGT
This sequence comes from Urechis unicinctus, assembly GCA_034190875.2. Taxonomy (NCBI): domain Eukaryota; kingdom Metazoa; phylum Annelida; class Polychaeta; order Xenopneusta; family Urechidae; genus Urechis; species Urechis unicinctus. Next base: position 11,260,408 of record CM067343.1, on the reverse strand, counting down.
TCAAGTAAGCCACGCTGAAAAAAGTCATTGCGGTGTACTTCCTTCTCCAATCCCACACCAATCACAGCACATTGGCGGCTCCTTGTACCTTTTGTCTTTATCAAACATATATTTCATTGAAAAGAATTTACGAATAACTATTGTCCATGTGCTTCGTACCATGACATTCGGGGTCTGTTGTTATGTGAAATATTTAACCGTTTATTTTGAATCAACAATTCGACAAATAATAAATTGTATCACTCGCAATCTGGTAATGCTGCCAAACCAAGTGGTTTGCGACAACTACAATGAGGCAATAGAAAAGGGTGAACCTGTGGCATTGAAAGATATTTTATTAATTTAGTTTGACACTTTGATATAAAGCGCCATCACCCTCTTGGAATAGTAATCTGCCAACGACGCTTTTTTGTTACCCTATAACCTCATGCCGTCCCTGCCCTCTTGTCGATACCTACCATCACTATCGATGCCATCTCTACCAACTGGCGACCACCCTCTGATGCAACCACTACTCCCTATCACTCCCGGTTATCCTCTTACTACCACCTCCCCCCTCGCTATGACCAATACCCTGCCAGCAAATTATTTACCATGGACATATTGAACCTGCAAGAAGAAGGGAAGTTATGATTTCGTCAATGCCTATCTGCGCATGCGGTTTCCCTTATCTGTACACAAACACACAAGCGCACACACACGCATACACACACACATTTATATATATATATATATATATATATATATATATATATATATATATATATATATATATATATATATATATATATATATATATATATATATATATATATATATATATATATATATATATATATATATATGTGTGTGTGTGTATATATATAGTTGTACATAAAGATATATATAATTGTATATATAGATATATACATATCACATGTATATGTATATATTTACATACATATATACATTAAAATATGTCTTTTTAATTATATATATATATAGATACTTAATTTAATAATGCTTTATACAGTGTGACGATGGGCCATGCGGTTGCAGAGGCAAGTGTGTTTCTCTTCATACTGAGCCTGGGTACACCTGCGTATGCGTCGACGGCAGTGAGGGCAGTTTTTTTTCCTATTTCGGCTGATTGTGAAGGTCCCCAGTGTCCAAACGGCGATCAACAGCACCGTGCATGCATCTGTAAACGGAACCATATACGTTTACAATGCGAAGACATCTGCGGGGAGAGGCAGGAGTCGGGGGTGGCTTGTGTCATAACGGAGCTACCCCCATCCAAGCCAAAATAAAGTGGAGTGCTCATGTGCAAAAGGATACTTTGGTACCAAATGTGAGTCGTACAACACTTGTGACTCGCTTCACCAATGTGAAAATGGAGCACTATGCAGAAATATATCTTCTACAAAGTTTTGATGTGAATGTCCTACAGGTTACTATGGAGAGATATGTGAGCGTTACGACCCCTGTATTGATTCCCCATGTCAAAACGCGGAACATTGCCATAATGTATCAAACACAAAGTATCTCTGCGAGTGCTTTGAGGGTCACTTCTGCCGCACGTGTGAGAGGCACGATCCTTGTTTCTCTGCTCCATGTCAGAACAACGCTGTTTGACGAACATATCTGACATTGTGAAACAATGCAATTATGGTCCAGGATTTCATGGCAGCGATTGCAGTTTGTACAATCCGTGTTTAGAGAATCCATGCCAAAACGGAGGCATATTGTAACAGTGTGGATGGACAGTTCGTTTGTGAATGCAGACGGGGACGCTTTGGCACACGATATGAGCGCGTTGCATTTACACCGTGTGCCCCGCACTCAGTAACCTGCCATAACACTTCTGACACCGCATATAAATGCGACTGTATACCAGGTAACGCGTTATGAGACCTTACAAAGTGTCAATTACAATCCAGCAACTAACGGGTGCCCAAATGAATGTTTTATCGAGTTGCATGTACATTCAGAGTTTATGATGATGTTTGAACCATATGAAATAAATATAATTCATAACCAATGACGTTTCAAACAAATATGTGTGGTTGGTCTCTAACCTCCTTCATTAGCTGAATTTGAGTCAGGACGTAATTGAAGGACCTGCTCTCCCGTGAATCATTTCAACTAAGGCTAGTGATGGTTAGGACGTAAATGGTTATCTTTTGGCGTTGGCTAAACCTTATGAGCTTACATTTGAGAGAAGGTCTCCGTTATTCATTACGCTCAATGTAATGGTAAGAAGTCGAGGCAATTGTCACTGAACAATCCAACTGCGTTAAGTAGGCAATATCATACAGTACCGTAGCGAGCCAATACCATATAGCCAGTTAGTAAGACAATTCCATATAGATTTCCATAAGGCAGCACTAAGAGCCAATACCATAGAGCCACTGAGATAAATAGATCGAAACATATAGCGTTATACATCAAATATTTAAATTAGATTGAAGCCATAGACAGTTAATACAATAGTGCGTTTTCAGTAGTCAAAAATATCATATAGCATTTTAGTTAGACAATAAACACATTATAGTGTTTAACATTGAGCAGTGTTGGTTGAGAAGGCAAACTTGGGTTAATGTGGTTATGTTCAATACACGTGCCACGTTGAAAAAAACTCTTGACCATACTTTATATGCGTTAACGATTTCAGATATTTGTCACAACAGTGATTGCAAATCTGACGTCGCTTTATTGAAATGTCGCATATCATACATTTATAGCATTGATCACGTGTTCTGTAGGTTTTATGGGTAGCAAATATGGAAATTGAATTTAAAAAACCTATTTCATTGTTGTTTTGGTTAATGAATATCACAGGGGTAAATAGGCCCGCATGTGACATAGGTTGATACTATTCCAGGCTGGGCGGGAGAGAACTGCACCGCGTACAACCTTTGCCCTACCATGCCTTGTCAACATGGCACAGAATGTCACGTGAACACCCTGTCACGTGATTACACCTGTCGCTGCGCTCTGGGTTACTGGGGCCTACAATGTGAGCATATCAACCACTGTGCCAACCAGCCATGTCATAACGGTGCTTCATGTGTCAACTCGACGGATGGCTTCACTTGCTCCTGTGCTCCGGGATACTTTGGCCAATATTGTGAACTCTTCAACCCATGTAGTATTTCATCCTGCAGAAACAACGCTAGCTGTAGAAATACGTCGACTACTTCTTACGAATGCCTTTGTCACCTTCATTAACTTGGCGAATTTGCATTCGCCGAGTTATGGCGATCGGCCCGGTTGGTTGGTATGTTTGTATGTTTGTAAACAATTTTTTGATCCGCGATAGGATATAGAATAAGTGAAAAACTAGTATATCGAATCACTCCGTTAATAATGATCTGATCGTTACATAGTTTACACCATTGTGCAGCTCATTCTAATTGCAAACTTTTACTAATGACATATTTGGCCATCCAACCAACTGTTTTCCCAAGCGCCTAAGGTCGTAAAAACGTGGTATCGGTCGAAATATCAACATAAGCTTCATGAATATTTTGAGCGCCTAAAAAACCGTCAATGCATGTTCGATGGTATATTTTTTTGTGATTATTTTTATAAAGCCAAGTTAACCTATGGTTTCATGGAAATCTGTTACTATGGTGAGCAGTGTGAATATTACGATAACTGTCATTCTAATCCTTGCGCAAACGGCAAATGCATCACTCATGGAAGCCGGTACCAATGTAATTGTTCACCAGGTTTCTATGCACCGTCATGTCATTTATTTGATCCATGCGAGTCGACGCCCTGTTACAACTGAGCTACATGTCCTTCAAGTCCTAGCGACGACACCCTCAGTGAATACAAATGTCATTGCCGTTACTACGGCCATAACTGTCAGTATAAAGACTATTGTAAGGGGAGTCCCTGTTTAAGAGGCGAATGTTCGAACACCGGCCGAAGTTTACCATTGCCAATGTCCAGATGGCTTCTTTGGCGACCGCTGTGAATGCTCTGATCCATGTTCTGATAACCCATTTCAGAATGACGCTACATGTATTCGCGAGAGTGGTGCTCGTTATACGTGCAATTGTGGTACGTGTCGGTATTACGGTACTCACTGAGAAATGTACAACCCTTGTGCTGTGATCCCATCTCGTAATGGCGGCTCTCGTACGCACTTAGGCAATAATGAATTACACTGTGACCGCCAGGCTGAAAATCAGGGCAAGACTTTTACTGTCGAGGTACCGTGCAATCATAACGGGAAGGTTTGTTACAATGATGGTCTGTGTCGACGCAATTCCAATGGAACATTCTACTGTATGTGCATAGAAGGCTACTTGGGTTCCCGCTGCTATGATTTTGACCCTTGCACCCCTAAAGATAATTGTTTGAACGGGGGCCGATGCGTGGTAAGTTGTTCGTTCACATGAGCTCATAGATCTTTGCCATGTTTATTAACTTGTCAATTGCCAACATATCTTGTTCAGTCGCAGGTAAATACAAATTTATTTTACTTTTTTGAAATTTGACAGTTTCAAAAATATTGGTTAATTTAGTGTAAAGGTAGGAGCCATTGTTTTGACTTTGACCTGAGATAAGACAAAAGCCTTAAAAGTGTTATAACCATAAATAATTCATAATTCCGTCAGTAATAGTCTGGCCTTAAAACGAGTTTTATGTTCTGGTAGCGATGTTCCATAGCTAATTATACCTTTAATGACAGCATGATGTATTGAAGGATGAATCGTGGAAGTTTTTCTTGAGATCCCCTAGTCACGAATTCCGCAATGTCTTTTCTGCAATGATGACAGTAAAGTATACAAGGTTCACCACCTCTTGAAATTCTCATGTTCTGTGATTGTAATCTTTTGTAATCTCTGGGCAGGCTACCAGGCAGTGTCTCAGTACTGCCGCTGGACGCACTGCCTCATGGGCACCACCCAAAACGGAGCCGTATGGTGTGGTAAGCCATGCTGCATTATGCATGATCATAACGTCATGTTTTCTAGTTGCTGTGATAATATACAGGTTTCCGCTGTTGAATATACAGCAAAGTCATCTTCGCTACTGATATCATCTAGCAAAGCTAATTATTGCAATAACGCCTTAATTTGCATATTCGCAGGTGTGTGATCCTGGTCATAAGATTATAATACAGTAGCCATTGCACTAACTCATCATTGATATAATAAACCATCGTTGCATTATATATTACCGCCACGGTATGCAATATAGATTCATGTGTGGGTCAGTCTGTGTCTTACACCCAACAAGCTTTGGACGGGCTTCTTTACTAATTATATGGCACAAAGTGACGTAACTGACGTAGCGACTTTCCTCACATCCGTCCTCACGATTGCATATGACGACAAACAGGTGAGCGACAATTTGGGTTACATGGTTTTGTTTAAGTAAATGTTGGCTCGTAAGATCCTCCTTTTGCACATGTAATTGTGCTATGATGAAATCAGGTAAGACACTAATTGGTAAGTAAAATTTTATTGATGTCAGCTTCTGTGTTACTCCTGTGTAAACGTTAATTGAGAAGTCTCACCACGATGCGTTACCTGTTTTTACATTGGTAGCCTTGCCTAAGAATATTTATATTAATCAGCTGTCAGAGTATGGTGGAAGCGTGGTAGATATGGTCATGGACCTTGACGCAAGCACCATCAAGATAAGCAACTCATCACACAGGTTATACATTTGTATCCCCAGAAGCTGTTGCACCACGCGATACATGTTAGCCGAGTTACTTTATAGAGTAAAGTGTAATACGTTTGCACGTAGCATTTGATTTGGTTTACGACTAGACGTTGTCATTCGCTAATAATACTTTACCGGGTAGTCAAATTACACCCATGGCAAATATCACAATCATGTGAGGTGGGTGGTGATATATACTTGGGCACAGCAACCAAAAAATGGTATTATATATGACCTGCAGATTGCTCGGTTTCTTGGAGCAACTAACACAGAATGTGCACTGGCTAAACCGTAGGTCACGATGATTAGGAAGATAAACGTGGTGTCCATAACATGGCAACAACACGACCGGGGCGCCATCTACCGACCGCAGGTGATTTCTTGTTCCCCTGAATTGAGAAATATCCTCAAATGTTATGCTAATCGCACGATAATATAGATTTAAACAAAAGAACTATTCCATACATTTTTTGACAGAATATTGATTATGTGAATATCATGCTTCCAAAAGAGGTATTTCAGCGGAATGTCTCTGTGACCCGGATGAAGTTTGTTTACAGGCCATCCGGGCAGCTGTTTCTCGCATCGCACGTATCCGACGCTCTCTACGTGCCGGGAATTGTGTCAGCCAGCGTCGGTACAGATGGATACAAAGACCTACAAACCTGTGTCAAATACATACTACCCAACAAGAAGGTACCAAAGTGCGGTTTGTTATGGACAGAGTTCACGTATTTGCAAGGTGACGGTTGTGCATTAACCTGCAATCCATCTATTCTTTGCTCTTGTACCCAGCCCTTCACGTTAGTAATGAGAAACGTAATTTAATTAACTTCGATATGCTTTACGCAGGTATCTCAGCATATTCGATGCGTGTTTTGGCAGACTGCAGGTAATTTGTTGGTCTTTTACTGTGCGCTATCAGTCAATTAATTCAGTAAACGATCACCTCTAACTGGGCGTGTCAATCACTGTGAACTAAACTCTGCGTGTGTGTGCCAGATAATGAATGGTCGCCAGACGGCGTGGAGACGATTTCATACCGTGGGCTGCGGACCACCTGTTGCTCGGACCACCTAACCTACTTCTCCGTCGTTGCTGTGCGCAAGCTACTAAATATTTAGTAACTGCGTAAATATGAACGTGTTATTTGATATTTTATCTTGAATAAACAGCCAGTACTTGCTGGTAAATGACCCCTCTTAGACTCTTGTTATTTATACTGCGTACAAGCGGAAGTGGTGTAACAATTCTTCCAGCAATTAATGTCTTAGGCTCGTGGTTTTTTTTTAAGGATTCCGAGACTTCAGCACGGTCTGCAGTAGAAGAGGACCTCTACATTACCGTGACTTCGACAGGAGGTCTTGGTCTGGCCATTGTTTGCCTGGTTGCTGTCATCACCACCTACGCCCTTTTCCGGTATACCTTACCTAATTTGCATATCAGACCTTATTAGCATAATCAGAGTGCAATCATCTTTTTGATATCAACGACTTTTTCAATTTCGCCTTGATTTTGTTGATTGCGCCACAATATCAATCTCTACCTAGTCATCTGAATGACTGATAGATAAGATGTTTTACTACTGAGCTGCTTGGCATGTTTCTCGTGCAATGTGCTTGATTTTCTTCAGGAGTTTGTATCAGGAGCCTGTGGGCCAGATAATTATCCAACTAAGTATTTGTCATGTGCTCCTGGACATATTCACACTGGTGGGATTCAACCATTTCCAGTTGGGCAATTCAACAATGTACACTATTACAGTCGTCATATGGCATTACATGGCGCTTTGCTCACTCATCTGGGTTGCTATTCTGGGCCATCTCGTGTATCGCACGCTCGCTACAGGTGACACCGGCGGGGAAAGTTACTTCCTGCCCAAGCGTCTCGCCATTGCGTAGGGTGAGTAAATGGTATATAATACATTACGACTTACCATACAAGAAATAACCTAGTGACTCTATCATTTGTAGAATCATAACATAGCCATTCAGCTCGGCAGAGGGAGTTGTATATTGCCTCTTCGGACAGTCTGAACTGCCGTTTATATGCCGGTACTTAAACAACTTGACTAACGTTAAATATGACAGACTGAGAGACAGTAATGAATGAAGGATAATCGAATCTAGTCTATAGTCATCTTTATGTTGCGTCTTAACTCACCTGCCTCCCCCCTCCTCATACACACCCTATCTCGTACTCTCCTTCTGTCACTGCATCTTGTCTCTTCTTGTCTTTCCCCAGTCTCATGGCTAGTTATTATCAACAAAATTCAGAGCCAATTCTTCGTGTCTAGTAGTTCTTAAAGTATTATCCACGAAAGCACTTAATGCATAAAACTGTGCTGTGTAGAGGCCATGTGGGAAGAAAACAATAGAAACACTGCAATGCTTGATTTATATTCCTCACATGACAAAACTCAGCATCATTAGCTCCATGGCTGCTCTCATGACAGTCTGCGTGACGTCACTGGAGTGGCATTGTTTGCTTACTAATTGCTTCCTTCTTCATACAACTATTGAAAATCACATACATTTAATAGCTCACGAATATAGTGCAATGATAAATATCACTAGATGAATCTAGATCCAGCTTGAAGTAACTCGCTGTATCTTTTGACTTCCTCTCTAAAGCTAGGTGTTCAATTTGACATGGTTTTTGCACCAGGATTGGTGTGATTCAGAATTCGATGTTCGCCCTAGCAGGAATATCTTTTTGAATTTACACCGATTATTTTAGAAATAATTTTTCGTAGGATACATCATAAATGGTGATAGTGATTGATCACTGTATTTGTATTGCAGGTTTACCGCTGGTACCTGTGATCTGCGTTCTCTCAACCGATACCAACGCATACAGTCGTAATCCAGAAAAGTTAGTTCAACTCCACTTTACATAATATTATACTTTATCCCTCTTAGCCGACAAGTATCACATGGCTAATGACTCCAATCATGTGTTGGTGTGTATGTTTGTGTGTGTGTGTGTATTACAGCTGTTTTCTAGCGGCAGATACCCCATACGTCTACTGTTCAGCCTATGTGCCGCCGGGCATCCTCCTCGTCATCACGATGCTTATCTTGTTGGCTCTCGTTCTTCATAGTCTCTGTGTTTCTGCAACCAGCAAGCGTAAACAGCATAGCATCCACAACTCTCGGGTGAGACCATTTCCGGTGAAACATACATCTATTTGGTACTTTTTTAAAAAAATTTTACAGACGCACAGTCATTACATAAGATTCATCAATGGGATCGAGTATATTAGCATCGTGGCTTAATGCGCTAGGTTTTTGGGAGCCTGTTTCTCATGGTCATCGTTGCTACAGGTTTCCTCTTCAATTACTTCTCATCTCTAGCCAGACTGGTCGATTACGCTACCATCCTCTACTACACGTCATTTACTCTAAACGGACTTGCCGGTCTCTCCGTGTTTCTCTCCTTCCTATTGTTCAAGAGAGGGGCACGCAGTGCTTGGTTTGTACGATGCTGTAAAGAGGTCCCGGAGGGAGAGAGGGCCCCTGGTCGGTACTCAAGTGACGATGCTTCATCTCATAGTCCTAGTAACAGAAATGGTTACGCCGTAGTTGGCACCCACCAAATCACAGAGGGCCGTCGACGGGATCAGACTAGTCCCGGGGCGCGCACTGTGAGATCAGTACGTGACTATTGCGGATGTTCCCGCCGAACTAGCCGGTTGTCTGATAGCAGTGAGTATCTTGATGTATATGTTCCTGAAGTGGAAAGACCCATGAACGCGGCAGCAGCCACCTCCCCTAGCCACGTATCCCCCAGGGTTCAGGACGATGGTGCTGCTATTCACGCTCACAGCATCACGGGGAATCATAGAGGCGCATCATCATGTAATCACGTGCCTAGCGAAAGTCGTGACCTTGATCAGAGCCGTGACCCCGAAAACGCCTAAGCCAAAGGTAGTGACCGCATGCAAGGCTGCAGTACCGAGCAGGATCCGAGACGGACCAGTGAACGCATGGCAAGTCGAAGTGGTGACCATATGTGAGGACGTAGGTCTGATATCGTGCACGTTAACTCTAAACATGACCATGGTCAAACAGAGGGGCCACAGTCGACGGCGTAGCAGAGAAAAGTCTGGTTCAACAACATTACACAAATATAGTATATATATATATATATATATATATATATATATATATATATATATATATATATATATATATATATATATATATATATATATATATATATATATATAATATATATATAAGTATATATATGTTGTTATACATATATATATATATATATATATATATATATATATATATATATATATATATATATATATATATATATATATATATATATATTAATATATATAAATATAAAATTTCTTCCGCAAGCCGACTGGAAAAGCATTAGTGATGGGAATGGCTTTGCATATGACATGATTCCTAGCAAGCTGCTATCAGGAGAATGAAGAAGACATTTTAAGACTCCATAGACACGGCTCCTGCTCCATTGTGTTGAGTGCCAAATTGATAACAAACCTACCCTTCATCATAACGTACCCTCTCAGTCATCACTTGATGGAGTAACCCCCTACGGCTTATATTAATTATAAACCCCAGTTTCCCAGATCCACGAGTGATCTACATGTCACTTTCCACTTCCTCCTCTCCTCATACATACCCCATATTCCAGAGCCACATGACCTTCCAGCCCAGGCAACGCCCGATAGCTCCAACCCTCACAGACCTCTGGCTACGGCATGTCCCATGAGAATTGGGATGGCGTGCCTTAGTCGTTGAGGGAAGCAATTTTTATTTCAAAAAATCAGTTCTCTCCTGGCCTTCGAGCTCAACACATCTCTCTCTTAAATTTAGGCTAAGTAACATCGAAAATTTAAAATTGAAGTCAGACAAATAAAGTTCAGGTTGTTATAAACCCTTCACCTGGAGTTCGCGTCTTCATTGTTACAAGTGCGTATCGTGTGCATCTCAACACCACAGATCACGATACGACAATTGGTGTGGTCTTTTTTTATTTTCCAACTGAATATATGAAATTAGTAATTTTGGCAGCTGTTGCACATATTCTAAAGAGGGCCTAGGTAGCGTTCTTCGATGCTGGAAAAAAATTATGCTTGCAAATACTCATCAACATTATTATATCTATCTTAAAGGCGATCTAATTTGTATACGAAAGGCTCATGATCGTGATTGCAATTTTCCATCGGTCATGGGAAGGCAAACTGTCAAATGGTTAGCCGTGCCACTCGTTTTACATATTGCCAAATTCTTTTTTTTACTGAATTGGAACATTCATGTAAAGACATTGACTAAATACATGAAGCATTTTTGCCTTTCTGTAACATTGGTTTTCGATGTCTTTCTGTTTAACTTCAAATGCAATTATCTTTGTACGGTTATCATCTGACATGTGTTCAACTAACGCGGTAGTCAGTTTTCTTGGCTCCTGTTCTCCTTTTCCCTGCACAAACTGTTCCAACGTATTATAGAAAAAAGCTTAAGGGTGCGCGAGAAGGATATAATTCATCTCACAGCTGATGCGTAGCGCCGTTCTTTTCCAATTCGAGGATGGCTTGACATCAGTTTAACTAACTGGTATATCGTTGATTATGCATCCCTTGCATGGATATTAAAAACTACACCATGTAATAAGTTCGATGATCAGCTGCCAGATGTCGCCCCAATGATCAAGTAGTACATGTTGAATCGGTATGGCAGACAGGCTTAATACAAATAGATATTGCTATGTATAATTGACGTAGTTGTGGCTATTCGAGCTTAACGTCGTAGCGTATTCTGTCCATTTTGCATGACCTGTTGGTGCCATATCAATTGACACACTGCACAACAAGACATCCTTATAATTCTCGGTATTCTTGATACAGCTCAGCGTAACGCAATCTACGCGAGTTCATCATTTATTCATCGTTTTTACTGGTAGGTCATCGAATATCGAAAATTAACAGGAGATTGGCTTGATAATTCAGTTTTGCGGGGGAATCTGTTAGTAGAAGCAAGCTATGACTGACTTCGCAACAACCTTCTCGTTACATGTGTCATATTACAATTACCTCCAATTATACCGTCTCTAGTTACCGATTGTGTCTGTTGCTGCGTCGTCATTCTCTTCGCGTGTTATCATAATGTGTGATTACAGGTCGGCCTGTCTATCTATCGTAGCATAACGCTTGTAGGCTATTTACACTTCGTACTGAGATTAATTTCGGTATGAATGTAGTTCTAGACAACATTGTCCTCCTACATATTCGTTGCCCTTTTGTTGCTCCCGGTTGTTTCGTTGTCGATCATACTAATCCTGCTATGAGAATGAAACAGATTCGAATAGCTTCCTGCATTCATGCGTTATCTAAATATTCACAAAGCATGTAAATACCAAACGTATTGGCTGTATATGCTAGGGCACACGCTTATCATTTACTATGATTCATCCACTGAATGCTTATGCAATCATAGTATGAGGTTTATGTCAACGAATTCAAGACCAATGGTATCACTATTGGCATATCAATCAGTCTCATAGCATCGGCTCGGCAGCATATTCACCAAGCAGTCGAAGAAAGACTATGTTTGCAAGATAAGACATACTTCATGCCATAATCACCTGCTACCATATTAATAATATATTAGCTGTGTTTTCAGCATTTCTAGTCCCTGCTTCCTATTGTAAGAGTTGCAATTAACCCCGAGCGTACTACGGATGGTTCATAACTCCATATACCAAATTGCTTAATTCTGACAAATGTGCATGTTTTTTAAAGTGGCCATAGGCAGCTAAGTCTTATGTATCAATTGATGTCAAAACCTCTAACTTAACAGTCCCATGTTGTTCAATTTGATCATACGATAGTGGTATTTTGTATTAGGCCAAAATCCCGGGGTTCAAACGTTGGCGGTTATATATATGCAGTATTGAGTCGTACTGGGCCCATGCAGGGAACGTGCGGGCCCACATGGGGCATGTGGCAGCCCGTATTAGGTCAAGGGGACCCAAACGACCTGCGAGCCTGCAGAGCACTCATAAGAAAACAGTGCGGGCCCTTCACGAGCCCCACAAGGGGCCCTCATGACTGTCTATGGGACTTCTACGGGCTAATTCCGGTGAGGAGCCTGTGTCCGAATGTAGTGCATGTTCAACTTTTGGCTACAGGCTCTGCGGGGCCCTAAAAAGTCGCACAAGCACCGCACAGGGTAGCGCCACACGCCGGGCGGGTCCGTTCGGATACGCAGCGTTTTGGCCATACAGGGCCTGTAGACAGCCCGTAGACAGGCATTCAGTCTCATGTGACCTAGGTATTAGTTATGGAGGAACGAAATTAAACGGAAGTAATTTTTGTAAATTAGTCATTCGTTTAACTTTTATATCAAAACATGAACGCCTTAAATGTTGTGCAAATTTTTTAGCTAGAAAATACAAAAATACTATATATTTTTTATATTCCCATCAAAAGCAGTACGATTATTTTCTACATGCTGCCCAACAAGAAGGTACCTAATCGCCGGTTGCTTAGTAAGAGAGTTCACATGTCAGCAGTTAACATGCTTTATGTCGGCAAGAGGATACGGTAGCGTTTACACTTACAATCCATCTCCTCCTTGCGCTTGTAAATAATGGAAAATGCTATTTAATTAATTTGGGAGCACTCGATGCCGGCAGACTGAAAGTAATTAGATGAGTTGTTTCCGTGAATTATCCGTCCATTAGTCCCATAGAAGGGACACCGGCTGTATGGGCTTCTGGATCAATATACACTGGCCTTTAAAAGTGTTATGGTTGATCATGAGGCCAAACTAGTTGTTACAATGATGATAATGTGAGCGCGTTGCATACAACTATTCATTGCAGCAGCCATATAAGAAGCAACCAATAGTTTACACAGTTAATACACACATTACATATCATGGATATTGTCATGAAGGCCTTTGTGACGTCATTTAAGTTGCATTGTTTGATTATATACTGTCAGCTCCGTTCTATAAACAACTTCGTCTATCCCTAAAAATGATGTGCTTAACTTGCTTAACGATACTTGTTTTTCCATTCTACCCACCGTTTTTAAGGATATTTTCATTTCTCAGGTATTTCATGAATTTGTTACGACTGTAATGTTCTTGACACTATATGATGAGATATATGAGTCACATTAGTTATTTTAGGCTCAAACTGACAGTCAGGCATATCGATCAGGACTTCCGGTGGAAAACGCATTTGTGAAAAGACATTGATTATGTGCACATCCTGTGACACGCTGGGCTATTCATTGGTACCACCAGTTACTGTTATTGTTCTCACACGTGTCACATCTTTTTTTGTACACAAATACACTACGCATCCCTCATTTGTTTACAACATTCATCTCATAATCGACGAGGTGTGGGAGAGTTGAATGAGCATTGCAGCCTGTTTATATAGAATCAACATACCAAACACATGATTACATATATGGTGTTCTGTTTATTATAAGCGACAAATATCACAAATGAAAATGTGACGCATTAATGCTGTTTATATAAGTGATGGCGGTGAATGTGGTTAAGTATAGCGCCAAATGGATGCCATATGTCGGTAATCAATATGCATTGGGCAGTTACAGCAGACGTTTTATTAAGGGAATCAATATGCACTCTGCAGCAAATAGGGATTGACATTGACAAACTGGCACACGTATTGCTCATAAAGCTTAGTTAAAGCAACACAATTGACCTATCCTACTTAGGACCACTAACAATAGCAAAGTACAATTTATCGAGACTCATGGACAGCACCTGTATGTTTGATATGACAAACAAGAATATGCTAGGTTCATGTCATACGTACATGTATCGCAAGATTGTCGGAATACGGCACCGGTGAAGGTTATTAATCATTGATGGTTGTGCTTGTGTTTAAAACTTGTCCAATCAAGTTAACATCACCGTACACTTCCATAATTCATAAAACTCGTCTGTATCAAGGCAAAGTTTTGCCGTTTGCAAAACGAGTAAACCAACTGACTTCGCACTGACAGTAAACAACGCAACAGCCCGCTCGCGCAGTCCGCGCTTGTGACGTCACCCCAAAAATATGGCGGCTACTGCAAAAGGTCGAAAAGAAGAAGGGAACTATCCGACAAATAGCTATCGCCGTCTTTAAAATCCCTAAACTTTATTAAATGAATGGAGTTTGTAATAATATTATTGAGTTCAGTTGGCTGGAGTATCATTTAGAAAGACGAAGAATCATCTACCGAGAGAGCAGACAGGCATTAAACACATGGGCTATAGCATCACCAATCGTAATGATTGAAAAGAAAGGTTCAGTGGGAAACATTATATATTTATCCGAAATCAAATAAACGTCGCTCACTGTCAATGTCCGACGAAACCGACAACCGACCTGTTTCCTGTCTTGAACCTAACAGATGTTCCTAATAGCTTAACAGCATAACGTCTTTTGACAACTTTTATACAAGTGCCAGTCTTTGGTGATCCTATTCGTCATTTCGAGTATTCTGTTGCGCACAAATTATCGGGTTGGAAATGATGATATTTCTTTCTAACAGAATATATAGTTCCCAATATAGTGTATTCAATAATGATTTAATTCTATTCTTCTTTGTCTTTTGTTTCACATCGCACTTCTATGCGCTTGAATTGTTAAAGCGAGGTACATGCAAAAGAGATCTTAAATTGGTTTCGATATATCTTCATCAAAGAAAAGCCGTTATAAAGTGTGGCAACATGGCGCTCTTGTGTCAGAGAGTTTGTGTCACAAGCATCCCCACAGCTCATGGCAAGTGTATTAACGCAGTTACTATCAGCACAAAGTCAAGAATTCTGTATGCAAAGAGCTTTGGTGACGTTCCTGCCACCATGAGCTATGTTAGTGCACTTGATGACCTCCCTTACACCATGAGCTGTGTTGATACTATTAGTGAAGTTCTTGACACCATTAGCTGTGTTAATGCATTTGATGACGTCCCTGACACCATGACCTGTGTTAATGCACTCGGTGACATCCCTGCAAGTTCGCCATTAAAAGATTTTTGTACCTTGTGCCGATATCTTGTTTGGCAATAATTGATGAATATTTATTGTCGATGTCCTAATGGCAAACAGTGACAGTTAAATTGGGCACTTCCCAGTTAAAAAGCGCCGCTTCCAGTGCGGGAGAGCGCCGCCTTTCGGGCGCAAATGTAAAATATGTAAATATATATATATATGTATATATATATATATATATATATATATATATATATATATATATATATATATATATATATATATATATATATATATATATATATATATATATATATATATATATATATATATGATTATATATACACATTTTACATTCACAATATATATATCTATGCATATATATATATATATATATGCATATATATATATATATATATATATATATATATATATATATATATAGATATATATATACACATTTTACATTCACAATGTATATATTATCTATATATATATATATATATATATATATATATATATATAAAGATATATATACATATTTATATATTTTTACATAAATTTATATATATATATATGTATATCTCTATATAGAAATATATATATATATATATATATATATATATATATATATATCTATATATATCTATATATATCTATATATATATATATCTATATATATATATATATATATATATATATATATATATACGAATATTTACAAAGAAGCAATGATACTTCTGCTACAGTTATTTCATGGATTTAAATAATTTTTTACAATAATCCGAATTCATGTTACATTGTGTACATCTAACCAGGCTTCAAATGGTGACATGAACAGGTGAATGAAAAAAATGTTGACAATTCATAAACTTGTACAGACTGAATGTTGAATGTTCTGCTTTTTGAGTATATGAGGCCATCAATCTGTATGCAAGTAAAACATTTTAAAGATTATCGAGAGATAAATAAATTTAGTATTTAACGTTTTGCATTTATGCGACTGTTGAGTCAGAAGTTTTATTTTTCATTGGATGTTGGAAGGGTATCAGAGCCTTTAATTGTTTTAGTTGTATGATGTTGTCCTGGGTGATCTGGAATAAACATGTTCATGTAAGTGACTACCACTGTAGAGTTTGTCTGCGACAATGGCGACTTGCGGGACTAAATTGAGTGGCACAACTTGGATTGCGGTCCGGTCCTAGTTCTGTGCGTGAACAGTTCGACTGATTCACCAGGCAGGAATGCATTATCTACTCTCCAATATAAATAAGTTGTTTATGCAGCAGGATATTAAGAATATTATGCGAATGCAAATACGGTCGTTTTATTGGGGCTTTCTCGTTTGTACGTACAGGTCTGTGGAACTGGCAACTCTTGCTTCCTTATTTAGGGTGTCTTATACTTCTTGTATCATCTAGCCTCATATGACAGTAATTATGTATCAATGTTGCTGCCAAACAAATCTTACCAACTTCGATGATTAGCACGCAGATAATAATGATGCTTTATCTAGATTGTTATTTAAATCTGTCAGTCATCTTTTAGCATCCATCAGCAATCAAAACATATACCGCACCATTCTGGAGAGCCGAGTATACCTGGACCAATCGTTATAAAGCATACCAATAAGACGTTGGTTTAAGGTAGATCAATCAAACCAACTTTCCTAGGTCGTTTTGATTAGTACAGTTTACAAAACAATCTCGTATTTCTTTTGCCATGAGAAGGGATAATTCCAGCAAATCTCACGTTTGTTTTGTTCCACGATGCTTTATTTATTATACCAGTACCTAGTAAATTGATAGGTAATAACCATGTTGTTTAGCAACTGCAAGATCCTGTTATCAGATTAGAGAGTATGATGATGACAACTGTGTAAAATGAAATATTGCTTACAATGATAGATATCGATTTCATCGGGGTACGATCGTTTCTGCTATTGTTCTGATATTATTGAGCTGCCTTGTAATAAACCACGGTCGATTATCTGAATTTGGTCCACAACATGACAAATAATGATTCACCGTTTGTCTTGCATTCTTATCTTATCATTTGTCAGTTTCGCTGCTTGCTGTGCCGTTAAACTCGACAAACCCATTAGCACAAACAATGTCCAATCAATCATTTATAACCGAACAGCATTTCAACTCATCTGAATTATGGAAATATACTTGATCAGTGTTTGGACCAAACATCGCTGAAGTTTCTAATGTCATATTACGAACGTGTGACTGGATTATCATTTTTTCCTGTCACAGCTGCAGAGGTATATAATAAAATGCAATGCAATAATATTGCTTGCTGGTTGAATAAATATAAGGCAACATAACATTGGCAGAGTTCTCAGATGCGTCCTATGCTGCAGCTGCTACCAGGGGGCCCCTGCCCTCCCGTATGATAACCAAATAACCATGTTACGATCATTAGATTCACTGTTTTGTCATTAATTACTGTAGCATCTGTAATGTTGAATGCTCGTTGAATACATAATAATCAGTATCTCATGTGCAGAATTATCAGAAGCTCATTGCAGCAGCTGCTTCCGGGTCCACCTTACCCACGCAATGTTCAGCTAAATGATTTGACAATATTAGTCGTTCAAGTACAAATATAATTTAATGCACCATATTGGCTGCTCTTGTCACAATGCATCGCCGCAACAGATGATAAGTATATCTATAAATAGGCAGGAATTCAGTTCTTGCCTAAACTGGTCCGAGACACCTGGCTGACACCATGAAGACCGCATTGTTTCTCACTGCTGTTCTCTGCTTGGGTAAGTCCAATTATAAATCCATTCAGAACAAAGCTCAGAACTTTCATTTGGATATTAGAAATGTAGCAAATACCCCATAGCCATGGCACAAGATAAGACGAGGGTGTAATTCATAAATTCGCTAATTGGTCCTACTCTAGTGTTCAATTGTATTTGACAATCGCAGCACAAACAGTGACGAATCGTTTCTTATTCGTTTTTATTATTTTATAGTGTATGTTTGATGCGATGAGGAATATTGTAACGGTGCTATGCCAAAAACAAAGCTTCATACTGATTGATTCATTGGCATAGTTAGAACTACACATTGGGAGAGGAGCATTGAATGATATAATATGAAGTTGATTTGAGGCCTATAACGTTGTGCATCTCTGTAACTATTTATGAACTTACAACAAGACAAGGGTTGTTGTGTTTTAAATATAATGTTTGAAAAATTCTTTCTGAAGTATAGTTCAAAAAGAACATGATATGTTATCCAGATTTCAATGGATTGCCTCCGCAATACAAAGAAACAATCATAAATGTTGTCACACATTAACAGTGTTGTGTGTGTAATATAATCTTTGGTTTTTATAGTTGCTTTACCATACCGATGGTTATAACGTCATGTGATCTGATCGACGTGATCCATGTCGGATGCCTGATGATGCTGGCTGTCAAATCACTACGCAGCTCTTTACTAAGGACAAACCTAAAAAAATGAATTGATAGCTCTTCCTGTGTGATGTTTTGAATTCTGCATTCACATACTAGGACAATTGTGTGTGTGCACTCCTTTTCTAGTGCAAAATGCTTACGCTGGATGCATCTGGATTGGTCCAACCGACCAAAAGGGCTTAACTGGTCACAATATTCAAGTTTTGAACGGACAGAGTGAAACAAGCTGTAAGGCCGCTTGTGAGAGAACGACCGGATGTAAATCTATTGACCTGGGATCGGATGGCTCATGCTCACTCAACAACAAGAACGTAGAGGAAGCGGCACAGCTCGACTCTTACAGCAATTATTGCTATTATGAATTGGCGTGTGAAGGTTGGTAAGAGTATGATAAAAAGATAATGTCCCTACTATTCTGTTATTCGACAAAAGGTACAAATAGAGTGAAAGTGCAGATCTGTGATGTTTGCTCTTCTCCATTGTGTTTCGTCATACACCAGTGAGACCATCAACATGCGTGTGGAAGAACGTTGTCAAAAATGAAGCATTAACTGGTTTCAACGTGAGAGTAGTGAAGACGATCAACCTTGAAGCATGTAGAGCTGCCTGCATGGCCGAGCCTTACTGTCGCGGTATCGACTTCAGACAAATAACTTTTGGCTGTTCATTGAATGGTCGCGATTCAGAATATGTCCCTCTTTCTAGAGATTGGTTGTACGTGTACCAAGAACTGGCTTGTGAAGGTGAGTTTAGCATTTACTTCACATTATGACCTTGAGTTATGAATTGTAGGTGCATTTAGACAAAGTACAGGCTGGTTTGAGGCACAAATTTAGTAACAAAGTATGAGCCACAATCTGTCCATTTATCCTGGCCTTATTTCGTCCAGTCAATACGAATTTAGTAGGGAACACATTAGCCATAAAACGTCCATTTTTTACCGCCACACAATCACCACATTATATATTCATATTGATTGACGAGAATCGTGGATCAGTCTTTAGATTGACAAGCATTGATCCAGTTCATTGTGACAATATAGTCTTTGAATCACTTCACAGGTCGCATTGCTAGCTGTGGATGTACGGGTGACCCTCATTGTCGAGGCTTTGACCAAGGACCCATGCTGCACTTCATGGGTTCGTGTTCTTACACCTTGATGAGGGACAACTGCGCAAATGGTTTTCCTTCTGGAGAAGCAACAACTGAAGTCATCGCTAATTATCGTAAAGATCGTCCCTTGGCATCTGTGTCTTACGTACGAGAGGTCACAGTCAAGATCGACAACGATGTGAGTTTAATGAATAACCGTCATATGTAATAATCATGATTCTCGTTAGCTACGAAATAAAAAAATGCAATGTCTTTTCTTTAGGTGATCGTGATCAACAGAGGGCGAGTAGTAACAGTAAATGGCGGTCAGATTCATGGCAGTCCTTACAAACGTCAATGATAATGTTCAAATCTCAAACACATTTGGTAATGTGGTAAGTACAATTATTTAAGAGTAAGTATTCCAGTAAGTGTGACTGATTGTTTTCTGACATCAAGACGGTGATTGTCTGTTTTGTCATGCGTGTTTAGTACGTCACACAAGAGGGTGGTATCCGCGTTAAGTATGACGGAATACACGCCGTCTATGTCTCTATCACAGCCAGCCAGGCAGGCAAGGTGTGTGGCATCTGTGGCGACGCCAACGGTGACCCCAATAACGACTGGACCATTGGACCTTCAAATCTATGCATGGATAAGTACCCATCAGCTGTCAAAGGTCAAGTGGTAAGTTCATGACTTTATTGGCATTCGTTTGAATGTTCCCAACGATGAAATCAACGCTAACACACATAAAGAATAAATTAGGGAATACCCGACACGCAAATGAACCATGAAAGCAACCCCTTGTGGCTCGTTCTTTTTTTACAAATCACTTGCAGACTCCTGACATCAACGTCATGGGAACATCGTGGACCCACTCGTTGGACAGCGACTCAACCTGTGCCAAGGAGTGCCCAACACCACCCACCCCTCCTGGTTGTACGACAGTAAGCCATACTAAGGCAAAGGAACATTGTAACATCTTACGAGACAACAATGGACCGTTCAAAGTAAGACGCATTCCACAACGATCTGAGAATTAACGATAATTTACCGTGCCAACAACATAAGAACATTATTATAGGCCAATTTAAGCTTGATTAAATTACGAAATTTTTAAAATTGGAAAATCTGTTCATAATATCTTTGCAACACTGTTTACCTTCTCATGCAGGATTGTTTGGCAGCCATGACAGCAGAGCAACGAGAAGTCCATTTCGACAACTGTGTTTTCGACTCATGTACCTTGGAACTATTTGACACTGTTGTGTGTACATTTGGTGAAACTCTCGCTGACGAATGCATGAACCAACATGATAATGAAGTCTCCT
This sequence comes from Urechis unicinctus, assembly GCA_034190875.2. NCBI lineage: Eukaryota > Metazoa > Annelida > Polychaeta > Xenopneusta > Urechidae > Urechis > Urechis unicinctus. The sequence goes on along the minus strand of CM067343.1, from coordinate 11,238,872 downwards.
GGAGAACAAATAGCTTCTGTCGTAAGTCTATAATCCGTTTGGATGTGAAATAATACTCTTTATAAAGCCGATCAAAATGATTATCTGGATTGAATGACTGTCTCCTCAGCATTGGACTGTCCAAGTGGAATGACATATAAGACGTGTGGAAACCCATGCATGCCCACCTGTTCGAATCTGGAGGGGAAGAATTGTGGCATAACTGATGGTGTGTGTGAAGCTGGCTGCTTCTGTGAGAGTGGCAAGGTGTTTGACGGAGCAAAATGTATTTCACAAAGCTCTTGCGGATGTCAGGATCCAGATCAAGGCGTTATTGTTGCGGTAGGTACGACGTAGAACGATGGCAATGTTGATAAATGAACCACACTCTTCGCATTGAATATATATCAATTACAATGTGCGTCCGTTGAAATCTAGGTCGGTACATCTTTCGTGAAAACCGACTGCAGCCAAACGTGCACATGTAATACACCCGGCGCAGCACTCTCTTGCACTAATACGCCATGCACAGGACTTGAGCAGTGTAAATTGCAAGATGGAGTTCGCGGTTGTTATTGCGATGCCCCGGCCATCATGGTAGATGGTCAATGCCGCGGTAATGGTTTGCGTATTATAGAGATACATTTTCGTGAGGCTGCACAAAATACCATTCACTGATATCAGGCCGATTATTTTGTCTGTAGATGCTTCATTTGCATGCGGCTTACCTAAGGATGACGGGGATGGCAGTGGATCTGAGGGAAGATTTTTCTTTAACAAAAAGAATTGTAAATGCCTAGCTTTCACATACAAAGGAGAGGGTGGAAACTTAAACAATTTCGCCAGCAAAGACGAGTGCTATGCATCCTGCACAGGTTTTGAACCCCCGGGTGAGTCAATGGGCTATCATGAGCTGAATATTCAAGAGATCTTTTTTTTCATTTTTCCTCTCTCGTTAGCTTTCTAGATGCGTCGTGAGGCTCACTACTTGAAGTTCAAAGCACGTTCAGATAAACATATTCGAAACCCTATCACGGATATATTTTGCTAGAATAATGCTCATCCTTATAATCAATTTCTAAACATAAAAATACCCTGCAAGATGAATGGTCAGGTTATGCAACGTTTGTTTAAACATGGTATTGATTTGTGACACAGCCGAGTGTATGGAACCTGTTACCCCCGGTAACTGCGACGAATCGCAACGAAAATATTATTACGATTCAGCTAAAAACAAGTGCAAGAAGTTCACCTACTCTGGCTGCGGAGGATCCGCTAACCGGTTCGATAGAAAAAACCGCTTGTAGGAGTATTTGCAAGGTGAGACCACATCAAAGTATACATAATGATCATTCTAGGTTGAAATAGTTCGTGTAACTGGCGATATATTTAAACCTTCTAGTAATTCGATCACATGGTTTTGCTGCAGAAATGCTAGGCCAATGGAATGCGCGCCAGCAGATGCTTTGACAATTTATCTAGAACAATATTGGTTCCAGTAAATAATTACATACTTTGCTAACAACCTCTTTTTTTCGTTGAATTATGCTTAAATTAAAGACTTTTTTTGCTCTCATAAAGAAAAAGGGAAGCGGCAACGCGCTGCTTTCATGGATTCTTAGTATATATATAAGCCTATACCTTTCTGACAATATCATTAAAGTTTAAATGCAGAGCACATTCCGTGTTTGTCTTTAAACTGATGCTTCACCATAAGTCTTCCGGCTACAAATAGACGCTACAATACCCCCCATTAAACCTTCAAGTGGTAGTGCGTGTTTCTACAAGTTGTATCGTTCACCAAGACATAGAGTTTACAGCTTCCATCCAATAATAAGACGGATAACTCATTAAAGGTTTAAGGAGATAAGCCCATTCACCAATTTTGCTCACACATACATGCAAACAATCGCAAATAACCGCCCAACAAACTAGACCCCCGCCTCCCTCCCGAGACACGTCGTAAGTGCATGCAAACATAAAAAAGGATCAATGAATAATTAAAGCATAAGTTGATATCATTCACATATCTTTGTAGCTATGTCCTACCATAGTCTAATAAACAGCCCCGGCCAATTTGTATTGTTAGAATAATAATAGATGAGATCCTTTCTCGACGGTGATTGTCTTTCAATCTATTCATTTGCGCCTTTGGCAAATATTTACATAGGTGTAAATACATGCAACGTAAGTGGGAAATCAAACATAAGGGAGTGAATAACCGCATGAAACATGTGGGGAATAATTGATGCCGTTTCTTGTAGACGATTTCCATGTCATATTGCAAATGACATCTCACGACTGAAAGAGCATGATATATCTTTTTAAATACCGATTGATCAGTTTTAAAGTCACATATTTGTCGGGCAGACTGGTTTAATAGACAAAGGCGTAATATTCAAATCAGCAGAGAATCTTCTGCTAAATGGTTATCCCTTGCCGTTACATGATTTTGTAGAATAATCAGAAATAATCTATGCTTCGGACCATGGGTCGAATAAAGTAATATAAACAAGCAAATGAAAGTATTTCAATAAATGAATATTGCAATTTCAATGTTCAAATCAGAGAATCGGAAGCTTAAATTCTCGTTAGATGATTAAGAGGATCAAAACATGGTAAACAAGTGTTATGGTCGATAGCCTTGAATATGTATGTTTCTGAGAGTGGAAACCACATGTGCTTATATCCTCGAGCATGGCAAAATCGTGGCGTTATACACAACTTATTTGTTGGTATCATGTTTTTCATGCATGAAGTTAAGTTGAATATCCCATTTTATCCACGTCTACCATTCTTGTTATATCAGCTGACCTAATAACAAAAATTGCCGACCAAACAAATCTTATCTCATTCTCCAAAACACTCGGCAATTAATACTAACGTTAATTTATGAGTTCAAATGTTTACATTTAAAAATTTCTCTTAATCATCACTTAATAGTAATCGGCCATCTAAGCATAGACATTGCATGTCTAGCCTGCCAAACAGAATTTCGACCATCTGATTGAAGAAATATCAACAAAGAGGCTGCTTTGAATAAAAAGCCGGGGTCCATCAATGAGGGACCGCAAATTTGTATCAACTACGCGGCAGCACAGTGCAATGCGGTCACTCGCACGCTTCCTTTGGTCAAATACACGTAGTATACATAGAAGACTGTGCAACGTCAAGTCATACGTTATTTTTTGATCGAAACACTTTGCGTTATATCGATGAAATGCGAAGCTAATAGGGGACGAACAATTATTAACGTTTGATTGGGGAGGATACGTATATGTTGTGTTTACGTTCCATGACCCGATTTTTTCCATTCAATCACCCTGTCTCTTTTCTTATTAATTGTTTTTATGCTATTTCGTCTCCCCTTCGGTCATATAGTCTGAAGCAGTTGTTTTATAAATAACATAAACACTGAGTTAGTGCTTCCTACCCTGATTATATCAGCAAACGTATTAGCAAACTGCTTGTAATCGCCATATGTATAACCAAGTTAATAAGGTTGTAGTTTATTCAGGGTGTTGCAATTATTTCTGCAGGCTTGAAACTTATAAACGCATCAACAACTCTTCGGTGGAGTAGAAGATGTTGGCCAGGAATACCACATCGAAACACCAAAGCAGAGGAAACCAGGTCACATGCAGATTGATTCATTGTAAAATTACTTTTTCATACCAATGTATTTTTATTACTGATAAATTATCAGAACGATTTTACCACATTACCTGTGTATTTGTTTGAGTATAAGTAAGCCAAGTTCATTATGCTTGTGTGTTCTAAGTTTATTATGTTTGTATATCATCACGAATATGGGTTTCAACACGGACACCCTGATACCGTGCTTTGATATGGCGAAGGTGACTGCATTTCTCCACGCCCACAACCAAGATTTCACCAAAGATGAAAAAGTACTATACGCAGAAAGATACCTCTGACCTGGACTCTCACACAATTTTCATTATAGGTCGGTACCGAGCGCAGATGACGAAGTCTGTGGCTTATTAGGTTGATGTGGTTCTTGACATCCATGGCATCCCCAAGTAGTGCCAGTGTGACTGCGGTGTGGGCATGGGCTCAGAGACACACTGTTAGCATGAGTGCGCCGTGTTCTGTGCACATGTAGATTTCAAAGTGTCTGGCAACCTTGGATTTTAGGGTGGGGCGCACAGGCCAAATTGAACGCGCATTCATCGGAATTATATATATATATATATATATATATATATATATATATATATATATATATATATATATATATATATATATATATATATATATATATATATATATATATATATATATATATATATATATATATATATATATATGACCGTTATCCACGAAGTCATTCAATAGTAAGCTTTGATTGCCTCCCTCACGCATCCCTCTACCACTGGAGTAACAACCGGCTCCATGAAGCCCCAAATTTCCACTTCATTACTTCAGCGACAATGTTAACCATTGTTAAGCGGTCATGTATCTCCAAATAATTCACTTAATAGCAAGGTGCAGGAAATCATTTCATGTAAAAATCAACCCCATCACGGACAGCTATTCCACTGGCAAACTGTGGACAAGACGGCAGGGAGCGGAGAGTCATTGAAACGCGATCAGCAGCTAGCGCTACAGAATGCAGTACCACTGCCAAGGACAACAGGTCCATGTTATAGGAACAGACCAAATGTTTCCTGGAACAATAAGCAGAATCTCATTCCACATAATGAAAATGGTTACTGCAATTTGTAAATATATATAATTATATACGTATATACATATATACGAGATAGATAGAGAGATATATAGAGAGATATATAGAGAGATAGAGAGAGAGAGATATAGATAGAGAGATAGAGATAGATATTTAGAGAGAGAGAGAGAGAGAGAGATATAGATATATATAGAGAGAGATATAGAGATAGAGAGATAGAGAGATAGATATAGATAGATATATCTAGAGATATATATATATAGATAGAGAGATATATATACGTATATATCTATATATATAGATATATATCTCTCTATATATATATATATATATATATATATATATATATATATATATATATATATATATATATATATATATATATATATATATATATATATATATATATATATATATTACCTGTTGTCTTTGGCAGTGGTACTGCATTCTCTAGCGCTAGAAGATGCATGTCGAGGTTTATGAGCCATTTTGCTGATAAATTCCAGCAGGAACGAGGTTCGCATGAGGAGATAAATAATTTGCAGCTGCTAAAAGAAATGTCTTGTATACGGCAGCTAGTTATTACATCAAACGTGTAGGTGTGCGACAGTTACTGATGCATTTGTAGAGCAGAATGAATAAATGGTATACAAATATACCCGAAAGTACTAGATGTTCATTTTCGAATAACGTTTGGCTTCCCAGCAATAAGGGCGCCAAAGGTATAGAAACCTGCTCGGACTGTGGGGTTGCACCAGAAAACAGACTTAAAATTTGACAAAGCATAACAACCTCTCGTTATCCTGAATAGCTATCCGTTGAACACATATGGTCTGAAAATTTGGCACTACCGAAAGTCTCGTGTCTTATTGAAATGGTTGCCTCCCATCTACAGACCCTTCAAAAGCAGTAGGAGGCGTAGTCCACAATGTTTTGCTAACCTAAACTGGGTATGTCAGGTCTAGTCTCTAGTGAATTGATCGCTTAAACGGCTATATTGCCGCATAGATCAATGTGGAGCAGTTCATGAGTTTTTCAGCACCGCTACAGTTGATCTCGAGTCAATAATACCGATTGCTTAGGGGTATATTCAGTCTCTCAGGTTAAATGTGTACCATCACATTTGCTACGGCAATAATTATTCAAAGTTTCAAGTCTATTGTGATTTCATTGAGAAGAATATTGTGTGACTAATAAATCAAAGTTGCTATGCAATCTTTTCATGTTCCTATCTGATTTTCGTAGCATATTTATATATATATATATATGTATGTATATATATATATATATATATTTTTTATATATTATATATATATACATATATATATATATACGTTCATATTTTAAAATATATATATATAAATATATATATGTATATATATATATATAGATATATATATATATATATATATATATATATATATATATATATATGTGTGTGTGTGTGTATATATATATAAATATTTATATATATATATATATATATGCATATATATATATATATATATATATATATATATATATATATATATATATATATATATATATATATATATATATATATACTTACGTATATGTATATGTATACGAAGGATGAAAGCGCGTGTTCGAGTGATCATAGCAATAATTTTTGGAATTGCAATGGAGTAATTTATTTGCGACAAACACTGACATGAAAAATTGCACCCGACTGTAAATGCTAATAATTGCCATTTACAGTACAACGGGAGCGCAACATCGTCAAAGTGTATCACGGTTCGAAAAAAAAAATTCGCGCAGGATGGCTGTGAAAGAAATAAACAGCGACTGTGAGAGACTGTGTGAGAGAGACTGACAGAGAGAGAGACAGAGAATGAGAGAAATATAAAGAGAGCGCGAGATAGTATTTGCAAGAGAGAGATAGAGAGAGATTGATACAGAGAGACAGATACAGAGCGAGAGAGAGAGAGAGAGAGAGAGAGAGAGAGAGAGAGAGAGAGAGAGAGAGAGAGAGAGACAGACCGACAGACAGACAGACAGACAGACAGACAGACAGACAGACAGACAGACAGACAGACAGGCGGATACACTGCTGAGTGAATAGCAAAATACGATGGCAACATGCGACCCATTATCTGGCTAATGATTACAGAGGGGAACGAATGGTTTTGCATGGCGGTCAATATACCGTGATGTTAACTTGAGTGGACAGGTTTCAAACACAAGCACTACCAAAATGTATACATGTGTACCATAACTTATGGGGCGCCATTAATGTTCAATAACCTTGATCCGCTGCCGTTTTATGACAATCTTACGATAAATGTACTTATGACGTGAACCTAGTAAATTCTACATTGTCCACATATCAAACATACAGGTGCTGTCTATGAGTCTCTATAAATTGCACTGTGCTATTGTGAGTAGTCATAAGTAAGGTAGGTCCATTGTGTCGCTTTAACTAAGCCTTATGAGTAATACGTGTGCAAGTGTGTCACTGTCAATCCCTATATACTGCAGTATTTATTTAACCAACTTAACTTCTCTCTGGGAGTCGTAGAAGGTCAATTAAACCATAAACGACTTAAATACCTACAGGCTAAAGCAAACAAATCTCTCTGGAAAGGTTGACAGAATGTTGACATTGTCAATATTTAGCTTTTAAGAGTATTTCAGTGAGATGTTACTGTGACAAGGATGGTGTGCGTTGACATGACTTCCGGGAAGTTGTTCCCCCTATAGAACGCGTCCGGCTCAGCGTGCTGGGAGTTCTGTCAGCCAGCGTTGTTGCAAAGAGTAAAGAGGCCGCCAGCTCCGTGTATAATACATGCGGGCAAACATGAAGGGACCATATCGCCGGTTGGTTAGTCACGTGCCGGTGTCGGTTTACGCTTGCAATCCATCTCTACTTGTATCAAGCCCTTAATGGCAGTAATTCGAAGAGAAATTTAGTTAATTTCCATGTGCTCAACGCAGGTATATCACAATAATGGATGGGTGTTTTGGGAGACTGCAAGTAATTTGTTAAGGTTTTACCGTGGGCTATCGGTCAATTAATCCTGTTAACGAACACCTGTTCCCGGGCGCGTCGATCAATGTGCACTTAGTTCTGCCTGTGTGTGTCAGATAATGAATGGACACCGACGACGCGGTGGCTGTTTCATTCCGGGGGCTGCGAACCATCTTCTGCTCTGACCACCTCAACTAATTCTCTATCGTTCATATACTCTTGATACTTAACATTTTACGGTGTAAGTGTGAACACCAAATATGTTCATTCAAATATCAAAAGCAACGGGCGGCTTATTCGTAATGATAACTAGCGCCCCTTATAGATGCTGGTTAAGTATATTGGGTATAGACGCAGGTGATTTGTTTACGATGATCGTACATCGATTTAAGTCCATGGTGTTTGCTATTACACAATGCCAGGACCTCCTTCCGATGGGACTTGGAGTGGATGATAATTCTATGATACATTCAAGACTCACTATATAGAGTATGATTTTATTGCTTGTCATTTAACTGCGCGTCTATTCAGAACTTTCAGTGGAAAACGCTGGGATGAGAGGATTCATTCAACATAAATGCATCATGCATTTATACTGGCGGAATTCGGGTTCGCAACTGCCAAACGTCAGGGGAAGCTGTGGATGGGGCTGCCTGTACAACGTTAAAGGCTCATGAAGTTTATCATAGAAATATAAATATAACTTCTACAACCGGTTTGCGTGCTAACTTGGTTATTGTCTGCTAAAGTATGCAATGTACGCCTTGCGAGTATAGGATTGCTAGCTCAGTACAGCCTTCGTAGAGTAAGGTTTGAACTGAGAAAACACGTTGCAGTGGTCATTGTGTGAAAATCTAAAACTGTTAGGATTATAAAACGCATTAATTCTAGAGATTGTCAAATGTAGCCATCGAAACATTAAGTATAGAATGAACCGCCGGCCATATATCGTGTACTTCGATACTGTCCTAGCTGTTACAGATATAGATGTTCAGAGGAAATTCATAGGCACCTACTTAGGCAGAATGCTTACTATATCCGTAACATAAGTAACAAATCATGATGATGACACAGTAAATAAATCGAAAGGGCTATTTCGTTTTATATATAGATACATCTTGAATTTTCGGGTTTTCGATAGACAAAGATGCTTCTTGTATGTTTGCTGGATTAAATGTACATTTATTCGGACGCCGCAAGTGTGGGTAATAGACAATAGTGACATTCGAATAGTTGAGAATTGACCAGTCAGTCAGCTATTGAAATTACGATCGAACAGTTCGTTTTGGATGAGATTTTGGTGCTCATTAAACAAAGCTTATCTCGAACATGTGACACTAAACGTACCTAGTTCATAGCTCACTGCCGCCCTGTGTTTGATAATGCCGAACCCAAAGTATGTTGATCAAATTACCACTGAATACGCTTATCGTCATTGGCGGTGTACCTCCCTTTTAGATTGACGTAAACTAACTTCGTTCTCACATCCAGAGGCCATTTTCATTGCGTTTAGGATATCTAGGGATATGGCTTCAATGTATTCCGGTAAAATAATGTTGTCTTTTGACAATGGCATGTCTCCTTGCAATATTGGTTCATGTTACCATCGTTAGCGATTGGTAACGAATTTCATGATTCTTGAAATACGTAATCACCCCTAGGTACCTTATTACCTTATTACACACCAATGTTGGCTTGCAGTTAAGTCAAATAATTTACGGTTAAAACCCATTAAGCGAAGGCCGAATATGTTGTATCTCTTTCGAATAACAGCCAGCTGGCTATGTCTTTTGATTACGGGGTTGAATTTATTGCTGGGGCCAGCAGCTGCGCACATGTCTAGTACCTTTAATGCTTCGAGTGATGGGGCAGTCATTGCAGACAGAAATAAACGTCAGCTGGTGCATTCCCATCAATCACAATCCAATAAATGATACATAAAGCTCTTAATGGTCTATCCATATTGATTATAGTAACTATATGTACCGAGCATGTATTCAATGTGCCTCCTACAACGAAAATTAAGCATTGCATTTTATTAATGCTACCCCATTGGCCAGCGGTCGTTGTAAATGTAAGTATGTGCAACTGAGTTCCAATTCCTCAAGTGCACAATCTATATCCCAACCGATTTCTTCATACAAGCCATCGTTGGTGCAGTATATGCATTTAATGTATTAGGCATTCAGTTATAGACTGGATATTCGACGAGGACATTTAGTGCGCTATATACTTTGTGGATGTGGAAATAGGCGTTCTGCATGTTTAACGACACCATTGGCAATTAAAGCTAAAAAGGATTATTGAACATGATGACGACGAAGACGATGATGATGATAATGATGATGATGACGACGACGACGACGATGATGCTGCTGCTGCTGCTGATGATGATGATGAAGATGACGATGATGATGATGATGATGATGATGATGATGATGATGATTTGCGTCAGGGTAAATCGTATTACATTGAATATAGTGTTTTCGAAGGGAATGACTTCGCAGTTGATGAAGGGACTTTCACAAGGGTAGTACATCTATGTACTATCTGCTGTACTTACTAACTACGCGTCCGTAAAGCTGTTCCCCCTCCCACCCACTATATATATATATATATATATATATATATATATATATATATATATATATATATATATATATATATATATATATATATATATATATATATATATATATATATATATATATATATATATAAATATGTATTTTTATATATATATATATATATTTATATATATATATATATATATATATATATATATATTTGTGTGTGTGTGTGTGTGTTAAGAGAGAGAAGAGAGAGAGAGAGGAGAGAGAGAGAGAGAGAGAGAGAGAGAGAGAGAGAGAGAGAGAGAGAACGAGAGCGAGAGATATAATGAGTTATATATTAATTCTTTATTTGATCCTTCTGTGTACAGTGTGTGACGATGGACCATGCGGTGGCAGAGGCAAGTGTGTTTCTCTTCATACCGCGCCTGGGTACACCTGCTTATGCGTCGACGGCAGTGAGGGCAGTTTTTGTCCTATTTCGAATGACTGTGAAGGTCCCAAGTGTCCAAACGGCGATCAACAGCACCGTGCATGCAACTGTAATCGGAACCATATACGTTTACAATGTGAATACATCTGCCGGGAGAGGCTGAAGTCGGATGGCTTGTGTCATAACGGAGCCACCCCCATCCAACTCCAAAATGAAGTGGAGTGCGCATGTGCAAAAGGATACTTCGGTACCAAATGTGAGTCGTATCCCAATGTGAAAATAGAGCGCTATGCAGAAATATATCTTCTACATAGTTTCGGTGTGAATGTCTTACAGGTTACTATGGAGAGACATGTGAGCGTTACGACCCCTGTATTGATTCCCCATGTCAAAACGCGGGACATTGCCATAATGTATCAGACACAAAGTATCTCTGCGAGTGTTTTGAGGGTCACTTCGGCCGCACGTGTGAGAGGCACGATCCTTGTTTCTCTGCTCCATGTCAGAACAACGCTGTTTGCACGAACATATCTGACATTGTGTGTCAATGCAATTGTGGTCCAGGATTTCATGGCAGGGATAGCAGTTTGTACAATCCGTGTTTAGAGAATCCATGCCAAAACGGAGGCATGTGCAACAGTGTGGATGGACAGTTCGTTTGTGAATGCAGACGGGGACGCTTTGGGACACAATGTGAGCATGTCAACAAGTGCGTTGCATTTACACCATGTGACCCACACTCAGTAACCTGCCAAAACACTTCTGACACCGCATATAGATGCGTTTGTATACCAGGTAACGCGTTATGATATCTAACAAAGTGTCGATTACAATCCAGCAACTAACGGGTGCCCAAATGAATGTATAATGAAGTTGCATGTACATTCAGAGTTTATAATGATGATTGATCCATATGACATATGTGTAATTGATTACCAATGACGTTTCAAACAAATGTGTGTGGTTAACCTCCTGCATTAGCTGAGTTAGAGTCGGAATGTTATTGAAGGACCTACTCTTCCATGAATCATTTAAACTAGGGCTAGTGATAGTTAAGACGTAACTGGTTATCTTTTGGCGTTGGCTAAAACCTTGTGTGCGTTCATTACAGAAGAGGTCACCGGTATCCATTACGCCCAATGCATTGGTAAGAAGTCGAGTCCATTGTCACCGAACAATCCAACTGTATTAAATAGGCAATATCATAGAGTAAGGTACAGACCCAATCCCATACAGCCAGACATAAAGCCTCGTAGACAGACAATACCATATAGCCTCGTTGATAGACAGAACCATAGAGCCTCTTAGACAGGCAATACCATAACATTTTAGATAGACATAACATAGAGCAGCGTGAAAAGCCAATACCATATAGCCTCTTAGATAGACAATTCCAGGTTTTGTGGATAGCAAATGTGGAGACTGTATTTAAAAACCTATTCATTGCTGTTATGGTTAATGAATATCACAGTGGTAAATAGGCCTGCATGTGACAGAGGTTGATACTATTCCAGACTGGGCGGGAGGGAACTGCACTGCGTACAACCCTTGCTCCACCATGCCTTGTCAACATGGCGCCGAATTTCACGTGAACACCCTGTCACGTGATTACACCTGTCGCTGCGCTTGTGAGCATATCAACCACTGTGCCAACAAGCCATGTCATAACGGTGCATCATGTGTCAACTCGACGGATGGCTTCACTTGCTCCTGTGCTCCGGGATGCTTTGGCCAATATTGTGAACTCTTCAACCCGTGTAGTATTTCATCCTGTAGAAACAACGCTAGCTGTAGAAATAGGTCGAATCCTTCTTACGAATGCCTTTGTCACCTTATTATGGTGAGCGGTGTGAATATTACAATAGCTGTCATTCTAATCCTTGCGTAAACGGCAAATGCATCACTCATGGTAGCCGGTACCAATGTAACTGTTCAACCGGTTACTATGGACCGTCGTGTCATTTATTTGATCCGTGCGAGTCGACACCCTGTTACAACGGAGCTACATGTGCAAGTCCTAGCGCGATTCCTCAGTGAATATAAATGTTATTGACGGCCAAGCTACTACGGCCATAACTGTCAGTATAGAGACTATTGTATGGAGAGTCCCTGTTTAAGAGGCGAATGTTCGAAAACCGGCTGCAGTTACCATTGCTAATGTCCTAATGGCTTCTTTGGCGACCCCTGGGAAAGCTCGGATCCATGCTCTGACAACCCATGTCAGAATGACGCTACATGTATTCGCGAGAGTGGCGCTTGTTACACGTGCAATTGTGGTACGCGTCGGTATTACGGTACTCACTGTGAAATGTACAACCCTTGTGCTGCGAGCCCATGTGGTAATGGCGGCTCGTGTACGCACTTAGGCAATAAGGAATTCCACAGTGAGTGCCATGCTGAATATCAGAGCAAGACTTGTACTGCCGAGGTACCGAGCAATTATAACAGGAAGGTTTGTTACAATGATGGTCTGTGTCGAAGCGACTCCAATGGAACATTCTACTGTATGTGCATAGAAGGCTGCCTGGGTTCCCGCTGCTATGATTTTGACCCTTGCATCCCTAAAGATAATTGTTTGAACGGGGACTGATGCGTGGTAAGTTGTTCTTTCACATTAGCTCATAGATCTTTTCCATGTTGATTAACTAGTCAGTTGCCAGGTAAATGCATATTTAATTGCTTTTTTGAATTCTGACAGTATCAAATATATTGGTTTATTTAGCATTAGGTTGTAATCCACAGTGAGCTATTGTTCAGACTTTGATCTAAGAACAGACAAAAGCCATAAAAGAGTTAAAATCGTAAATAATTCATAATTCCGTCAGTAATAGTCTGGTGCTAAAAAGAGTTATATTTTCTGGTTCGATGTTTCATAACAAATTATATTTGTAATGACAGCATGCTATATGCAAGGATGTAACGTGGATTTTTTTCTTGATATCCCCTAGTCATAAATTCCGCAATATTTATCCCTTAACACAGCTTAAACTGAAAGTAGGGTCAAGGTCAGCTCCAAACCATAACTAAAAGGTCGGTCAATAGCTGTTCGATCATAACAAAGTTAACTTGCTCCGGCAGCACAGAATTTGATTAAAAAAAAGACATATCTTGTTTAAATATGCATTGTGCGCCCTCGTACCATATCTACAATTAAGCAAAGCATGATCCAACAAAATCCTTTTATTTTTATTATGACGATAATGATCATTTACCAGGTTCCCCCATCCAACCATGTGTCTACACTTGTTGTTTTAACTTTAGTTTTGTTATGAACGGGCACAGGGATCCATGTTCACCTGGGAGTGCACCGAGGGCTTCTTCGGGCGTAATTGCGAGTCGTATCGTCCATGTGATGACTACATATGTATAAACGACGGTACTTGTGTACAGACTGCCAACGGGGACAAGTATCATTGTGCCCCAGGCTTCGAGGGTAAGCTGGCAACCCATATCACATTAACCATTTGGTAATATATACCGTGTCCTTTATCTCATTTGTAACATTAGTGCGAAACTTGCGATATAATTTGAATCGTGGCTATTTCTTATGTTGGCGGTAATTTGTGTTTAGTAGAATGTGTCTTAATTTAGGTAGGCTGTGTCACCATAACGTGGACGAGTGCGCCTCCCAGCCATATGGGAATCGAGGTGATTGTTTCGATCTGTCTGGGGGATACACCTGTATCTGCCCAGATGGCTTCACAGGCGACACATGTCAGATTACAGGTAATCCAAACATCCCCCTGCGTTATAACGCGCAAACACCTGCCATATGGAAAACGTAATGGATAATTTGGTAAATGTGAGCAAAGATATTGTCAAGTTGATTCTTCAAAATTTGACAGTGAATAATACCTATTGCAAAGTATGTGGTTTTAGCGTAGTTTGTAAAGGGACATGCCACTACATTTTGTTATCATTGTTAAACTAACTGCTTTACGACGCAACAGATTTTTGTTGGAAGGAGACCATTTTCGTTGCGCGAGGTGTTTTTCACTGGCTGGTTACTGAATCGGACACTATCACCGTGGTCGACTGCCTCCGTGGCGGCGGCATCTCTTGGCAGGCTACCAGGCAGTGTCTCAGTACTGCCGCTGGACGCACTGCCTCATGGGCACCACAAAAAACGGAGCCGTGTGGTGTAGTAAGTGCATGTTGCATTATGCATGATCATTACGACATGTTTTCTACTTGCTGTGATAATATACATGTTTCTGCTGTTGAATATACCGCAAAGTCATCTTCGCTACTAATATCATCCAGCTATGCTGATTATCAGATTATTGCAATAACGCGTTTGCTGAACAATTTGGGCTAGTAGAATGATGAAGTTGCAATATGCTGTTTACTAAGCTTCTGACACGACGGCTAGTATAGAGGTCGTGACTTAAGATGCTCCCTTAATTTGCATATTCGCAGGTGTGTGATCCTGGTCATATGATGATGATACAGTAGCCATTGCATTTACTCATCATTAATTGTATTTACCATCGTTGCAGTATATATTACCACCACGGTACGCAGCATCAATATATATTCATGTGTGAGTCAGTCTGTGTCTAACACCCAACAAGCTTTGGACGGGCTTATTTACTACTTATATGGCAACATTTCTCTGACGTCACCAAGTGACGTAGCTGACGCAGCTACTTTCCTCACATCCGTTCTCACGTTTGCATATGACGACAAACAGGTTAATGACAATTTGGGTTACATGGTTTTGCATAGATATAGATTGGCTCGAAAGAGCCTCCTTTTGTACATATTATTGTGCTCTGATGCACTCAGAAGAGACAATAATTGGTAGGTAAAATGTTATTGATGGCAGCCTCTGTGTAACTCCTGAGTAAGCGTTAATTGAGAAGTCTCACCACGATGCGGTACCTGTTTTTACATTGGTAGCCTTGCCTATGAATATTTATGTTGGTCAGCTGTCAGAGTACGCTGTCAGTGCGGTCGATATGGTCATGGATCTTGACGCAAGCACCATCAAGATAAGCAACTCATATCATAGGTAATACATTTCTAACTACCTGTTTCATGTAAGCTGTATCCCCAGAAGTTGTGGCATCATGCAATGTAGTACGTTTGCATGTAACATTTGATTTGGTTTATGACTAGACGTTGTCGCTGACTAATAATACTTTACCGGGTAGTCAAATTACACCCATGACAAATGACAGGTGGGTGGTGACCGAGGGTATTATATATGACCTGCAGGTTTCTTGGAGCAACTAACACAGAATGTGCACTGGCTCAACCGTACGTTCACGATGATTAGGAGAGATCTACAGATAAACGTGGTGTCCATTACATGGCAACAACACGACCGGGGCGCTATCTACCAGCCGCAGGTGATTTCTTGTTCGCCTGAATTGAGAAATATTCTCAAATGTTAAGCTAATCTCACGATAATAAAGATTTAACCAACAGAACTATTCTAGACATTTTTTGACAATGTCGACAATGTAAATATATAGCTTCGAAAGGAAGTGTTTCAGCGGGATGTCTCGGTAACCCGGGTGAAGTTTGTTTACTTGCCATCCGGGAAGCTGTTTCCCGCATCCCACGCATCCGACGCTCTCTACGTGCCAGGAATTGTGTCAGCCACGTCGGTACAGAGGGATACAAAGACCTACAAACCTGAGTCAAAAACATGCTGCCCAACAAGAAGGTACCAAATTGCAGTTTGTTATGGACAGAGTTCACGTATTTGCAACAACAAATGCTTTATTTTGGCGGTAGATGACGGTTGTGCCTTCAACTGCAATCCATCTTTTCTTTGCTCTTGTATCCAGCCCTTCACGTTAGTAATGAGAAACGTAATTTAATTAACTTTGATATGCTTTACACAGGTATCTCAGCATAATCGATGCGTATTTTGGCAGACTGCAGGTAATTTGTTGATCTTTTACTGTGCGCTATCAGTCAATTGATTCAGTAAACGAGCACCTCTAACTGGGCGTGTCGACCACTGTTAACTAAACTCGGTCTGTGTGTGCCAGATAATGAATGGACGCCAGACGGCGTGGAGACGATTTCAAACCGTGGGCTGCGAACCACCTGTTGCTCAGACCACCTGACCTACTTCTCTGTAGCTGCTGTGCGCATGCTACTAAATATTTAGTAACTGCGTAAATATGAACGTGTTCTTTGATATTTTATTTTGAATAAACAGCCTGTACTTGCTGGTGAATGACCCCTCTTAGATTCTTGTTAATAATACTGTGACAAGCGGAAGTGGCGTGTCAACGCTTCCATCGATTAATGTCTTAGGCGCATGTTTTTTGCAGGATGCTGAGACTTCAGTGCGGTCTGCAGAAGAAGAGGACCTCTACATTACCGTGACCTCGACAGCAGGTCTAGGTCTGGCCATTGTTTGCCTAGTTGCTGCTATCACCATCTATGCCTTTTTCCGGTATACCTTGGCTAATTTGCATATCGGACCTTATTAACATAATCAGACAAACGGCATTAGATTATCTAGTGCAATCTACTTTTTGATATCAACGAATTTTTCAATTTCGTACTGACGTATGCCTTGATTTTGTTGACCGCACCACAATATTATTATCTACCTTGATAAGTTGTTTTACTATTGAGCTGCTTGGCATGTTTCTCGTGCAACGTATCGACGGCTTGAATTTCTTCAGGAGTTTGTATCAGGAGCCTGTGGGCCAGATATTTATCCAGCTAAGTATTTGTCAGTGCTCCTGGACATATTCACACTGGTAGGATTCAACCATTTCCAGCTGGGCAGTTCAACAATGTGCACTATTACAGCCGTCATAAGGCATTACATGGCGCTTTGCTCGCTCATCTGGATTGCTATTCTGGGCCATCTCGTGCACCACACGCTCGCTACGGGCGACATCGGCGGAAAGTTACTTCCTGCCCAAGCGTCTCGCCATCGCCTGAGGTGATTAAATGTTATATAATACATTACGACTTACCATACCAGGAATAACCTGGTGACTCTATCATTTATGGAATCATATCATAGCGATTCACCTCGATTAAGCGAGTGGTATATTGCCTCTTCAGAGAGTCTTAACTTCCCATATTGCCGTTGTTCGGGTACTTTAACAACCAGACAATGTTAAATATGACAGACCGAGAGACAGTTATGAATGAAGGATAATCGAATCTACTCTATATTCATCTTTATGTTGCGTCTTGACTCACCTGATAACCCCCCTCACGCCACCACACACACACACACCCTATTTCTTACTCTTACTGTCTTTCCCCAGTTTCATGGCTAGATATCATCAACAAAATTCACAGCCAAATCTTCGTGTCCAGTAGTTCTTAGAGTACTATCCACGCACGTAATGCATAAAACTGTGCTGTGTAAAAGCCATGTCAGGAGCCAACAATAGAGACACTGCAACGCTTGATTTATATCCCTCACATGACAGAACTCAGCTTCATTAACTCCATGTCTGCTCTTATGACAGTCTGCGTGACGTCACTGGAGTTACATTGTTTGTTTACTTATTGCTTCCTCTTACATCTATTGAAAATCACAGATATTTAATAACGACAATGCTCAGGAATATAGCGCAATGATAAATATAGATCCAGCTAGACGTAACTCGCTGTATCTTTTGACTTCCTCTCTAAAGCTACGTATTTAAAGTGACAAAGTCTTAGCACCAGTATTGGAACGATTCAGAATTCTATTTTCGCCCTAGCATGAATATCTTATTGAATTTACACCGATTATTTCAGAAATGTGTTTTCGTAGGATACATCCTAAATGTTAATAGTGATTGATCAGTGTATGTGTATTGCAGGTTTACCGCTGGTACCTGAGATCTGATTTCTCTCTAGTAAGACTGGTCGATTACGCTACCATCGTCTACTACACGTCATTTACTCTAAACGGACTTGCCGGTCTCTCCGTGTTTCTCTCCTTCCTATTGTTCAAGAGAGAGGCACGCAGTGCTTGGTTTGTACGATGCTGTAAAGAGGTCCCGGAGGGAGAGAGGGCCCCTGGTCGGTACTCAAGTGACGATGCTTCATCTCATAGTCCTAGCAACAGAAATGATTACGCATTAGTTGTCACCAAAAAATCACAGAGGGCCGTCGACGGGATCAGACTAGTCACGGGGCGCGCACTGTGAGATCAGTACGTGACTATTGTTCCCGCCGAACTAGCCGGGTGTCTGAGAGCAGTGAGTATCTTGATGTATATGTTCCTGAAGTGGAAAGACCCATGAACGCGGCAGCAGCCACCTCCCCTAGCCACGCATCCCTTAGGGTTCTGGTCGATGGTGCTGCTACTCACACTCACAGCATAACGGGGAATCATAGCAGCGTATCGTCATGTTATCACATGCCTAGCCAAAGTCGTGACCTTGATCAGGGGCATGATCCCGAAAACTGCAAAGCCAAGGGAAGCGACCGCATGCAAAGCTGCAGTACCGAGCATGATCCGAGACGGACCAGTGAACGCATGTCAAGTCGAAGTGGTGACTATGTGCAGGTGCGCGGGGCCGACCACGGAAAAACATCAGGTGCTGACCATATGACGTGGGTCTGATATCGTACACGTAAGGTCTGAACATGGCCATGGTCAAACAGAGAGGGGACACAGTTGACGGCGTAGCAGAGAAATGTCTGGCTCCCAACATTACACAAACGAAATGACACGCCATTCAACCATCTGAAGTTAATATTATTGTGATATAGCAGTCACATGGTGTATGAAATAACCTGCATGTTTCCATAATACTCTCATCACAGTTTATTATGTCACTATGAGTTGCAGCGTCCATTATATTCGCGGCGTTAATGATTTCCTTTTCCTCGCTCCATTTTGTCACAATCGGTGTTTGTACCCTAACCAATTTGTGCCGGTGTTCAGCATTTTCACCCACACCATCATGTTATTAACAAACCAAAGTATGTACCAAAACATTGCGTTCATGGCAACACATTATAACTGGTAAATTCATTAGGACGCCTTGGCATACACTGGATCATAACTCACCCTGAATATTGTACGCTTCTCATCAACGACATTACAGTCAAGTTTATAATTGATGAGATTATTGGTGAACTCACGATCGTTTTAATGTTGATCACATGAATATAATAGGATTATATGTGTTATATCTTACCATCACAGCATAACGTAAGTTTGGTATTGAATGAATTTTATTGCAGCTATTATATCTCCTAATCCATATACATCGCTCTAGTCGTGATATAAATTTGTTTAACACGATAGTACTTTTCCTGGCGCTCCTTGTATGGAAACATTTGATTGACACATCAAAGAAACTGTCTCGGATTTCATCAAGACGTAGCTGACTGTCAAGCAGTTCCATTAGAAAGTCGTTAAGTAAATCATCTTCGTAAGGGCGTATTCATTATGTACACATAATCTCTAATCATGCGCTCGTTAACGTCTAATTAACCGTAGCAAAATTTGAATTGTCACATGTCAAGCGGCACAAGACTTGATGGACATGACCACCTTTACGACGATTTAAGGCTCGGCTGAGTATTGCTACTATGGATGACTGCAAATGTTCGACCACATATCACCATATCACATGCTCTGTTGTGTTATATATATATATGGTATGAAGTTAATGTGTAGAACAATAAAGGAAATTGATGAAATATGCTACAATCGGTTGTTTGCTGACGGGGAGCTACGGTCTGTTAAATGATGCGCTTTTTCAGAAACAGCCTTCGGCAACGGAACAGTACTGGTATGCTTGTGTAATGATGCATAGAAACAATTCCCATGTCACGGTATTTACCTTGCTGTGTTAACACATAACAACCCTCATGCTTTGCAGCATTCATCTTATAATGTACGAGGTATAATAGAGTTAACCACGAATAACGATCTGATCAAATCAGGGCTCAGCTGACACTGCAAATGATCTTGCCTGGCTGCTTGTTATGTGCGGCAAATACCACAGCAAGAGATCATGACATATATAGTTGATATTCGACATAGTGGTGAATGTGGTTTATTAAAGTACAATGTGAATGCTATATAGCACTGTAGCATGCTTACATATGTCAGACTAGTCGATGGCAATTACAAGGCAGGATATCATCGCCATTCCTTTACCCATTAACGTCACAATGTGAACTGCAATGTTATGTGCGACTTCGAAAACTGGTTGTACGGTATCAACCACTTCTGTGATCTATGAGATATTTC
The DNA here is from genome assembly GCA_034190875.2 of Urechis unicinctus. Taxonomy (NCBI): domain Eukaryota; kingdom Metazoa; phylum Annelida; class Polychaeta; order Xenopneusta; family Urechidae; genus Urechis; species Urechis unicinctus. Next base: position 11,218,001 of record CM067343.1, on the reverse strand, counting down.
AGACAGTGCTCATGAACAATTAAGACCAGGAATCACATTAATATAGATAATGGTAGATTTGATGTATGCGTTCATTCTCTTGGCTAAATAAATTGAAGCCCTGCGCCTTTTATAGTATTTTCGCATCCATAGTCAGTCCCGTAATAGCCATTATAATAGATCGCCTATATTATTAGAAACGGCCGAACTATAAGGAGGACACCTAATGTTTATCTTTCATTGATTAATTAGGTTAAGCACTGTACTTATTACCTCAAATTATAGTCGTTGCATTTACACAAAGCTCCGTGAGCCGACCGCACATTTTATAAGCAACTCTGCTGGTTGTGGAACATGCACTCTCGTACGCCTTTGAAGCTTGCGTTGTTGCGTTGTTGCCTTCCGAGTACAGTGTTCACTACCGTCGCTACACAAGATTCTAAAACCAGTTCCATCAATAGCTGGTTAAGAGATAACATATGGTGCTAAATGACTCCTCACAGCCAGCTGTTATCATTGATTAACTCATGATTACGCCGACTGAATTCTATGCCACATTCCCTTACATTTGAGCTGTTGAAAGTGGATGATCGACTGTGGTATGCGGCAGGATATGTCATGTTCTCGGCTTCGTGGAGTACAGTGCAAGGCGGTAAGATACGCTGCTGATAAACGTCAGTAACCTCTACCTTGTTATGTCCACTTTTCGTATGAATGACAAGCTTTGTTTCACTTCCAGGTGTCAAAGCTCATGATGCCTTTTGTCTTAAACAGCCTCGTGAAAGGCCCATTGTTATTAGATCATTGTATCTTCATTAACGACGTCGCCGTTTACCGATGAAGCTCGCAAGTTTGTGTTCATAGAATGGATTTTGTTTCACTACCTTCACATTATGTTTCATTAGATGCGCTCGATTGGTCTCAGCCTGCATATGCTTAATTCCAGCCGGTCACGTGGGCGGCCCGTGCTGATTGCGTCGAATGACGTACGTTTATATATGACATTTGCAGCGCATGTGCAGCGCCATTTAGCAATAATTACTAAAATGATCACCTTCGGCCGAAGATGAAAATATGTTTTACATGTTTTAAACGCTCAGCTAGCCATAGAAATTGTACAATCACAACTAAGGCACCGACATAGCGGTCTCACCTGGTCTCTACTTATTTGTAATTTTGCTTAATACTTAACACCGGATGTTGTCGCTTGCACGGTGCTCACGCTGGGTATCCAAGTTACCTCTCCATTTATTCTCCTGCAGGCTCCAAATTTTCTTAAGAACAAGCCAGCCCCATTAATACATGCTAAATAATTTGCATTGTGCATTCCTAAACTGAATCGTGTCGTAACTGGCCGGCACGATTTATTGCTTCCTTGATAATTGTCAAAGCCTTCTGTATATTGTGACACAATTCATATCTACATGAGGCGCAGCAGTACGAACACTACACTCCGTATGACCACCTTCATCACATGCTGTTAGACCATCGTAGTTACACGGCTATGGAAATGTAACTGTTAGGATGGATCTATTCAATTCTCCAGATCAATATCGTATTTGTTTAACGCGATGATTGGCATTCACATTGTTCCTGGGTGGTGTTACTGCATCCTAACTACCGCATTGAATGTGATAGTCCAACTTACCAAACACCCCATTTGTCAACCGAATATGCCGTACAGAAGCGACCACACAAATGATCATCAGGAGATGAGTCGTTAGCAAAACATCTAGCCGTCATTTGTTCTATGCCGGGATTTACGACACCTATTAATCTGCAAAATGAAAGAATTGAATCGGAAGACAAATTCAATGTCAGTTTTGCCTCACGCAATTAAATCACATATTTCAGTTTAGTAAATACGACTACTGTCCGCCAAAAACATGTTTTAAGGCTCCAGATTTTCTTGAAAATAACTAAAGTTTCTCATAATTAAAAGCCGTAAGCGATAAACTATTTTACGTCTAATTCCCGAGATGTACTTTGTTTAACTACTTTAAGTACATACCGATCCCCATCCATGATTTGTTTATGGTTTTGGTAGTAGCAATTACCACGACAAGTGTCCGAAATTTATTTAACAAAATTAATCCCTATTTCGGTGTGTATGCAACCGTTTTTGTAAGGACTCGGGCTGATTGATTAGAACGTCCATGCTTTGCAAATAAGTTGGTATTAGCATTTATTAATCAACAACCAGCACACAACTAGGCATATCAGTCAGACTGGTCTCTCCTATCAAGAAAAATAATAATTCCATCCTGACACAAAATGCATTGGATTGCCGTTTAGTTGGACTATTTTCCAACGGTATGATTTGCATGTCAATGCGGATAAGGAGGTGTGCTTGTTGAGAAAATGGAGTTGAAAGATTTGAATGGGTCTGAAATTGGAAACGACAACGGCGAGGTTTGTCCCCATTTGTAGTTAAATACAATCGACAGGCTTGTCCATAGTTTATCAAATGCTACGCGTTAATGGTACCAACGTGCATCACCAGCTTGCAGGTATAACGACCACTTGAAAACAGTTACAATCCCAACTCAACAGCCACTATAATGCTGAGCTAGAATAACAACCCGAGCATGTGGTCACGTAATGCACATATTGACTCTGATGTATGTCAACCTGGCAAATTAGCACCCGTTTGTATGCAATCGAGGCTCTTTCTGTATAATTGATGCCATTGACTATCGTCAGAACCATTCAATAGGCCCAAGTAATATGTTAATTTGGTCACTAAAAAAATAATAGTAGCTGATGTGTATTGTATGCTGTATCATTGCACATATATTTGTATTGTTATGTCAATGCCTTAAATATAATTAGTCATCGTCGACGTTGATGCCGCAGCCATGTTATATTAGGCGCTAATATGTGAAATGCAATGCACACATATATCACTCGTAAGCCTTTGCTAAAGATACCTCATAAGTTAACATTTTCAACAGAACTTAACGGCATCTTTATCATATCCTGACGTTTTCATTTAATTGTAAGTCGCGTGTAATGGAGTGACAATAGTACAAGAATGACCTGTTTGCTGGCAACCTGTGGCTGATTACGCCATATCTAGTGGGTTTGACGAGCTTGATATCACACCGAAATAATCAGCCGCATCATCCAGTCTCTCTCTCATTTCACATCACATTAATCACCATAAAGTCGCAGGTTATTTTTTCAGGATTAAATAACTACGCCATACCTGATTAGCCGACGCCGTTGAATTCTTTATATTTGCCAACATATTTGCATTGCTTTGGGCAAATGCGATTATCGTTTCGTACGAGCACAAATTTATACAGCACCGCTTTTGATCACATTTTCTCTAGAACCACTAATTGAATGCATTAAATATGACTTGAGTTGCATGCCATGCTGAATCGGATCTACATAACATAGACATACATGTTATTCTGAACCAAAGTACTAATGCATGGGTTGTTAGATAAATAAGCTTCGCAATAGGCTATGCGCTATCCGAATATTGAAGTATTAATGTTGATGTATCAATAAAATCACAAACACTTGTGAAAATTGTTTTTGTACCAGAATCACTCAATGCGAATCGTTTGACCGCAAAGATGTATTTTGTTTACTCCTTTTACAAGTTTGCATGTGACAATGGAAAAGTATATTGCAATGAAATATGGCCATCAACATAGATGCTTTGATTCTTCACTTCAACACGACTCGTACACTTATAAGTTATTTGATAAGTAATCCAACATACTGTGGTGTGATTATAAGTTTCTTTGCCATTGTTCAGCTGTGCAGCAGATATGTTTATGTTGACAGAGTTACTCCGAAGCTGCCGTTGTGGTCATTTTGCAGCTGCTGTTTCTAGTGTTAGAATACCGCCAGCATTGGTATGTGTTAATGGTATCACATAAAGCTATATGCACGCCTAGATGTGTACCGTTCCCGGGCTAGCTTTGGGATGTTTCGTCCACTCAACTGGTTGTTCGCGTTGTCGTTGCATCCATGAACCATGCGAATAACATGAGCAAATAATCTTTGCAATGAGGTTTCGGTTACTAAGTGGGCTATCGATTTGTTTATTTTGTAAAGATGTCCAACAAGTGCAGCATCAACCAAAACAGTAGACTTTTACGCATACTGTTTATGTCACTTGGACCAAGCTGACCACGTAAAGACAAAATCAGAGATACCTTATTTAGTCCTTATTTAACAGGGAATTAGGCATGCAAGATTATTGTTGCGTAGCATTGCCATGATCTTGCAGCCGGAAAACCATTTATTTAGTTCTCATGCCATATATCGATAGTTTATAATGTCGAGCTCAGGTTCAAATGAAGTCATTACAATAAAACACCGCAATTTTATTTTGGCAATGCGAAATTTTCTCATCATATATATTCAAACATACTGTGGCTATACCGGACAAGGGTCTATAATAACTCATATGTTTAGGCCGGGCGTTTTCCGTACCAAAGATCCTGCAGCGTGTTTGCTAGGCATTGGTTGATATCAATTTGGACACACATTACGCGATGGGGTAAGCCGTGACATTCCGATAGACCGACCAACTTTGATCTGATGCTTGCGGTCGGTTGTATCCGTATGTTTTCATAGGCTGTAAATGTGAGCTAACAAAATCGTTTTATGGCCGTTTTCAATTATTCAACTCGTGTTATTCTAGATTTAACCGAATGGTGTATCAGCATAACTTGCTATAAATTGCAGCCAGCTCCGTTTGTCTTGTTTGTTAAGTAACATAAGGGAAACGGGCTATATTCTTTTGCTGCTGGGTTTATTGTTTCCTTCTTTATACTTTATAGCGCTTTCTGACTATAGATTATCCGTTACGTGTGCTAGTGTTTGTCCCCTTATTGATTAACACGGAAATGGAATCCAGGCATTATTAAGCAGGTAGTTGCCGAGTGTTTTCTGGTCCATAAGGCGCATTAGTCCGACTTACTAATAGAGTAATAGATAAATGTGAGTGCAATTGATTTCGAATAATCTCTATCCCTACCCCAAGAAAATAGGTAACTCAGTTTTGGCCATTGCTTCAGGTACGTTTATATATATAAAATGTAGTTTTTCATTTATTTTGAGATTACTGTTGGAATATATGTAACTTTTATGAATTTGTTGTGTTGTTGTGTTATATATGTATATATATATATATATATATATATATATATATATATATATATATATATATATATATATATATATATATATATATATATATATATATATATATATATATATATATATATATATATATATATATATATATATATATATATATATATATATATATATATATATATATATATATATACATGTGTGATAAGGGGAACTTTAGCAGGGTATATCTATTTTGAATGAAGATGTCTCAGATGTGATCAATACGCTATTCTTTTCCTGTTGGTTTCTGTCTACATTCACGCACCATCAGCCAACTGTCTGGTTTTATAGCATGAACCTGTCGCCCCTGGAAATGAAACTGTTGTCGGCCACGCTAGCTGCTGAAAATATTACAATAACTCAGTGCTCCCTGCAGACTTGCCATAGACAACGGCGCAGATGTCAGTGATGGGGGGGTGTCACTGCATATAATATGATTCCTAGCGCACCATTAGCAAGAGAATGAAGGGCAAAGTATGGACAACATAGTTTCATAGTCCATTGGTGCGGCTGAATGGGTTGCCATAAGCGAGATGCAAGCACAAATTTCTACTGCCTGATTTTGTGCATTAAGTTTACGAGTTGAAAATCTCTAACATAGCATAACTTGCCATTTTTACGGCCGATCTGCATCGGGCATTTGAGGACATCTTACTAATCTCCTTGTTTATTTGAGCTGTCCTGCGACACTCGCCAATGTGTTGGTTCATTATATCGCCGAATTATGTTACAACAGAATAGCGACAAGCAGGTGAAGACATGAAGTTACAACATAAACCACAGTCGCCTTTCTCCTTTTCATTTGTAGACTTTGCTTTGCTCCGATCTTTTTTCTGCTGTTACATACTACGTCATATGAGAGAATGGCGCCTGGCATTTATGATGACTTGCCGCATTCGTTATGTTGTCCATTACTTAGGTGTGTGTAGAAATTATATTATTGATATGGGAGCATTGCCGAATAAACAGGTTTGTGGCTTGCATTTCTGTCGCGCCGGACTGTTCACATCAAACTACGCAGCCACAACGTCGATACTATAAAGATTTAATCTGGAATATACATGTATCCCAATCTTTAAAACGACTGTAATATGATTTGCGGTGTGAAACACAGATAAAACATATTTTACGATCATCTATTCATCTCAAAGCTAACGAATGTGTGCAACATGTTGACGTGGATTGGCACTCTGTCCAAGTCTTATTGATGACAAATTTATTATTCATTATTAGCATATGTTTATTCATACAATAACCATTTGTTTAATTCCAGAGTAGTTTAAAAGTAACTTACATACACAACATGGCCACTTACAGATGGTAGTAGAAATGTAAGAACGGGTGCATGATGTACGAGGTGGCTTAAGTGAGACATCTTGAAGCTAGTGAATGAAACCTTTATTGTATAGTGACGCTATTGTAGCAGCCACGGTCATCAACGACTCAACAATAGGCGCTGTATTGTGTGCTAGCAGCATTCCATGTCGAAACGGTACACAAAGCGTCAAGCACTTAGCTTACCATGTCCCCAGCTTATGTATGTATCTGCCAAACGTATGTTCACTGGTTGGTAGAAATGACGTGGCGTTGTCTGTATTCATTGAAATCGAATATGTAATATCTCTCTGCGTAGGCTGCTGCTTTGCTGATGCTATGCCAATCGTGCCCATTCATTAAGGCTGATTAACAAGACGTTCTCGTATTATTGCCTGTATTTGGGGAATGGTCTTTCCTGCCGGTGCAGCTTTGGTTTGATACCATCTATGTGTTGATTTATTATCGAGGGTTCATCACATATTAATCTCTCGACTGGCAAACCATCCACGTGAAATAACAGGAGATTGGTCTGATATGGCGCATCGAGGGTACTGTGCGAGTAAGCTGGCTGTGACTGACTGCGCAATGTATTTAAGCACTGCCGGAAATGATATCTGAGCCGATCAATCCGCGTCTGGCTTTTCGTTCCGTGAGTGATATCACTTATCTAACGCATGCAGTAGTCATCATTTGTATCGACTGCTGGCGAATTTATCTATTATGACATCGGTCAAGTTAGATTATCCAAGCCCCATGTTGTTATTATTCGTATTCCTAGCATTTATTTATTCGAATCGCTATATAATACACTAGTGTTGACGAGCAATTACGCCCTATACTTACTTTACCTTACCTAGCCTTCGGTACCCACATCTCTCCTGCACTGCCTCTCCTGTCTGTCAGTCATAGCCTCTTCACTACTCCAGGGTTTACCTCGGTTGGTTCGTTGCGTAACTACATACACGTTCTACCAAATATGCAACATTGCCTGTGTTTTAAGCACATCGAGTTTTATGTTGGATTCGAATAAACCTCGTGCATTGGTACTTGTATTTGAATAATGTCTTTTCCAGATGAATCGCGTATTACTGCCGGGACACGCGTGGCTTCCGTTACTGGCTCGTATGACTTTTATAGCCCATAATTCATCTGCAATTATATTGTTCTGAGCATTGTTATCAGTAGCATAGCATGCACCAAACAGCATATCACCAAGTATGAAAAGTTGGCCTATTTACTAAGCAAAGAGAGAAATAGTTTATAACGAATTCGTATATGTAATATAACATGCCATTTATATGTTGGAATGGGCGCGTTGATTACAGGGCTTTATTTGTATGTTGTATAAGTAAGTTTCTAAACACGGTATACATTCAGCCTAAACTAATGGTACGATGTTATTCTCTATGGAGCAGCACTTTATAGGTTTCGTAGAAATATCCATACTGATGAACAATATTAACCCACCGGATACATCTTGCTCTATTCTGTACATATCCCGCTTCAAATCTATGTTGCTCGGAAAAAGATATAAGGCGAACTGAGTGGCAATGGCAGTAGGCTTGCCTCTCTGTCGATCAGCACAAATTATGATACTCAATTTCTTGATTTTTCTAATGTTATCTCGGACCGTCTGTCACGTATGCTGTTCAAGTAAGCCATGCTGAAAAAACCCATTGCGGTGTACTTCCTTCTCCAATCCCACACCAATCACAGCACATTGGCGGCTCCCTGTACCTTTTGTCTTTATCAAACATATATTTTATTGAAAAGAATTCACGAATAACTATTGTCCATGTGCTTCGTACCATGACATTCGGGGTCTGTTGTTATGTGAAATATTTAAGTTTATTTTGAATCAACGATTCGATAAATAATAAATTGTATCACTCGCAATCTGGTAAAGCTGCCAAACCAAGTGGTTTGCGACAACTACAATGAGGCAATGGAAAGGGTGAACCTGAAATTGAAAGATATTTTATTAATTAAGTTTGACACTTGGATATAAGGCGCCATCACCCTTTTGGAATAGTAATCTAGCAACGACGCTTTTTTGTAACCCCGTATCCTCATACCGTCCCTGCCCTCTTGTCGATACCTACCACAACTACTCTATTGATGCCATCCCTACCAATTTACGGCCACCCTCTGATGCAACCACTACCCCTATCGCTCACGATTATCCTGTTACTACCACCCCCCCCCCCCCTTGCTATGACCAATGCCCTGCCAGCAAATGATTTACCATGGACATATTGAACTTGCAAGACGAAGGGGGGTTATGATTTCGTCAATGCCTCTGGCGCATGCGGATTCCCTTATCTCTTCAGCGCGCATTTGTATCTTAATGATATTGCTGGTTACGTCAAGCTAAGCGATGTTTCCTCAGTTCAAAAACACGAACCGGCTTCATTATGCATCTAAATCACTAAGTACACTTTTCACTGTCATCTAAATGAGCACAGCAGTGCGATCCACCTGACTGGTGTACATTACCAGTGGACACTTGGCCCAGCTGCCGCCTGTTGATAATGCAATTAAGAGGACACTCAAGCCCCCTAAATCTCGCGTATGTTGGCTGCACTAGCTGAGCCTTTGCAAGACATTACTATGTTTGTTCCTTATGTCCCCAGTCGTCATGGTATCCAGCTCGTTAAATTCGTCTTCGTATTGCCATTCGGTGAAGTCGTCTACTTTTGTTCGTCTTTAAGTACGTCGTGCATCCATTTAGTTGGGATTTCGTTCTAGTAGGTAAATTTTGCCTTGACAATTCTTTGCTCGAAAATTACTGTGCTCGTGAAATCGCATTTAGATGCTTACAAAATCAATTGTATATATTAAAACTGCTTAGTCGGCAAAAATGTGGAAGTTCATGGCGAAAAACTTGTCATGCATATTTACAGCTCGAGTGTTTTGTTTTTGTTGGTTCTATTTATGTATCGTGACTTAGTGTTAACACAAGGAGGAAGCATGAATAGTGAAGACATGTACCATGACACTTGAAAGTTCATTTTATCGGACTATTGACAACAAGAAATTTCGCATATCATACATTTACAGCATTGATCACGTGTTCTGTAGGTTTAATGGATAGAAAATGTGAAAATTGTATTAATAAACCTATTCCATCGCTGTTTTGGTTAATGAATATCACCTTGGTAGATAGGCCAGCATGTGACAAAGGTTGATACTAATCCAGGCTGGGCGGGAGAGAACTGCACCGCGTACAACCCTTGCTCTACCATACCTTGTCAACATGGCGCCGAATGTCACGTGAACACCCGGTCACGTGATTACACTTGTCGCTGCGCTCGTGGTTACTGGGGCCTACAATGTGAGCATATCAACCACTGTGCCAACCAGCCATGTCATAACGGTGCTTCATGTGTCAACTCGACGGATGGCTTCACTTGCTCCTGTGCTCCGGGATACTTTGGCCAATATTGTGAACTCTTCAACCTATGTAGTATTTCATCCTGAAGAAACATCGCTAGCTGTAGAAACACGTCGACTACTTCTTATGAATGCCTTTGTCACCTTCATTACTATGGCGAGCAGTGTGAATATTACAATAGCTGTCATTCTAATCCTTGCATAAACAGCGAATGCATCACTCATGGTAGCCGGTACCAATGTAACTGTGCACCTGGTTACTATGGACCGTCTTGTCATTTATTTGATTCGTGCGAGTCGACACACTGTTACAACGGAGCTACATGTGCAAGTCCTAGCGACGACTCCCTCAGTGAATACAAATGTCATTGCCGGCCAAGCTACTACGCCATAACTGTCAGTATAAGGACTATTGTATGGAGAGTCCCTGTTTAAGAGGCGAATGTTCGAACACCGGTCGAAGTTACCATTGCCAATGTCCAGATGGCTTCTATGGAGACCGCTGTGAAAGCTCTGATCCATGCTCGGATAACCACTGTCAGAATGACGCTACACTATAACGCAATAATGGCAAATACCTGCCATACGGAAAACGTAATGAATGATTTGGTAAACATAAGCAAAGATATTTTGGGGTTGATTCTTCAATATTTTGCAGTGAATAATACCTATTGCAAAGGGTGTGGTATTGGCATCCTGGTGAAGGGACAAGCCATTACATTTTTTTACTCTAGTATAAACTAACTGCTTTATGACGCAACAGATTTTTGCCAGAAGGAGACCATTTTCGAGGGCCGAGGTGTTTTTCACTGGCCGGCTACTGAATCAGACACTATCGCCTTGGTCGAGTGCCCCCGTGGCGGGATCTCTGGGCAGGCTACCAGGCAGTGTCTCAGTACTTCCGCTGGAAGCACTGCCTCATGGGCACCATCAAAAACGAGCCGTGTGGTGTGGTAAGTGCATACTGTATTATGCATGATCATTACAACATGTTTTCTAATTGCTGTGATAATATACATGTTTCCACTGTTGAATATACAGCAAAGTCACCTTCGCTTCTGATATCATCTAGTTAAGCTAATTATTGCATTAACGCGTTTGCTGTACAATTTGGGCTAGTATTATGGTGAAGTTGCAATATGCCGTTTTACTAAGCTTCTGACATGACGGCTAGTATAGTGGTTGTGATTTAAGATGCTCCCTTAATTTGCATATTCGCAGGTGTGTGATCCTGGCCTTATTATGATGATACAGTAGCCATTGCACTTCCTCATCATTAATTTTATTTACCATCGTTGCAGTATATATTGCCGCTTTTGACGGGCTTCTTTACTACTTATATGGAAACATTTCTCTGACGTCACAAAGTGACGTAGCTGACGCAGCTACTTTCCTCACGTCCGTTCTAACGTTTCCATATGGCGACAAACAGGTGAATGACAATTTGGGTTACATGGTTTTGTAGGCTCGTAAGAGCCTCCTTTTGTACATATTATTGTGCTCAGATGCACTCAGGAGAGACACTAATTGGCAGGTAAAATGTTATTGATGCCAGCTTTATGTTGGTCAGCTGTCAGAGTACGCTGTCAGTGTGATCGATATGGTCATGGACCTTGATGCAAGCACCATCAAGATAAGCAACTAATCTCACAGATAATACATTTCTAACTACCTGTTTCATGTAAGCTGTATCCCCAGAAGTTGTTGCACTACGTGATACATGTTAGCCAAGTTACTTTGTAGAGTAAAGTGTAATACGTTTGCATGTAGCATTTCATTTGGTTTACGACTAGATGTTGTCACTGACTAATAATACTTTATCGGGTAGTCAAATTACACCCATGACTAATGTCAGGTGGATGGTGACATATATTTGGGCACAAGAACTGAGGGTATTATATATGACCTGCAGGTTTCTCGGTTTCTTGGAGCAACTAACACATAATGTGCACTGGCTCAACCGTACGGTCACGATGATTAGGAGAAATCTACAGATAAACGTGGTGTCCATTACATGGCAACAACACGACTGGGGCGCCATCTACTGACCGCAGGTGATTTCTTGTTTTCCTGAATTGAGAAATATCCTCAAATGTTAAGCTAATTGCGCGATAATAAAGATTTAACCAACAGAGCTATTCCGTACATTTATTGACAGAATGTCGACAATGTAAATTTCGAGCTTCCAAAAGAGCGAGATGTCTCTGTGACCCGGATGAAGTTTGTTTACATGCATCCGGGAAGCTGTTTCCCACATCGACCGCATCCGACGCTCCATACGTGCCGGGAATTGTGTCAGCCAGCGTTGGCACAGAGGGATACAAAGACCTACAAACCTGTGTCAAATACATGCTACCTAACAAGAAGGTACCTAATTGCGGTTTGTTATGGACAGAGTGCATGTATTTGCAATAAAAAGGATGCTTTATTTTGGCGGGAGGTGACGGTTGTGCCTTCACTTGCAATCCATCTCTTCTTTGCTCTTGTATCCAGCCCTTCACGTTAGTAATGAGAAATGTAATTTAATTAACTTCGATATGCTTTACGCAGATATCTCAGCATAATCGATGCGTGTTTAGGCAGACTGCATGTTATTTGTTGACCTTTTACCTTGTGCTATCAGTGAATTTATTCAGTAAACGAGCACCTCTAACGGGCGTATCAATCACTGTAAACTAAATTCTGCCTGTGTGTGCCAGATAATTATTGGTCGCCAGACGGCGTGGAGACGATTTCATACTGTGGGTTTCGGACCACCTGACCTACTTCTCCGTCGTTGCTGTGCGCATGCTACTAAATATTTAGTAACTGCGTAAATATGAAAGTGTTATTTGATATTTTATTTTGAATAAACAGCCTGTACTTACTGGTGAATGACCTCTCTTAGGCTCTTGTTAACTATAGTTCGTAGAAACGGAAGTGGTGTGTCATTTCTTCCAGCCATTAATGTCTTAGGTGCATTTTTTTTGCAGGATGCCGAGACTTCAGCGCGGTCTGCAGTGGAAGAAGACATCTTCATTACAGTGACCTGGACAGGAAGTCTTGGTCTGACCATTGTTTGCCTTGTTGCTGTCATCACCACTTATGCTTTTTTTCCGGTATACCTTACCAAATTTGCATATCGGACCTCCTTCGTATGATCAGACAAACAGCTTCATCTCATAGTCCTAGTAACAGAAATGATTGCGGATTAGTTGGCACCAACCAAATCACAGAGGGCCGCAGACGGGATCAGACTAGTCCCAGGCACGCACTGTGAGATCAGTACGTGACTATCGCGGATGTTCCCGCCGAACTAGCCGGGTGTCTGATAGCAGTGAGTATCTTGATGTATATGTTCCTGAAGTGGAAATACCCATGAACGCGGCAGCAGCCACCTCCCCTAGCCACGCATCCCCCAGGGTTCAGGTCGATGGTGCTGCTCACAGCATAACGGGGAATCATAGCGGCGGATCGTCATGTAATCACATGTCTAGTGAAGGTCGTGACCTTGATCAGGGCCGTGACCCCGAAAACGCCCAAGCCAAGGGTAGTCACCGCATGCAAAGCTGCAGTACCGAGCATGATCCGAGACGGACCAGTGAACGCATGGTAAGTCGAAGTGGTGACCATATGCGAGGACGTTGGTCTGATATCGTACACGTTAGGTCTGAACATGGCCATGGTCGAACAGAGAGGGGGCACAGTCGACGGCGTAGCAGAGAAATGTCTGGTTCAACAACATTACACATATATATTACATATATATATATATATATATATATATATATATATATATATATATATATATATATATATATATATATATATATATATATATATATATATATATATATATATTCATATATATAAGTATATATTATCTTCCGCGAGCCGACTGGAAAAGCATTAGCAATGTGGATGGCTTTGCATATGACATGATTCCTAGCGGGCTGCTATCACGAAAATAAAGACTCCATAGACACGCTCCTGCTCCATTGTGTTGAGTGCCAAATTAATAACAAATCTACCCTTCATCATAACGTACCCTGTCAGTCATCAGTTGATGGAGTAACCCCCTACAGCTTATATTAATTATAAACCCCAGTTTCCCAGATCCACGAGTGACCTACATGTCATCTGCCACTTCCCCCCTCTCCTCATACATAGCCCATATTTCAGAGCCACATGACCTTCCTGCCCAGGCAACGCCTGTTAGCTCCAACCCTCACAGACCTGGCTACGGCATGAGAATTGGGATGGCGTTCCTTAGTCGTTGTGGGAAGCAATTTATATTTCAAAAATCAGTTCTCTCCTGGTCTCCGAGCTCAACACATCTCTCTCTCTTAAATTCAGGCTAAGTAACATCGAAAATTCAAAATTTAAGTCAGACAACTAAAGTTCAAGTTGTTATAAACCCTTCACCTGGAGTTCGAGTCTTTATTATTACAAGTGCGTATCGTGTGCATCTCAACACAACAGATCACGATACGACAATTGGTGTGGTCATTTTTTAATTTTCCAACTGAATATATGTAATTTTGCCAGTTGATGCACTTATTCTAAGGAGGGCCTAGGCAGCATTCTTCGATGCTGGAAAATATTTATGCTTGCAAATACTCATCAACGTTAGTATATCTTTTTCAAAGGCGACCTAATTTGTATACGAAATGTTCATGATCGTGATTGCAATTTTCCATCGGTAATGGGAAAGCAAACTGTCAAATGGTTAGCCGTGCCAATCGTTTTACATATTGCCATTTTTTTTACTGAATTGGAACATTCGTGTTAAGAGATTAAATAAATAAATGAAGCATTGTTGCCTTTCTGTAACATTGGTGTTCGATGTCTTTCTGTTTAACTTCAAATGCAATTATCTTAGTACAGTTATCATCTGACATGTGTTTAACTAACGCTGTAGTCAGTTTTCTTGGCTCCTGTTCTCCCTTTCCCTGCACAAACTGTTTTAACGTATTATTATAAAAAAGCTTAAGGGTGCACGAGAATGATATAATTCATCTCACAGCTGATGCGTAGCGCCGTTCTTTTCCAATTCGAGCATCCCTTGCATGGATATTAACAACTACACCATGTAATAAGTTCGATGATCAGCTTGCAGATGTCGCCCCAATGATCAAGTAGTACATGTAGAATCGGTATGGCAGACAGGCTTAATACAAATAGCTATTGCTATGTATAATTGACGTAGTTGTGGCTATTCGAGCTTAACGTCGTGGCGTATTCTGTCCATTTTGCATGACCTGTTGGTGCCATATCAATTGCTGGTAGGTCATCGAATATCGTAAATTAACAGGAGATTGGCGGTTTGATAATTGAGTTTTGCGGGGGGATCTGTTAGTAGTAGCAAGCTATGACTGACTTCGCAACAACCATACATGTGTCCTATTGCAATTACCTCCAATTATACCGTCTCTAGTTACCGATTGTGTCTGTTGCTGCGTCGACATTCTCTTTGCGTGTTATCATAATGTGTGATTACAAGTCGGCCTGTGTATCTATCGTAGCATAACGCTTGTAGGCTATTAACACTTCGTATTGAGATTGATTTCGGTTTGAATGTAGTTCTATACAACATTGCCAATCACATCTCTCCTGCTCTGCCTCCTACATATTCGTCGCCCTTTTGTTGCTCCCGGTTGTTTCGTTGTCGATCATACTAATCCTGCTATGAGAATAAAACAGATTCGAATAGCTTTCTGCATTCATGCGTTATCTAAATATTCACAAACCATGTAAATACCAAACGTATTGGCTGTATATGCTAGGGCACACGCTTATCATTTACTATGATATGTGGTTTATGTGAACGAATTCAAGAGCAATGGTATCGCTATTGGCATATCAATCAGTCCCATAGCATCGGCTTGACAGCATATTCACCAAGCAGTCGAAGAAAGACTATGTTAGCAAGATAAGACATACTTCATGCCATAATCATCTGCTACCATATTAATAATATATTAGCTGTGTTTTCAGCATTTCTAGTCCCTGCTTCCTATTGTGAGAGTTGCAATTAACCCCGGGCGTACTACGGGTGGTACATAACTCCATATACCAAATTGCCTAATTCTGACAAATGTGCATCTTTTTAAAGTGGCCATAGTCAGCTAAGGGTTCAAACGTTGGCGGTTATATATATGCAGTATTGAGTCGTACTGGGCCCATACAAGGAACGTGCGGGCCCACATGGGGCATGTGGCAGCCCGTATTAGGTCAAGGGGACCCAAACGACCTGCGAGCCTGCAGAGCACTCATAAGAAAACAGTGCGGGCCCTTCACGAGCCCCACAAGGGCCCTCATGACTGTCTATGGTACTTCTACGGGCTAATTCCGTTAGGAGCCTGTGTCCGAATGTAGTGCATGTTCAACTTTTGACTACAGGCTCTGCGGGGCCCAAAAAAGTCGCACAAGGACCGCACAGGGTAGCGCCACACGCCGGGCGGGTCCGTACGGATAAGCAGCTTTTTGCCATACAGGGCCTGTAGACAGCCCGTAGACAGGCATTCAGTCTCATGTGACCTAGGTATTAGTTATGTAGGAACGAAATTAAACGGAAGTAATTTTTGTAAATTAGTCATTCGTTTAACTTTAATATCAAAACATGAACGCCTTAAATGTTGTGCAAATTTTTCAGCTAGAAAATACAAAAATACTATATATTTTTTATATTCCCATCAAAAGCAGTACGATTATTTTCTACATGCTGCCCAACTAGAAGGTACCTAATCGCCGGTTGCTTAGTAAGAGAGTTCACATGTCAGCAGTTAACATGCTTTATGTCGGCAAGTGGATACGGTAGCGTTTACACTTACAATCCATCTCCTTCTTGCGCTTGTAAATAATGGAAAATGCTATTTAATTAATTTGGGAGCACTCGATGCCGGCAGACTGAAAGTAATTAGATGAGTTGTTTCCGTGAATTATCCGTCCATTAGTCCCATAGAAGGGGCACCGGCTGTATGGGCTTCTGGATCAATATGCACTGGCCTTTAAAAGTGTTATGGTTGATCATAAGAGGCCAAACTAGTTGTTACAATGATGGTAATGTGAGCGTGTGGCATACAACTATTCATTGCAGCAGCCATATAAGAAGCAACCAATAGTTTACACAGTTAATACACACATTACATATCAGCATGGATATTGTCATGAAGGCCTTTGTGACGTCATTTGAGTTGCATTGTTTGATTATATACTGTCAGCTCCGTTCTATAAACAACTTCGTCTATCCCTAAAAATGATGTTTCTACAAATATTGAGCACTGATATATTTTACTAAGTATTGCTACAACTTGCTTAACGATACTTGTTTTTTCCATTCTACTTACCGTTTTTAAGGATATTTTCATTTCTCAGGTATTTCATGAATTTGTTACGACTGTAATGTTCTTGACACTATATGATGAGATATATGAGTCACATTAGTTATTTTAGGCTCAAACTGACAGTCAGGCATATCGATCAGGCCTTCCGGTGGAAAACGCATTTGTGAAAAGACATTGATTATGTGCACATCCTGTGACACGCTGGGCTATTCATTGGTACCACCAGTTACTGTTATTGTTCTCACACGTGTCACATCTTTTTTTGTACACAAATACACTACGCATCCCTCATTTGTTTACAACATTCTTCTCATAATCGACGAGGTGTGGGAGAGTTGAATGAGCATTGCAGCCTGTTTATATAGAGTCAACAAACCATACACATGATTACATATATGGTGTTCTGTTTATTATAAGCGACAAATATCACAAATGAAAATGTGACGCATTAATTGCTGTTTATATAAGTGATGGCGGTGAATGTGGTTAAGTATAGCGCCAAATGAATGCCATATGTCGGTAATCAATATGCATTGGGCAGTTACAGCAGACGTTTTATTAAGGGAATCAATATGCACTCTGCAGCAAATAGGGATTGACATTGACAAACTGGCACACGTATTGCTCATAAAGCTTAGTTAAAGCAACACAATCGGCCCATCATACTTAGGACCACTAACAATAGCAAAGTACAATTTATCGAGACTCATGGACAGCACCTGTATGTTTGATATGACAAACAAGAATATGCTAGGTTCATGTCATACGTACATGTATCGCAAGATTGTCGGAATACGGCACCGGTTGAAGGTTATTAATCATTGATGGTTGTGCTTGTGTTTAAAACTTGTCCAATCAAGTTAACATCACCGTACACTTCCATAATTCATAAAACTCGTCTGTATCAAGGCAAAGTTTTGCCGTTTGCAAAACGAGCAACCAATTGACTTCGCACTGACAGTAAACAACGCAACAGCCCACTCGCGCAGTCCGCGCTTGTGACGTCACCCCAAAAATATGGCGGCTACTGCAAAAGGTCGAAAAGAAGAAGGGAACTATCCGACAAATAGCTATCGCCGTCTTTAAAATCCCTAAACATCCATATTAATTATAGCCCAAGTCATTCCCTGAATAACCATGACTATTTTATATCTGTCCTTTTTGCGGTCATCGAGACATGGTGTATCAGACATGACTATTACGCTGGAAACGAAAAGAACGCGAGATAGCCAATAAAAGCATTTGTCAACAACGATGTGACATCTCATGCGCCTCTGTGCTGATGGGGGCGCTGAAGACTTCAATTGTGCAACCTGACGTTATAAACCCCTTTGGCATAACGTTTTTGGTGTGCGTTAGAACCAGATACCCAAAGTCAATTCATTCAACGAGTGCGTTCGGGCTCGGGGAACACGTTCTATGAAAGAATTGACTTGGATTGTGAGCTGGTGAGTTGAATCTCAACGCGACTGATATTCTTCATCAAAGCAAAGCCGTCATAAAGTGTGGCAACATGGCGCTCTTGTGTCGGAGCGTTTGTGTATCAAGCATCCCCACAGCTCATGGCAAGTGTATTAACGCAGTTACTATCAGCGTAAAGTCAAGAATTCTGTATGCAAAGAGCTTTGGTGACGTTCCTGCCACCATGAGCTATGTTAGTGCACTTGATGACCTTTCTTACACCATGAGCTGTGTTAATGCTATTGGTGAAGTTCTTGACACCATGAGCTGTGTTAATGCACTCGGTGACATCCCTGCAAGTTTGCCATTAAAAGATTTTTGTACCTTGTACCGATATCTTGTTTGGCAATAATGGATGAATATCTATTGTCGATGTCCTAATGGCAAACAGTGACAGTTAAATTGGGCACTTTCTCCTACAAAGCGCCGCTTCCAGTGTAGGAGAGCGCCGCCTATCGGGCGCAAATGTAAAATATGTAAATATATATATATATATATATATATATATATATATATATATATATATATATATATATATATATATATATATATAGATATATATATATATATATATATGATATATATATATATATTGATTATATATATATATATATATATAGAGAGATATCTATATATATAGATATATATATATATATATATATATATATATATATATCTCTATATATCTCTATCTCTATATATATATCTATCTATATATATATATCTATATATATATATATATATCTATATATATATATATATATATATATATCTCTATATATATATATATATATATATATATATATATATATACGAATATTTACAAAGAAGCAATGATACTTTTGCTGCAAAGTTATTTCATGGATTTAAATAATTTTTTACAATAATCCGAATTTATGTTACATTGTATACATCTAACCAGGCTTCAAATAGATGAACATGAACAGGTGAATGATAAAAATGTTGACGATTCATAAACTTGTACGGATTGAATGTTGAATGTTCTGCTTTGTGAGTATATGAGGCCATCAATCTGTATGCAAGTAAAACATTTTAAAGATTATCGAGAAATAAAGTTAATATTTATCGTTTTGCATTTATGCGACAGTTGAGTTGGAAGTTTTATTTTTCATTGGATGGTGGAAGAGTATCAGAGCCTTTAATTGCTTTAGTTGTATGATGTTGTCCTGGGTGATCTGGAATAAACATGTTCATGTAAGTGACTACCACTGTAGAGTATGTCGGCGACAATGGCGACTTGCGGGACTAAATTGAGTGGCACAACTTGGATTGCGGTCCGGTCCTAGTTCTGTACGTGAAAAGTTCGACTGATTCACCAGGCAGGAATGCATGATCTACTCTCCAATATAAATAAGTTGTTTATGCAGCAGGATATTGAGAATATTATGCGAATGCAAATACGATCGTTTTATTGGGGCTTTCTCGTCTTATACTTCTTATATCATCTAGCCTCATATGACAGTAATTATGTATCAATGTTGCTGCCAAACAAATCTTACCAAATTCGATGATTAGCACGCAGATAATAATGATGCTTTATCTAGATTGTTATTTAAATCTGTCAGTCATCTTTTAGCATCGATCAGCAATCAAAGCATATACCGCACCATTCTGGAGAGCCGAGTATATATGGACCAATCGTTATAAAGCATAGCAATAAGACATTGGTTTAAGGTAGATCAATCAAACCAACTTTCCTAGGTCGTTTTGATTAGTACAGTTTACAAAACAATCTCGTATTTCTTTTGCCATGAGAAGGGATAATTCCAGCAAATCTCACGTTTGTTTTGTTCCACGATGTTTTATTTATTATACCAGTACCTAGTAAATTAATAGGTAATAACCATGTTGTTTAGTAACTGCAAGATCCTGTTATCAGATTAGACAGTATGATGATGACAACTGTGTAAAATGAAATATTGCTTACAATGATAGATATCGATTTCATCACAATTATTCCTACCGATCGGGGTACGATTGTTTCTGCTATTGTTCTGACATTATTGAGCTGCCTTGTAATAAACCACGGCCGATTATCTGAATTTGGTCCACAACATGACAAATAATGACTCACCGTTTGTCTTGCATTCTTATATTATCATTTGTCAGTTTCGCTGCTGGCTGTGCCGTTAAACTCGACAAACCCATTAGCACAAACAATGTCCAATCAATCATTTATAACCGAACAGCATTTCAACTCATCTGAATTATGGAAATATACTTGATCAGTGTTTGGACCAAACATCGCTGACGTTTCTAATGTCATATTACGAACGTGTGACTGGATTATCATTTTTTCCTGTCACAGCTGCAGAGGTATATAATAAAATGCAATGCAATAATATTGCTTGCTGGTTGAATAAATATAAGGCAACATAACATGGGCAGAGTTCTCAGATGCGTCCTATGCTGCAGCTGCTACCAGGGGGCCCCTGCCCTCCCGTGTGATAACCAAATAACCATGTTACGATCACTAGACTGACTGTTTTATCATTAATGACTGTAGCATCTGTAACGTTGGATGCTCGTTGAATACATAATAATCAGTACCTCATGTGCAGAATTATCAGAAGCTCATTGCATTTGACAATATTAGTCGTTCAAGTACAAATATAATTTAATGCACCATATTGGCTGCTCTTGTCATAATGCATCGCCGCAACAGATGATAAGTAGATCTATAAATAGGCAGGAATTCAGTTCTTGCCTAAACTGGTCCGAGACACCTGGCTGACACCATGAAGGCCGCATTGTTTCTCACTGCTGTTCTCTGCTTGGGTAAGTCCAATTATAAAACCATTCAGAACAAAGCTCAGAACTCTCATTTGGATATTAGAATTGTAGCAAATATCCCACAGCCATGGCACAAGATAAGACGAGGGTGTAATTCATAAATTCGCTAATTGGTCCTACTCTAGTGTTCAATTGTATTTGACAATCGCAGCACAAACGGTGACGAATCGTTTCTTATTCGTTTTTATTATTTTATAGTGTATGTTTGATGCCATGAGGAATATTGTAACGGTGCCAAAAACAAAGATTCATACTGATTGATTCATTGGCATAGTTAGAACTAGACATTGGGAGAGGAGCATTGAATGATATAATATGAAGTTGATTTGTGGCCTATAACGTTGTGCATCTCTGTAACTATTTATAAACTTACAATAAGACAAGGGTAATTGTGTTTTAAATATAATGCTCGAAAAACTCTTTCTGAAGTATAGTGCAAAAAGTATATGATATGTTATCCAGATTTCAATGGATTTCCTCCGAAATACAAAGAAACAATCATAAATGTTGTCACACATTAACAGTGTTGTGTGTGTAATATAATCTTTGGTTTTTATAGTTGCTTTACCATACCGATGGTTATAACGTCATGTGATCTGATCGACGTGATCCATGTCGGATGCCTGATGATGCTGGCTGTCAAATCACTACGCAGCTCTTTACTAAGGACAAACCTAAGAAATGAATTGATAGCTCTTCCTGTGTGATGTTTTGAATTCTGCATTCACATACTAGGACAATTGTGTGTGTGCACTCCTTTTCTAGTGCAAAATGCTTACGCTGGATGCATCTGGATTAGTCCAGCCTACAAAAAGGGCTTAACTGGTCACAATATTCAAGTTTTGAACGGACAGAGTGAAACAAGCTGTAAGGCCGCTTGTGAGAGAACGACCGGATGTAAATCGATTGACCTGAGATCGGATGGCTCATGCTCACTCAACAACAAGAACGTAGAGGAAGCGGCACAGCTCGACTCTTACAGCAATTATCGCTATTATGAATTGGCGTGTGAAGGTTGGTAAGAGTATGATAAAAAGATAATGTCCCTACTATTCTGTTATTCGACAAAAGGTACAAATAGAGTGAAAGTGCAGATCTGTGATGTTTGCTCTTCTCCATTGTGTTTCGTCATACACCAGTGAGACCATCAACATGCGTGTGGAAGAATGTTGCCAACCGTGTAGCATTATCTGGTTTCAACGTGAGAATAGTAAAGACGGGAAACATTGAAGCATGTAGAGCTGCCTGCATGGCCGAGCCTTACTGTCGTGGTATCGACTTCAGACATAGAACTCAGGACTGTTCATTGAATGGTCGCGATTCAGAATATGTCCCTCTAACGGGAAATATAGATTACGTGTACCAAGAACTAGCTTGTGACGGTGAGTTTGGCATTTATTTCACATTATGGACTTGAGTTATAAATTGTAGGTGCATTTAGACAAAGTAAAGGCTGGTTTGAGGCACAAACAATTCTACGGAAATTTAGTAACGAAGTATCTGTCCATTTATCCTGGCCTAATCTAGTACAGTCAATACGAATTTAGCAGGGAACACACGAAACGTCAATATTTTACCGCCTCACAATCACCACATTATAAATTTATATCGATTGACGAAAATCGTGGATCAGTCTTGAGTTTTACAAATATTGATCCAGTTCATTGTAGCAATATAGTTTTTGAATCACTTGACAGGTCGCATTGCTAGCTGTGGCTGTACGGGTGACCCTCATTGTCGAGGCTTTGACCAAGGACCCATGCTGCACTTTATGGGTTCGTGCTCTTACACCTTGATGAGGGACAACTGCGTAAATGGTGTTGCTTCTGGAAAAGCAACAACTGAAGTCATCGCTAATTATCGTAAAAATCATCCCCTTGCATCTGTGTCCTACGTACGAGAGGTCACAGTCAAGATCGAAAACGATGTGAGTTGAATGAATAATGAAATACGTCATATGTAATAAAGATGATTATCGTTAGCTATAAAATAAAAAGCAACTGTATTTTCTTTAGGTGATCGTGATCAACAGAGGGCGAGTAGTAACAGTAAATGGCGGTCAGATTCATGGCAGTCCTTACAAAGTCAATGATAATGTTCAAATCTCAAGCACATTTGGTAATGTGGTAAGAGCAATCATCATAGAGTTAGTATTCCAATAAGAGTGACTGATTGATTCTTGATATTAAGACGGTGATTGTCTGTTTTGTCATGCGAGTTTAGTACGTCACACAAGAGGGTGGTATCCGCGTTAAGTATGACGGAGTCCACGCCGTCTATGTCTCTATCACAGCCAGTCAGGCAGGCAAGGTGTGTGGTATATGTGGCGATGCCAACGGTGACCCCAATAACGACTGGACCATTGGACCTTCAAATCTTTGCATGGACATGTACCCATCAGCTGTCACTGGCCAATTGGTATGTTTAATACTTTTATTGCCCTTTTTCATTCTTCCAACCCATATTCAGCACATGTTTGGGGTTAGCCCAAATGCAAATGATTTATATCAACACAACCAATAGCCACTGGTGTTTGTTATAATTCACTTCCAGACACGTGATCTCAACGTCATGGGAACATCGTGGACCCACTCATTGGACAGCGACTCAACCTGTGCCAAGGAGTGCCCAACACCTCCAACCCCTCCTGGTTGCACGACAGTAAGCCATACTAAGGCAAAGGAACATTGTAACATCTTACGAGACAACAATGGACCTTTCAAAGTAAGACGCATTCCACAACGATCTGAGAATTAACGATAATTTACCGTGCCAACAACATAAGAACATTATTATAGGCCAATTTAAGCTTGATTAAATTACGAAATTTTTAAAATTGGAAAATCTGTTCATAATATCTTTGCAACACTGTTTACCTTCTCATGCAGGATTGTTTGGCTGCCATGACAGAAGAGCAACGAGAAGTCCATTTCGACAACTGTGTTTTCGACTCATGTACCTTGGAACTATTTGACACTGTTGTGTGTACATTTGGTGAAACTCTCGCTGACGAATGCATGAACCAACATGATAATGAAGTCTCCTGGAGAACAAATAGTTTCTGTCGTAAGTCTATAATCCGTTTGGATGTGAAATAATACTCTTTATGAAGCCGATCAAAATGATTATCTGGAATGAATGACTGTCTCCTCAGCATTGGACTGTCCAAGTGGAATGACATATCAGACGTGTGGAAACCCATGCATGCCCACCTGTTCGGATCTGGAGGGGAAGAATTGTGGCATAACTGATGGTGTGTGTGAAGCTGGCTGCTTCTGTGAGAGTGGCAAGGTGTTTGACGGAGCAAAATGTATTTCACAAAGCTCTTGCGGATGTCAGGATCCAGATCAAGGCGTTATTGTTGCGGTAGGTACGACTTAAAACGATGGCAATGTTGATAAATGAACCACACTCTTCGCATTGAATATATATCAATTACAATGTGCGTCCTTTGAAATCTAGGTCGGTACATCTTTCGTGAAAGACGACTGCAGCCAAACGTGCACATGTAATACACCCGGCGCAGCACTCTCTTGCACTAATACGCCATGCACAGGACTTGAGCAGTGTAAATTGCAAGATGGAGTCCCCGGTTGTTATTGCGATGCCCCGGCCATCATGGTAGATGGTCAATGCCGCGGTAATGGTTTGCGTATTATAGAGATACATTTTCGTGAAGCTGCACAAAATACCATTCAATGAGATCAGGCCGATTATTTTGTCTGTAGATGCTTCATATGTTTGCGGCTTACCTAAGGATGACGGGGATGGCAGTGGATCTGAGGGAAGATTTTTCTTTAACAAAAAGAAATGTAAATGTCTAGCTTTCACATACAAAGGAGAGGGTGGAAACTTAAACAATTTCGCCAGCAAAGACGAGTGCTATGCATCCTGCACAGGTTTTGAACCCCCGGGTAAGTCAATGGGCTATCTTGAGCTGAATCTTCAAGAGATCTTTTTCTCATTTTTCCTCTCTCGTTAGCTTTCTAGATGCGTCGTGAGGTTCACTACTTGAAGTTCAAAGCACGTTCAGATAAACATATTCGAAACCCTATCACGGATATATTTTGCTAGAATAATGCTCATCCTTATAATCAATTTCTAAACATAAAAACACCCTGCAAGATGAATGGTCAGGTTATGCAACGTTTGTTTAAACATGGTATTGATTTGTGACACAGCCGAGTGTATGGAACCTGTTACCCCCGGTAACTGCGACGAATCGCAACGAAAATATTATTACGATTCAGCTAAAAACAAGTGCAAGAAGTTCACCTACTCTGGCTGCGGAGGATCCGCTAACCGGTTCGATAGAAAAACCGCTTGTAGGAGTATTTGCAAGGTGAGACCACATCAAAGTATACATAATGATCATTCTAGGTTGAAATAGTTCGTGTAACTGGCGATATATTTAAACCTTCTAGTAATTCGATCACATGGTTTTGCTGCAGAAATGCTAGGCCAATGGAATGCGCGCCAGCAGATGCTTTGACAATTTATCTAGAACAATATTGGTTCCAGTAACTAATTACATTCTTTGCTAACAACCTCTTTTTTTCGTTGAATTATGCTTAAATTAAAGACTTTTTTTGCTCTCATAAAGAAAAAGGGAAGCGGCAACGCGCTGCTTTCGTTGATTCTTAGTATATATAAGCCTATACCTTTCTGACAATATCATTAAAGTTTAAATGCAGAGCACATTCCGTGTTTGTCATTAAACTGATGCTTCACCATAAGTCTTCCGGCTACAAATAGACGCTACAATACCCCCCATTAAACCTTCAAGTGGTAGCTTCTTCATCCAAGACGTGAGGGTCTAAGTGCGTGTTTCTACAAGTTGTATCGTTCACCAAGACATAGAGTTTACAGCTTCCATCCAATAATAAGACGAATAACTCATTAAAGGTTTAAGGAGATAAGCCCATTCACCAATTTTGCTCACACATACATGCAAACAATCGCAAATAACAGTCCAACAAACTAGACCCCCGCCTCCCTCCCGAGACACGTCGTAAGTGCATGCAAACATAGAAAAGGATCAATGAATAATTAAAGCATATGTTGATATCATTCACATATCTTTGTAGCTATGTCCTACCATAGTCTAATAAACAGCCCCGGCCAATTTGTATTGTTAGAATAATAATAGATGAGATCCTTTCTCGACGGTGATTGTCTTTCAATCTATTCATTTGCGCCTTTGGCAAATATTTACATAGGTGTAAATACATGCAACGTAAGTGGGAAATCAAACATAAGGGAGTGAATAACCGCATGAAACATGTGGGGAATAATTGATGCCGTTTCTTGTAGACGATTTCCATGTCATATTGCAAATGACATCTCACGACTGAAAGAGCATGATATATCTTTTTAAATACCGATTGATCAGTTTCAAAGTCATATATTTGTTGGGCAGATAGACTGGTTTTAATAGATAAAGGCATAATATTCAAATCAGCAGAGAATCCTCTGCTAAATGGTTATCCCTTGCCGTTACATGATTTGTAGAATAATCAGAAATAATCTATGCTTCGGACCATGGGTCGAAAAAAGTAATATAAACAAGCAAATGAAAATATTTCAATAAATGAATATTGCAATTTCAATGTTCAAATCAGAGAATCGGAAACTTAAATTCTCGTTAGATGATTAAGAGGATCAAAACATGGTAAACAAGTGTTATGGTCGATAGCCTTGAATATGTATATTTCTGAGAGTGGAAACCACATGTGCTTATATCCTCGAGCATGGCAAAATCGTGGCGTTATACACAACTTATTTGTTGGTATCATGTTTTTCATGCATGAAGTTAAGTTGAATATCCCATTTTATCCACGTCTACCATTCTTGTTATATCAGCTGACCTAATAACAAAAATTGCCGACCAAACAAATCTTATCTCATTCTCCAAAACACTCTGCAATTAATACTAACGTTAATTTATGAGTTCAAATGTTTACATTTAGAAATTTTTCTTAATCATCACTTAATAGTAATCGCCATCTAAGCATAGACATTGCATGTCTAGCCTGACAAACAGAATTTCGACCATCTGATTGAAGAAATATCAACAAAGAGGCTGCTTTGAATAAAAAGCCGGGGTCCATCAATGAGGGACCGCAAATTTGTATCAACTACGCGGCAGCACAGTGCAATGCGGTCACTCGCACGCTTCCTTTGGTCAAATACACGTAGTATACATAGAAAACTGTGCAACGTCAAGTCATACGTTATTTTTTGATCGAAACACTTTGCGTTATATCGATGAAATGTGAAGCTAATAGGGGACGAACAATTATGAACGTTTGATTGGGGAGGATACGTATATGTTGTGTTTACGTTCCATGACCCAATTTTTTCCATTCAATCACCCTGTCTCTTTTCTTATTAATTGTTTTTATGCTATTTCGTCTCCCCTTCGGTCATATAGTCTGAAGCAGTTGTTTTATAAATAACATAAACATTGAGTTAGTGCTTCCTACCCTGATTATATCAGCAAACGTATTAGCAAACTGCTTGTAATCGCCATATGTATAACCAAGTTAATAAGGTTGTAGTTTATTCAGGGTGTTGCAATTATTTCTGCAGGCTTGAAACTTATAAACGCATCAACAACTCTTCACATCAAAACACCAAAGCAGAGGAAACCAGGTCACATGCAGATTGATTCATTGTAAACTTACTTTTTCATACCAATGTATTTTTATTACTGATAAATTATCAGATATATATATATATATATATATATATATATATATATATATATATATATATATATATATATATATATATATATATATAAAAATATCATATACATATACATATATTTATATACGTAATAAATATATATATATATATATATAAATATATATATATATATATATATATATATATATATATATATATATATATATATATATATATATATGTACGAACTCGCAGTGTTGTAGGCCATACAGGGCCTGTAGACAGCCCGTAGGCAGTCATTAAGTCTCATGCGACTTAGGCATTAGTAATGCAGGTTCAAATTTAAACAGAAACATTGTTTGTAAATTGTGTGTTGTTTAACTTCAACATCAAAAAAGAACGTCTTAAATGTTGAACAAATTTGTCAGTTAGCAAACACAAAAATGGTTATATTTTTTATATTGCCATCAAAAGCAGTACGATTATAAAACTAGATTTTCTAAACTTGCATATGATGCATGTAGGGGGGAAATATGGGTAGTTTTTACTAGTACCCGTGATTGCAAATTCCGCCAAACATAAAAATGGCCATGAATATTACAATCCATAATCAAATCGTTTATGCCCGTACTTAAGTCGTCAAATTTTTAGTTGTAAATTCATCTTAAAATCATCATCACCATCATCATCATCATCATCATCATCATCATCATCATCATCATCATCATCATCATCATTATCATCATCGTCATCATCATCATCGCCATTATCATCAACATCATTAATATGATCATTAACATGATTATCATCATCCTCCACCATATAAACTATAGACAAAACTGATGGTTGTGATATCGATAACGACCACAGGGATTATGATGATAGTCATCAGCGAGAGGATAATCACGTCGGTACAACTTTATTTATTAAAAGTAATAGCACATTTTGACTACATTGTTATGATAATGATGGGGTTGCATATGTTTGAGCAAAGCATCATCCGCATAATTCATTCATTCATATTTTGATGATAATTATAACTCCTTAGGTTCTATCAACTTTTTTTTCTGGTTGTTTATATAATATCCTTAGCTTAAACATTCACTAAACACTATTGCTTTTTTAGCTGCAGTTTACAGACTTATGAATCCATGTTCAGCAGTGAGTGGGCTGAGGGTTTCATCGGGCGATATTGCGAATCGCATGGTACATGGTGACTAAATATGTAAGAACGAAGGCATTTGTGTTCAGACCGCCCACGGTGGCAAATATCATTATGCTCCAGGTATAGAGAACGCTGCTGGCCTATATCACCGAAAAAATGTAGCAGAAAATATCGCGTTCTGAATCCTATATTATTCGATATTTAAGTGTCTGTAACCTGGATGAAGTTCGTTAACGTGACTTAGGGAAAATTTCCTTTATCGCGTACTACAGGCTCCACACGCCGGGAGTCGTGTCAGTAGGCGTTGTTAAGCCGCGGTAAAGATTCCTATAGACCTTGTCCAATACATGCTGCCCAACAAGAAGGTACCTAATCGCCGGTTGCTTAGTAAGAGAGTTCACATGTCAGCAGTTAACATGCTCTATGTCGGCAGGAGGAGACGGTAGTGTTTACACTTGCAATCCATCTCCTCTTTGCGCATGTAAATAAATGGAAATGTTATTTAATTAATATGGGAGCACTCGATGCCGGCAGACTGAAGGTAATTAGTTGAGTTGGTTTCGTGAATTATCCGTCCATGAATTCCGTGGAAGAGGCGCCGGCTGTATGGGCTTCTGGATCAATATACACAGGCTTCATGCCTTTAAGTGTTATGGTTGACCATAAGAGGCCAAATTAGTTGTTACAATGATGATAACGTGAGCATATTGCATACAACTTTTCATTGTAACAGCCATTTAAGAAGTAACCAATAGAAACACAGTTACTACACGCATTACAGAACTCCGCTCTATTAGCTTGGATATTGTCATGGCGGAGTATGGCTATGTTTTACTAAGTGTGGCTAGAGGTTGCTTTACAAAACTTGTTTTGTCATTCTACTTACCGTTTTTAAAGATATTTCCGTTTCTTAGGTATTTCCTGAATTTGTTTTGACTGTAACGTTCTTGACACCATATGATGAGATATTTGAGTCATAATGGTTATTTTAGGGAAAAACTGCAGACAGGAATATCCATCGGGACTTCCGGTGGAAAACGAATTTTTTTAAAGACTCTTTCATGATATGCACATTCTGTGACAAGCTCGTCATGTCATTGGTACCACGGGTTACTGCTGTTATTATAACTCATGTCACATGTTATTCGGTACACAAATACGCTACCCATATCAAGATAAATATCTAACTGTCTTAACACAAAACGTCACTCATCTGTTAACAACATTCATCTCATAATCGAAGAGGTGTAGGAGAGTTGAGTGAGCCTTGCGGTCTGTTTTATATATAGATTCAACAAACAAAATACATAATTACATCTATAGGGTTCTCTTCATTATAAGCAACAAATACCATGCATACATACATAAAGTCTAACGTACATACAAACACAATATACCTCAATAAAATAAAATTATATCAATCATAGTGAGCCAGAAATTATCATAGAATTATCTCGTCGGAAGGAGGTCCAGGCATCGTTTAATAACACCCACCTTAGACTTTTATAGATGAAAGATCATCGCAAACACATCACATGCTTTGATACTTTGAGAGGAGACTAGTTGTCATTACGAAAAAGCCGCACGTTGCTTCTGAAATTCGAATGAACATATTTAGTTTTCACATCCACACGGTCAAATGTTATGTATCATTGTGAGATAACAGGATTAATTGACTTATAGCCCATGGTAAAAGCTTAGCAAATTACCTGCAGTCTTTCACAACACGCATCCATTATTCTAATGTACCTTTGTTGAGTACGTCGAAATTAATTTAATTATCTTTTCTCATTACTAACGTTAATGACTGAATACAAGACGAAAGTATAGATGAATTGCAAGTGTAAACCAATACCGGCACGTGACTAATCAACCGGCGATATGGTCCCTTCATGTTGGCCCGCATGTATTAGACACGGAGCTGGCGGCATCTTTACTCTTTGTGACAAAGCTGGCTCACACGACTCCCAGCACGCTGAGCCGGACGCGTTCGATAGGGGGAACACCTTCCCGGAAGTCATGTCAACGCACACCATGCAAGTCACAATAACATCTCGCTGAAATACTCTTAAAAGCTAAATACTGACAATGTCAACATTCTGTCAACCTTTCCAGAGAGAAGTTAAGTTGGTTAAACACATACTATCGTGAGCATATTATGACGTAGGATGATATTGCATGAGCCAAAACTCAAATGTGGCCTATAGATGGCGCCTCTGTCGTGTTGCTGCCATGCAATGGCCATAAAAAAACTCTTCTTATCCTCGTCATCGTAATATTAAGCTAGTGCACATGCTGTGTCAGGTGCTCCAGGAAACCATGCAATGTACAGGTGATTTATACAGCTGATGTGATAACGTCTTTGAATTAGTTGAATGAAAATGTGACCAGCTAATTATGGGAAATTATGCTGCAAAGATTCAGATTATAGGATTTGATTATATCAATAACCGAAGCTTTGTCAAACTGCGTATTACAAGTTCGTATTACATGAGATACAATACCAATTTATTGAAAAAAATTGGCTTTGCGGGGTCATTCATGAGGCGAGCGTAATATTCGTTGTCTACTGATCAATGGAAACGTGTTTACTTCTAGAGGAACGGTTATGCCTAATGTATCATCCTCTAACTTCATCAGAGCGTCATTTGCTACGCATGTTTTACTCTACCATACATTGACGAATAAATTAAAATGTAACTCTGTTAACGTTTTCTGCATTATTCATGGCATTTGCCCTATGATGGGTGTTCGCTGCGATTCCTGACATCGATCGAACTCCCATTAATTTGAGCTTAGTGTTTCGCTCCGGATGTAGGGTGCTAAATCGGTGCGAGTGCTTGGTTACCGATTTTTTTCACACGTGTGGCCGGTGAAGGCATTAGAAAATATACATATAGTTGACTCAGTTCCTTAAGTTATTTTATGACCTGGGGTGGAGCACGTCATGGCACAACTAAGCCAAGTTGCTTCGCATTACAGTGACCACATATAACAATCAACAATAGCTACAACCACGATAGAAATTACACCGCGTTTTGTACAATTCATAGCCGATGTTACTCAATTGAAAACTCAATAACTACGACTGCATAAATACTGTTATATAAGCAGTAAGCTCACCCTAAACGTGTATGGAACAAGGCCACATGTCACCTTGGGTAGACACAGACACATTGTCTGACTAGGGTGGTCCACACATGGACTATTCGACTGGTAACAAGTCGCTATGGTATTATTAAAAACATTTAAATGGAGATATTTCAGAAATAGCTGACATCTAGGCAGCCTATGAAGAAGGTGACCACACGACCACTACACGTAACTGCACCGCCAACCGCAAACCAATTGATGTTGCAGCGTTCCCAGATTAAGTTCGTTAATTTTGCGCACCTCCAACCATTTGAACCATATTACTTTAAAATATTTGTTGCATCGGTGGCGATAATGTGAGTCGCGAAACCTGAGAACATAGCCAATAAAAAGAGTATGAGGTGAAAGGAAATAACATGTGGAGTAAATCAGATGGCTTGTTAATGTATAGACATTAAAACATCAGTAGGTACAGGCGACTGCGCTACATGTGATAATTGTCTTTACCTATATAACATTATTCTTTTCCAAAATAGATTGGCAATTTAGCGAACGGACACAAGGGCCAGGCGATCCTCAATGTGTCTTCTAATGACCAATGCCACAGTGTCACTGTCATCTGGAACATTTAATGGACAAAGCTGTATACTTAACCGCCCCATGTAACTTCATATTATGTTCAACTCGCTTATCATTATTTAGTGGTAATTCGGCATTGCTCAGGTTGCACGAATATCACGGATGTTTCGAATGCAAATTAGTGCGCATTTGAGAGGACTAACGGAAAATGACAGTGTGTATTATCAAAGAACATTAATCATTTTTGCAACGAGTTACCTGTTTTAGGTCTCTTTACAACTTGTGTGGCAGTTAGCAGAACCACCTCTGATACATGCACATATGCTGTCGGTACACACCTTGAAGATAAATCAAGAACAACCATTTGTTTCTAAGAGAATAAGATAGCGCCTCTTAAAAGAGCCCATAGCTCCCAATGTTTCATGGATTGCTTTGAAAGCGAAAGTCACAGCGTGACCGTTATCCACGAAGTCATTCAATAGTAAGCTTTGATTGCCTCTCTCACGCATCCCTCTACCACTGGAGTAACAACCGGCTCGATGAAGCCCCAAATTTCCACTTCATTACTTCAGCGACAATGTTAACCATTGTTAAGCGGTCATCTCCAAATATTCACTTAATAGCACGGTGCAGGAAATCATTTCATGTAAAAATCAACCCCATCAGACAGCTATTCCACTGGCAAACTGTGGACAAGACGGCAGGGAGCGGAGTGTCATTGAAACGCGATCAGCAGCTAGCGCTACAGAATGCAGTACCACTGCCAAGGACAACAGGTCCATGTTATAAGAACAGACCAAATGTTGCCTGGAACAATAAGCAGAATCTCATTCCCATAATGAAAATGGTTACTGCAAAGGGGGTAAAACTGTGGATATACGAGAGACGCAGGGAGCGTATATATAGTGTCATTGAAACGCGATCAGCAGCTAGAGAGATATATATATATATATATCTAGAGATATATATATACAGAATATAGTATCCACTGATATATATATAGAGATATAACAGGTATCATATATATTATAATATATATATAATATATATATACTATATATATATAATATATATATATTATATATATATATATATATATATATATATATATATATATTACCTGTTGTCTTTGGCAGTGGTACTGCATTCTCTAGCGCTAGCTGCGGAGCGCGTTGCAATGGCTCTCCGCTCCCTGCCGACTTATTCACTGCAGAATCTAAATACCATTTTATCTATTCTTCTGAAAGACACCGTTTGGTCAAAGAAGAGTTTAGTCGATAGAGGAGAGCATTAATATACATACTTTATGTGCTAAAATAATGTACCGTCAAAGTAAGCAAATCTAGTTACCTTTTTTTTTTGTTTGAATTGGCAGATTAATGGATTTAGTCGAGCTACGCAACTTAACCCTGTCAGTGTTTCGTTAAATCATGTGAACGTATGATTCAAGTTCTAAATTACATCTGATGTGGGAAATTTTATCTTCTCAGGCAATTCTCGAACCCCTCGCATTTACACGTATGAATGATTCAGACTTAAGTCCGCCGACGTGTAGCTAGCACCGGCTACGGGACGCTAAACAACAAATTACCTGCTGCTATGCAGCAAGCACCACTGTTCTATGTATCACGACATCGTCCGATGAACTACAGTCGCATGGACATCCAATATGCTGATATATTTACGTTTTGTCGCTCTGTTTCAAGATATATGGGATAGGGGAATATAAATCGATAGTGCAGGACACAAAGATAACCAGAAAAAATATTTATTAAGAAACCCCGTCACAGGAGCTTGTTCTTTTTGTCGTGATTATCATATTCCATAATCCTATAAGATCCATGTCGAGGTTTATGAGCCATTTAGCTGATAAATTCTAGCAGGAACGAGGTTCGCATGAGGAGATAAATAATTTGCAGCTGCTAAAAGAAATGTCTTGTATACGGCAGCCAGTTATTACATCAAACGTGTAGGTGTGCGACAGTTACTGATGCATTTGTAGAGCAGAATGAATAAAATGGTATACAAATATACCCGAAAGTACTAGATGTTCTTTTTCGAATAACGTTTGGCTTCCCAGCAATAAGGGCGCCAGAGGTATAGAAACCTATTATCTCCTGCTCGGACTGTGGGGTTGCACCAGAAAACAGACTTAAAATTTGACAAAGCATAACAACCTCTCGTTATCCTGAATAGCTATTTGTTGAACACATATGGTCTGAAAATTTGGCACTACAGAAAGTCTCGTGTCTTATTGAAATGGTTGCCTCCCATCTACAGACCCTTCAAAAGCAGTAGGAGGCGTAGTCCACAATGTTTTGCTAACCTAAACTGGGTATGTCAGGTCTAGTCTCCAGTGAATTGATCACTTAAACGTCTATATTGCCGCATAGATCAATGTGGAGCAGTTCATGAGTTTTTCAGCAACGCTACAGTTGATCTCGAGTCAATAATACCGATTGCTTAGGGGTATATTCAGTCTCTCAGGTTAATGTGTACCATCACGTTTGCTACGGCAATAATTATTCAAAGTTTCAAGTCTATTGTGATTTCATTGAGAAGAATATTGTGTGACTAATAAATCAAGTTGCTATGCAATCTTTTCATGTTCCTATCTGATTTTCGTAGCATATTTATATATATATATATATATATATATATATATATATATATATATATATATGTATATATATTTATATATTATATATATATATATATATATATACATATTTTATAATATATATATATATATATATATAAAATATATATATATATATAATATATATATATATATATATATATATATATGTGTGTGTGTGTGTATATATATATATATATTTATATATATATATATATATAGATATATATGCATATATATATATATATATATATATATATATATATTTATATATATATACTTACGTATATGTATATGTATACGAAGGATGAAAGCGCGTGTTCGAGTGATCATAGCAATAATTTTTGGAATTGCAATGGAGCAATTTATTTGCGACAAACACTGACATGAAAAATTGCACCCGACTGTAAATGCTAATAATTGCCATTTACAGCACAACGGGAGCGCAACATCGTCAAAGTGTATCACGGTTCGAAAAAAAAAAATTCGCGCAGGATGGCTGTGAAAGAAATAAACAGCGACTGTGAGAGACTGTGTGAGAGAGACTGACAGAGAGAGAGACAGAGAATGAGAGAAATATAAAGAGCGCGCGAGATAGTATTTGCAAGAGAGAGATAGAGAGAGATTGATACAGAGAGACAGATACAGAGAGAGAGAGAGAGAGAGAGAGAGAGAGAGAGAGACAGACCGACAGACAGACCGACAGACAGACAGACAGACAGACAGACAGACAGACAGACAGACAGACAGGCGGATACACTGCTGAGTGAATAGCAAAATACGATGGCAACATGCGACCCATTATCTGGCAAATGATTACAGATGGGAACGAATGGTTTTGCATGGCGGTCAATATACCGTGATGTTAACTTGAGTGGACAAGTTTCAAACACAAGCACTACCAAAATGTATACATGTGTACCATAACTTATGGGGCGCCATTAATGTTCAATAACCTTGATCCGCTGCCGTTTTATGACAATCTTGCGATAAATGTACTAATGACGTGAACCTAGTAAATTCTACATTGTCCACATATCAAACATACAGGTGCTGTCTATGAGTCTCTATAAATTGCACTGTGCTATTGTGAGTAGTCATAAGTAAGGTAGGTCCATTGTGTCGCTTTAACTAAGCCTTGTTAATACGTGTGCAAGTGTGTCACTGTCAATCCCTATATGCTGCAGTATTTATTTAACCAACTTAACTTCTCTCTGGGAATCGTAGAAGTTCAATGAAACCATAAACGACTTAAATACCTACAAGCTAAAGCAAACAAATCTCTCTGGAAAGGTTGACAGAATGTTGACATTGTCAATATTTAGTTTTTAAGAGTATTTCAGTGAGATGTTGCTGTGACAAGGATGGTGTGCGTTGACATGACTTCCGGGAAGTTGTTCCCCCTATAGAACGCGTCCGGCTCAGCGTGCTGGGAGTTCTGTCAGCCAGCGTAGTTGCAAAGAGTAAAGAGGCCGCCAGCTCCGTGTATAATACATGCGGGCCAACATGAAGGGACCATATCGCCGGTTGGTTAGTCACGTGCCGGTGTCGGTTTACGCTTGCAATCCATCTCTACTTGTATCAAGCCCTTAATGGCAGTAATTCGAAGAGAAATTAAGTTAATTTCCATGTGCTCAACGCAGGTATATCACAATAATGGATGGGTGTTTTGGGAGACTGCAAGTAATTTGTTAAGCTTTTACCATGGGCTATCGGTCAATTAATCCTGTTAACGAACACCTGTTCCCGGGCGCGTCGATCAATGTGCACTTAGTTCTGCCTGTGTGTGTCAGATAATGAATGGACACCGACGACGCGGTGGCTGTTTCATTCCGGGGCTGCGAACCATCATCTGCTCTGACCACCTCAACTAATTCTCTATCGTTCATATACTCTTGATACTTAACATTTTACGGTGTAAGTGTGAACACCAAATATGTTCATTCAAATATCAAAAGCAACGGGCGGCTTATTCGTAATGATAACTAGCGCCCCTTATAGATGCTAGTTAAATATATTGGGTATAGACGCAGGTGATGTGTTTACGATGATCGTACATCGATTTAAGTCCATGATGTTTGTTTTTACACAATGCCAGGACCTCCTTCCGATGGGACTTGGGGTGGATGATAATTCTATGATACATTCAAGACTCACTATATAAAGTATGATTTTATTGCTTGTCATTTAACTGCACGTCTATTCAGAACTTTCATTGAAAAACGCTTGGATGAGAGGATTCATTCAAAATAAATGCATCATGCATTTATACTGGCGGAATTGGGGGTCACAACTGCCAAACGTCGGTGGATGCTGTGGATGGGGCTGCCTGTACGACGTTAAAGGCTCATGAAGTTTATCATAGAAATATAAATAGCTTCTACAACCGGTTTGCGTGCTAACTTGGTTATTGTCTGCTAAAATATGCAATGTACGCCTTGCGATATATGATTGCTAGCTCAGTACGGCCTCCTTAGAGTAAGGTTTGAACTGAGAAAACACGTTTCAGTGTTCATTGTGTGAAAATCTGAAAATGTTAGGATTATAAAACGCATTAATTCTAGAGATTGTCAAATGTAGCCATCGAAACATTAAATATAGCTAAGTATTGCATGAACCGCCGGCCATATATCGTGTACTTCGATACTGTCCTAGCTGTTACAGATATAGATGTACAGAGGAAATTCATAGGCACCTACTTAAGCAGAATGCTTACTATATCCGTAACTTAAGTAACAAATCATGATGATGACACAGTAAATAATTCGAACGGGCTATTACGTTTTATATATAGATACATCTTGAATTTTCGGGTCTGCGATAAACGAAGATGCTTCTTGTATGTTTGCTGGATTAAATGTACATTTATACGGACGCCGCAAGTGTGGGTAATAGACAATAGTGACATTCGAATAGTTGAGAATTGACCAGTCAGTCGACTATTGAAATTGCGATCGATTAGTTCGTTTTGGATGAGATTTTGGTGCTCATTAAAAAAAGCTTATCTCGAACATGTGACACTAAACGTACCTAGTTCATAGCTCACTGCCGCCCTGTGTTTGATAATGCCGAACCCAAGGTATGTTGTTCAAATTACCACTGAATACGCTTATCGTCATTGGCGGTGTACCTCCTTTTTAGATTGACGTTAACTAACTTCGTTCTCACATCCAGAGGCCATTTTCATGGCGTTTAGGATAAATAGGATATGGCTTTAGGTAGCTTATACAATGTATTCCAGTAAAATAATGTTGTCTTTTGACAATGGCATGTCTCCTTCAAATATTGGTCCATGTTACTATCGTTAGCGTTTGATAACGAATTTCATGTTTCTTGAAATACGTAATCACCCCTAGGCACCTTATTACACACCAATGTTGGCTTGCAGTTAAGTCAAATAAATACAGTTAAAACCCATTAAGCGAAGGCCAAATATGTTGCATCTCTTGTGAATAACAGCCAGCTGGCTATGTCTTTTGATTACGGGGTTGAATTAATTGCTGGGGCCAGCAGCTGCGCACAAGTCTAGTACTTTTAATGCTTCTAGTGATGGTGCAGTCATTGCAGACAGAAATAAACGTCAGCTGGTGCATTCCCATCTATCACAATCCAATAAATGATACATAAAGCTCTTAATGGTTTATCCATATAGATTATAGTAACTATATGTACCGAGCATGTATTAAATGTGCCTCCTACAACGAAAATTAAGCATTGTATTGTATTAATGCTACCCCATTGGCCAGCGGTCTTTGTAAATGTAAGTATGTGCAACTGAGTTCCAATTCCTCAAGTGCACAATCCACATCTCAGCCGATTTTTACACACAAGCCATCGTTGGTGCACTATATGCATTTAATGTATCAGGCATTCAGTTATAGACTGGATATTGGACGAGGACATTTAGCATGTTATACACTTTGTGGGTGTGGAAATAGGCGTTGTGCATGGTTACAGATAAAAAGGACTATTGGACATGATGACGACGAAAACGATGATGATGAAAATGACGACGATGACGACCATGATGATGATGACGATGACGATGATGACGATGACGATGATGATGATGATGATGATGATGATGATGATGATGATGATGATGACGATGACGATGACGACGATGATGATGATGATGATGATGGTGATGATGATGATGATGATGATTATCTGCGTCAGGGTATTACATTGAATATAGTGATTTCGAAGGGAACGACTTTGCCGCTGACGAAGGGATGTTTCTCACTAACTACGCGTCCGTAAAGCTGTTCACCCTCTCACCCATTATTGCATGCTTTTGAATCGCGTTAGTACTTCCAAGATTTGTATACCTGGTATGTTGGTCCAGCTCTACATATTAAATTCAGTGCGATGACCAAAAGCTAAATTCTCACCAGATATGCCCATTGAGTTAGGTTGTTATTAATACATGTAGCGATTCATTAATCTCTGGCCGTTGGGATCATTAAGTGCAAAGTATTACACGTACTGTGGTATGTAAGGCAATGCCAGCTGTTTAATTTTAATCTAAGCTTAATCCCGGAGCAATATTACCAAAAGAGCAAATAGCTTCGCAAAGAGGACTAACTTGCGCCTCAGCCGGGTGTAATTGGTGAAAATGCAACAAGTCTCTGGTCGATTATCACATGATCTGATCAATGAAGAGGCGCGGTAGCTTTGCCCTATCAGCACACCCCGTGTCTTTAATGTAAACAGCAAGATACCCATCCTCGAGACGCAAGATCAGCAGTGCGTTGTGTTTATGCTAATGTCATGGCAGAGGCTTTCTGACGATAAGCGCGCTAGTCAAAAAATATTCACCGCATAGCCATTTTGTGATCCTATTTGTGTAGCCTTACGTTTATGATATAACCTCTTTAGCCCATGCTTATGAAGAATAGCCCAAACAGATATATAGGCGAGGTAAATTCTCTTGATTATGTATACAATCGATTCTTCCTTTCATCTGCATAAATATATGCATATATATATATATATATATATATATATATATATATATATTATATATAATATATATATATATATATATATAGATATATAGATATATATATATATATATATATATATATATATATTATATATATCTCTATATATATATATATATATATATATATATATATATATATATATATATATATATATATATATATATATTTATATATATAATACCTGTGCATAAATTTTAATCAAGCTCACAAATCCCAGTGAATTAAGCATCTCGCCATTATTAACGTGTGCCCTATAGTGTCGCAATAAAGCAATAATGTCGGACGGATGAAACCATATTGCTTTCTAAATAGACTTACAATATAGCGTTCTATACAGATAATGCCGTAGTATGGAATGCCAATGCTCCATAGCGTATGATTTTGGAAATGCAGCTTGGCTTCCGCCATAAGCAGCACAGTAGGACTGGCATCTTGCTGCATTGTTCTGCATAAAAATTACTGGGTAGAGCTTTGTACAGGCGATCGCCACGTCGCTTTTTTGATAAACATAACCATATGGCATCTTAGTAAGATTAAACTATATAATTGTTGAGATGAACAATACCATATGGCATCCTACATTATCATTACGATGTAGCGTTCTAAATAGCTAAGACGATAATGCGCCTTACACAGACTGAATGCAGAGCGTTTATGATCGACAATACCTTATAGGGCCAGATATTATGGATATGCATTTGCTGTAATTAATGGCACTTATATTGGATAAGTGCACTTGAGCATAGGTCACGTATTCACGTATAGCATGCACTACACACACCTTTTTCTGCTGTTGCCAGCCAAGTCATTACAGATGAAATTTTTGGATGCAATGTTAGCACCATGGTTGAAATGATTACCATTGCTAGAGTCCTGGTGGTGTTTTCGGCGGCAGCTGATCCATGCGTAGGTCATCCACGCAGCACGAAGCTGCACGCATAAGCAAAAGGGACAATAGTTACATGTGCAGCTATGGTACTAACGCAGAAAGGTAGAATCATTGTGCGTCAAATGCATGCCTGATAATCGAAAAGCCTTATTGGAAGCAGTGTACATTCGCCGGTGCAAAATTTAGAGCAGTTTACAGTTTGAACGCTGACCATAACTGTTTGGTGTTACACGGAAATGCATCACATATTGTCGGTGTAAGCATCGATCGTATCTTAAGAATGGGTGGTTGTCTATGACGTCACTTATGTTAACAAGGATGATTAGCAACTAATGACACATTTTACACATTTCTATTTTATTGCATTCTTAAAAATAACGACATCACCCCATATATATTAGCTTAGTTGCATTGATGCCCGGACGTAACTGCTCACGAAAAATGCTTTACCGCACGGTTGCAATAACACTCGCGTTAAAGACATTTAAAAGAGATGGAGTTGGTAACATATTCGCGAAGGTAGATTCATATTTGGGAATCATATTATCCCGTTAAGTTTTTTTTTCCTGGAACAGCCGGCACAATTGCATAAACAGTATGAGCTAAAGAAGCTTTTACATCAAAGTGACTGCAATTAAGTTTTTGTTTACAGAATATTTCACATACTATCAGATGTTAAAACATTCTCACAATGATACGGGAATAGTATAGCTCAACTGCTCTCTGAATTCGTTGACAGAATTCCGACAAGGTCGATATCGAGCTTTTAAAGCAGATATTTCAGCTGGATGATCCAGCGTCTCGGCTTGTGTACATGACAACGATGAGGCTGTTTCCAATATCGCTCACAGAGACAGCGACACCTATGAACAGGTGTCCATTACATGCTTAATTGCCATTTTCTACGCCACAGAGTGCATGGTTTGAGAGTTAACTTGTTCTACGTTTACGGGAGAAGGCAGCAAAAATCATACTTTTGGTCTTCTATCCAATCCCTATTGTTAGTAATGAGAAATTAATCGAATTCGTTTCGGTGTGCTCGACGCCAATTTCTCAGTATAATGGATGCCTGTTCTGGCAGACGGCGTTAACTGTGATCCATTTAACGAGCACCTGTTGCCCTGTTGTGTTGATCAATATGCATTGGCTGCGTTTACATCAGCTAAAGAATGGTCGCCAGACCGCATGAAAACGATTTCATGCTAGGGGCTGCTCTGTATCTATTGCTCTGACTACATATCAGCGTTTAATTTTAGTTACGTTTGATGTATAAACAATGAACGATAGAACATGTTATGGCGCGATTATCTGTTAATGGTCTGCTCAGGTAATAAATGTACGGATTTCACGGAACATCCACTGGCGCCCCTGCTACGCTTGTGTTTTCATACATTGAACATATACGCATGCCCCGGTATAGATGGTGTTGAAAAATTAGCCCTAATTTAGTATGCAAAAGTCATCTGATTATCTCTGTATGACCTGATACAAGGTAGGTTCAATTGACGCAAAATGTCGCCTAAGATGTGGCATTTAAGTCTTTATGGATGAAAAAAATCATAATTCGATGTCACAGTCATTATAACAGGGGCCAACTGCAGATGCAAAATATCGTCGATTTAGAGGCACCATTGCTGTTACAGGGGTGCGTTGTATAGAGGGAATCAATAAGCACTTGACGGACAAAGAGGATTAACAATGAGGCACTACAACAAGCTATGATGATTTATCGCCCCGACTCTCGTCTCTCAGATAAACTTTTTGGAAAAGGCACACTGTAATATACCGACACAAAACACAACGAACAGCAGAGCGTTTGTGTCGAGGCTCGTGAATAACATCTGCTAGTTTATCACCCAGACAATGGTCAAAAATGGCCAATTACCACAATACATGAATGAGAATCGGTTAATAGCATATTTTTTTTCACATTAACAGCTGTCAATTGATGAGTTGATTGCGACATAAAAATTTCGTTAACAATTATAATAGCATACGTATGTGTTATGTACATTTCTTCGTTATCTTTCACCGGTTAAATATGGCTGAATAATCTCTATTTATTGGCGCTCTTAAACTATTTTATGCAAACGTCAGACTCTAGGCTGTAGAACAAGAATATTCTACTTAAAATACCGTTTTGCCCCATCAGCATAGACTAATCTGAAGCACAAATATAGTATATAGAATTTAAAAGTATATTAGCCGTTATTTCAATTCGATATTAATCAATAATGCAAACGATAAATGCATATGTAAACTCGTATGCTGACTCACATCGTCATTAATAATACATGATAATGTTTACGAGTTGCTTGGAATTATTAAGGAAAATGGTGAGTGATAAATATGACAGCCGTTTGGTTATTTCACAACTTATTTCTCGATTTCCCTACTTATACCATTATTCCTATCCAATGCATATAAGCGCGTTA
This sequence comes from Urechis unicinctus, assembly GCA_034190875.2. Classification (NCBI taxonomy): domain Eukaryota; kingdom Metazoa; phylum Annelida; class Polychaeta; order Xenopneusta; family Urechidae; genus Urechis; species Urechis unicinctus. Next base: position 11,174,051 of record CM067343.1, on the reverse strand, counting down.
TTTGATAAACCAAGTCGTCATAAATTGAATGTTGTTAGCTCTAACTTATATGATACCATTTCGTTGTACTGATTTATATTGAGTGTTTAAATGGCCATTGCCTCTAATCTTTGCCGATGAACGCGAACTTGTATGTCATTTTGAAACATTAATGTCTCACTTTATTGCATGGCCAGCATTAACTGCAGTTAATAATATCTGGTCTGATCATGTAATCGAAGACAGGTCTTCACATAAGTAATGTGCATATATAATACTGTCCATTATACATCCACACAAACCCTGCATATACTAACAGTTTCCTGACGGAGCAGTAATCGTCCTTCTATGAATATCGCCACTAATTTGTAGCGTTATGCATGGACTTTCTTGATAGTTCATTTTTATCATGCGCCATCGGATAATGACATACGACGCATGTATAATACCACGAAGCGAGATGAGGTAAGTATCTAACCATTATGGGTGAGCGGCAGTATATGAATAATTCATGGTATTTAAAATTGGGTCAGCGGCTGTCCTAGTGCAATATTAGCAGTTTGTGCATGTATAATTGATGTGGTGCAAATAATATAACATTTTTGCATACTGTAGCTTATAGAATACCATACGCGACCAACGCATCAGGTAACGACTTATCTAACCCGCATCATCTCAACCCTTCAGTGGCTGTAATGATTTACGCTAGTGATATCACTTGTTGGCTCTTGTATTTACTGCGTCAAGGTAGTGGTGCATATTGGTGACTTAACCAATGATTATGCATCAATGGGCATATATTTTCAACCAATGATAGGCCATGCTGGAATAAATAATTTGCAGGACTTTGATCATTCAGTTTTCCTTTCGCTGTCCTTTTCCTTGATGTCGAATGCTCGTATGTTCAGATAAACAACAACTGGTAATCTATGGAATCCGACAGCAGATTTTACTCGTGTCTATCTGAGAACTAAAACTCTGCGATACTGGTGATGTGTCAACCTAGTTACTTCCATATACAATCAGTCATTTACCAGAAACATTCCCCTTTAACCTAGACCAATCTCATTCAAAGCAATAACATACTGTATAACAGTGCACTGCACAGTATATTGCTTATGCTATATTCTCATTTGCATCATGCGCCAATGGGATGCAAAACGGGTCTGTTATCGATGTACCATGGTTGACATATAAGCCTATTGCAACAACATATTAATCAACTCCCTACGTGACTGTACACTAAGACAGCAGTAACCGAAAAACGAACGCTGCAAGGCAGCCTCTGTTTTTTGGTCCGTTAGCTCATAATAAAGCGATGTACGGATATTGATATGATGCGCATCGAAATTACCATGCCATTAGGAACTATTTGTATGGTTGGTGTCCAAATTACTTTGCATGACACAGAAGAGAATGTATGATGCATGAATTGTAACATAAACGATTCGTTCCAGTTTATGCCCTGTGTATTGGTGCATATGCAAAGCAAATGACCCTTATGTATTCAACACTAATAGTTCTTGCTGAATGGCTACTTTGCAACGCATTCTTTGTGTGTTATGTATCCCTCTCTCCAGTCTCTATCATAATGCAATCATCGACTAACAGTCGGGTCTGTGAGCGCTTTGATCGACAAATATTTGTGTAATTGTTAGGCTTAAAGTGCCTATGAAACCAAATTTTCATGATAATTTTTATTTAACCAAATGAAAGACAAAGTTGCATTTACTCTGTTTTTGTGGTTCAATTTCCGAACAAGTCACCAAACCTAATGTAAATTGAAATATAAAGTCGATTTTTCGGCACCCGCCGCCATTTTCCAAATTTTCGGCTCAGCACCGCGTGACGTCACTTGGCGAAGTCGTCACTGACAGGTCCGCAGTTTTCACCGTAAACAATGGCGAATGTTTCGGACAGCGATGTTGAGTTAGACGGTTTGACGATGGAGTTTTGAGTTGACGAGCCTCAAATGTTTGAGCAATCACATACAGAGGATGTAGCTGGTATTGTGCCGTACAGATTCGAACCGTATCTGTCCGAAAACAGCGCCACCGAATCTGACAGTGACTGGACTGATTCTCGTGTTCCGAGGAGCGATAATCCGGACATGAGCCGTCTTCAAAAAATTGACTGGTGAGTCCCATTGGAATTGTAATTACTGCACGAAACTATTTTTTCCTTTGATTTTATATTAAAAATGAAGAATACCTTTTTGGTTTGATACCGTTTTCGTTTTTCTTGGTGGTATTTAATGTGGTTTTAATCGCCAACGAACATGGCGAAATATATTTTTGATGTTGTCATGTTCAAAATACTTTTTTTTAGAATTTATGTCATCCCGATAAAACTATCAAACCTGCTTGGTGGAACATTTTACACATGTAATACAACCCTTTTCATTGACCACCCTAATCTTAGCCTTAGACAGAGTCTGGCATGTATTTGATGGGTTTTTGAAACCCTGGTTTCAGGTGCCAATGTGGAGGCTGCTTAACCATGCCAACTGTCAGGGAAAGTGTCTGCTGTGTGGAGCAGGAGAAAGTGATGGTTAAAATAGAAAATTTACCAGAAATTAAATGTGTGACGCAGCATCCAAATTTTAATGCTGTATGTCTCAATGAAGATGTATTGGAGACAGCGTACTACGCCTACAAACACCAAATTATAAATTTATGTTGGAAAAAAAATCCTCAAACTACTGGGTCATTTTTATTCAAATGAATGACGTTTTCAATTCAGACTGAATTATCAATACAGTTTATACCAGGATAACACTATTTTTGTGACTCAAGCATCAAATCAATGTCTGGGTTAAAATATTATATTTATTCAGCACTGTAAAGATGTTTAAGGGTTTGTGTATGGTTGTGTGTTACAGCTGGAAGCGTTACGCTGGATATAGGCAGTTTATCCGGTGGTGCTACCATTATCTTGGCAAGAAAACTCACACCCCTATACCATCCTGTGTGACTTTAGTCATCCGAAAAACATTTCCAGAGGAGAAAAACAATTATGTGGGATATTCAGATGGAACTAGCACTCATAGAAGCGAGAGTGGAACAGATTGACTGCTTGGTGCTTTTCTGGGATCTCGAAGGTGGAGTTCAGATTGGGTGGGATTCCCAATGCTTCCATCTCCTCATCATTTATGTCACTGGCCTTGCATATGCTGACTGTTGTTGCCAAAAGATCTTTCTACATAGCCTGTATTGAATATATGTATTAGTTGTTCATTGAGATTACAGATTATAATTTTCACATAAAAGTGTAATTTAGAAACAATCCCTACCATAAGATGGATCATTCAGCACTTTCCTCACTGCGTGACCCCCTCCCTTGTGTTTGGGGTAGTGGAGGCTGTACATGTCCTCACCCTGCGCTGTTATTCTTTGTTGTCGTCAAGCATTTTCATTGAAATGCATAGTTGCAATGATTGATCTGAAATCATTTATGAACCTTTCTATCAGTTTGAAATAGGATAAGTTCGTGCTTTTCATGTTTGATTTATTGGATGTTTTGTGATAAGTTGGATTCAGCAGTAAATTAACTTTATTCATGACTAGAATGAATGACTTGAGGAAAGATACTTCATGAAATTAAACGGCTTGTTTATTCCACTTTGTTTTTGTTTATTGATCCACTTGTCAACAACAATCCTACATTTAAAAGAAGGGTAAAATCTAACTAGTTACCAACTTTTAAGCTAAGCAGACTGAGATAGTTGAAAGATTTACCGGCAAAGTAGACCAGGGTAACTGAAAGCATAGGTTTTTGGAGCAAACTGGATCAGAAGGCTGTGGAAACCCTCTATGTAGTAGATCTGGGCATTGCCTGATAGTCTCTTGATGTCCTTGCACAATCTCTTGTTGGTGATAATTTTTTTTCCAATTCTATGGCACACCATCATATCTAAGGATATAAAGAGCAATTTAACTGTAAGATTTTTTTTGTGTGTTTCAAGGAAATTTAAGGAGCTAGTGATGAGTAAACATCTAAGAGATTTTGGCAATATGTCAGCTCACCTTTTGGTGCTCCCTTTTCGCCACTGCCTTAGACTTTCTGACTGATGGCGAATCCGTGCAACCTCTCTTGAATATGGTAGGAACAGCAGTTGGGAGAATATTACGGGAACATTTGTACCCAAATCCGAGAGATTCTCTCACTGCAAGTGCCTGGTCAAAACATTCCGGTCCAAAATGCTCGCTCCACAAACGCGAGTGGGTTGTCGGACCCGGCCAATCTGCCCTTGTACGCCGCACATGCGATATCCATTGCTTGCGCAACTTCTCCTCCCGTGGAAAACTGAATAATTGAACGCTTTCCAAAGAAAAGTTCGAACAATTCGCGGCCACTCAGCTTTGTAGCATGACAGATCCAGACTAAACAAGATATGAATTCACGGTTGACACGTGGGTTTTATGGTAGGCAAAGAAACTCAGGCTCTGACAGTGCCAGCGCATCTATCGAAGCTGACTTGGGCTGCAGAAACTGGGACCCCCCTATATGCGTCATTTCCGGTTGACCTCGGCTCAAGCACGAAATGCCGCTTCGCTCCAAAGAACGTTTAATATCTCTTTTATTATTCATCGGAGGCCAAAAACTCCAACACCATTCGATCCGCATGGATTTGTTTAGTTGATACTCAAAATCATATTTTAGGTGTCATAGGCACTTTAAGTAAATCTATGAAGCACAGTGTATCCATGCTTATTGGTTTAAAAATAGTTACTATCGATGATCTAATATAAGCGGTTATTTTGTCTATGATATTGACAGTCAAGAGGAAAAGCCGCAGCAGCTGATAAAACAAGATCACTGTCTTGATGAATCGAAAAAAGATTCAGATTAAAAAAGCAAGTAACCAAACCAAACAGTCACACACTATGGCGCGCATATGCAGACATTCATGCAATAAATCTCAAACATACCGGACAGCGATTAGCAGACCTATGTGGAAGTTAACACTATGTAGATAGGAATTCATCTCTGCATTCTCCAGGCACAGAACGCCATTCGCGGTAACATATGAAAGCATATAACATCACATATCGACATTGTATGTCCAAGTGCGAATTGGCCCTCCATCGCCGTTGGACGCTGTGTGTCAGCAGAGTGTGGTTTCATAAAGCACATCAACTTGGCATTGTCCATATGATACCCAATGTGTCACGGACTAACTAGAAGGATATTTACGTACGGTCGGTTGTCGGTTATATATGTCCACATAAGATACTAAACTTTCTGTCGACGAGTCAGCATGGTATTGCCCAGTCTAAATATGTCTTTTTCTATTCAATACGCTATATGTCATTGCCTGTCTATATCAAAAAAGGTATTCTGCGTCTCACATGCAAGCTAGCTACGAAATATTAAGGTTTTGTCATTACATGGCAACGTATGGTATTGCGGATCTTGCTATAAGGTATCAATTGTATTAGCCGCCAAATTGCATTCACTATCATACTGCTGGTCGTCGGCACAGCATATAGTACATATCTTTTCATTTCACCTGATCGATGTTTGCAAAGACTTGTCCATTAGTAGTTGTACCTTATTGACGAAATATGGCTTTAATATGTTTTCCTGACTTAATCGGACAATTTGAATGTCACACTGTTTCAACAGCCAATGTTTGTCGGCACTTCCTGGTGCACTTCATCCATTGACTCTCCCTTCGTCCGAAAATGCTACCAATTAACTTGACCATTAATACTTATCATCGAACCCTAACGTTGGTAGCCGTAATTGAGAGCAATAACATAAGCTTAATTAAGGAACGAAATCAACGAGCTCGCTTTGGTTAATTTTACACTCCGGATCTAAATTAGAATAACAAATAATCACTCTAAACATTTATAAACACGAAACACGCCAACTAGGTGCCATGTTCTGCTATGCGAGCTATTAAAGCTGAATTCTGCGAATTATTTGGCTGATTTTCAATTTGTTTACTAAGGTCTGGTTCTAAAAGCAAATGCGATATTGCAGCGCACTTTGACAATAACTATATGGCATTGCCTTTGCACTAATATCATGTCCTTTGGGATTGCAAACGGATAACTACCAAATTAACTTCTGATTGAATATAAGCTTCGGAATGTACAAGCATGACGTGTAAATGCAGTACCGAGTGATACAATGGTTGAGATTGACTTTGTCAATGTTAGAAGAAAATGATCATCTCATTAAACATGGCAGAAGCAAAAGTAATATTGATTCGACACTAGCTATAGGCTTATTTTAATGTCGCCCATCACACATAGAGATGTTTGCGGATATTGCATATCCTTTTTGATACTTGAGCGTTGTGCAAGAAGTGGCTGATAGGGAGAAATAAGTCAGCACTTTGCTTCTGCTGACAAGGAAACAAACAACACGTTTCAATGTGAGTAAGTAGTCATCACCGACTAGCAAGCGTATACTATCACCTAAGGCCCCTTGCAACGAAACTACGTAGCATCCATTCGACTGCTTTGGTGACGGAAGCACTTCAAAAATCCTTGCTTTAGAAAACTTCCATGTCTACTTTCAATCACGCCTAAGTGTTCTGTGCCGCCAAACTTGGGTGCATATGCGACACAATAATGCGATGCATATGATGTGGACATGCGGTTTAGTGAGTTGCTGAAACACGGCCATTTAAACCACGATGGTCGTTCATAGAAAATATAGGCATTGTTGTATGCATCTTTTTCTTTTCAACGAGGTAAATTTCTATTCAGTGGTAAAGTATTCATGCATGATGTACGGGGCTGTAACAACATGATATGCTGTTAATAGGTTAATCAGTCACATATCTAATGACCGTAATAAGGCTGGCGACAGGGCTGCCTTTGCAGAATGACTATTTTGCAACACAACGATATAGAAAGCTTGAGAATCCAATAATCGTACAGAGGGTAAAAATTTCTCGAGCGTAGGGAGATGTGGCTGTAACAAGTAAAATGTGCAGCGCCATTGGTGATTCTTTAGCCTAAATATTATTTAGGTGTTTTTAATTCATTTTACGAGCATAAAAAACATTCCGTATCCTAACCAGATAATGCCTAGACATAATTACGTTTAGATTAGATAATAACTGTTAACAACTAGCAGAACTTTCTTCGGACGCGTGCCGAATAAGAATCGATAAGCATAGAACAAAACATGAGCAAGTAATCAACTATCACCACAAGGTGTCCTACTGCAAGGCAACAAAGAGAGGGTCGGTAATGGAATTCCCATGCTCACTGGTTAATGTGTCCCCTAATGACAAATTCAGTGAATTGGCAACTTGATTTATTAAAGAGGTCTATTCGCAGCACGACTGTGTTAAGTAGATTAAATTTTGAAAGATCCATGCAACTAGTTTATTTCAGGGAAGAAGTTGCGTAAAGTTTATCGCAAGGGTAGGTTAGCTGCTAGTAGGAATGTTTCGTAGATGCTTAAAGTGAGTGAAGTATCTTGTTGTCGATGCAGCTGTGAGAAATATCATACATGTGAAAACTCAGCTGGTAGGTCACTGGGCATCACAATTTATTCCACCTGGGGCCGTGTTATATCATGATACGCCGTTCTGTTAGAATGGCCAGCAGAAACAGGTCGCACAGTATGGCATTAACTGGCTCTCTACAAGGTATCACTAAAAATACATACGCCTCGCTTCATGTGCATATGTACCAGAGACGGCACAGAGATTGATACATATTTAGAGTGAGGCAGGAAGAATGTCGCTTTTCTATTTCGTTAGCTTACAAATTGCAAAGTGACACCGTTGCTTTTGAAAGTGACTCCATAGTCTTTGACTATGTGAGAATTTGATAATATGTCGGAAAAACTTGCATGTTTTGAATCATAGAATATGCAGTGCTTGAGACTTAGAATTGTGCTCCAAAATGTCTCAGCAACACTTACTGGTGCTGTTAATGTGACCAATGGAATCTCAGGCAGTAAGTGCTTTTAACGAAATATATATGGTTACAGTGTTAATTGCATGGTAGCTAAAACAACGTGCCCACCACACGGGTAGGTGTTAAACTGCAGAATTCGTTATCTTGTGCCTAATCAGATTAACCAGATTACCAGTTTCGAATTATCATACATAGCAAACAGTCAGCTTACAGACACCTTCGACAAAGAATTTAGTTATTTATCGCAAAATCTTTTGATGGGCTTCGTCGTAACCAAAGATGGCATGATATGTTGGCTTCACTTGATTGATGCAGCTTCTTGACTGCTTTGTGTTTGTGTTTTGGCAGAACAAATGCTGACTTTACAGTTGACTCATTCGTGCTTACCTCTTACAGAAAACAGCCTGGAAGCTACATTTATTCGCTCCCTTAAGCACTTAAATCCTTCCCGTTGAGCATACAGCTGTAGTCTCCATATTAAGGCCTTCAAAGTGCAAAATACACAGCTCTTAAACAAACAGTAGGGGTTAATGTGGCTCGAGTGTATATAAAAACGATACATGGATCTCTGTAAATATTCTTCTAACATAATCGTAAAAGTCATGTGCAAAACTGATTCAGATCACCCGGTTTTGCTGGAGATCATACGCCGTGGCTTTAAACGTTAGTAAGCACTGCAGGTCCGCACAATTGTAGAATATGTTGCTCATCATTTCTTACTGTGTAATGTTACCTTGTGAGTGGTGACGACACGATGTACATAACACGCACGGGGGACAGCATTAAGGCCAACTACCATTTGCCACTTCTCATTGCTTAAAGATAACATAACGTATAACATATATGGCATTTATATCGCCTGTTTCCAGGAAATACTCCTGCTCAAAAGCGTTTAAGCAGGCAGTTAATTGTCATAGCACTGATTTAAAAGAAATGTCTTGAGTTTTTATTTGAATTAATCAAGCGTATTCGACCGACGAATGTCGATAGAAAGTGCGTTCTACAAACTTGGTGCGGCATTACTGAACGCTCTGGCACCGTATGACGACACACTTGGTGATTTTGGGACTTGAAGAAGATACATGTCCATCGATCAAAGTTCCCTTGCAGGTTGGTATTGAGTAGTAAGTTCCTGTAGGTAGCTTGGTGCGGTTCTAATAACAGCCTTAAAGGTGAACAGAAGAATTTTGTATACAATACGTTTTTTCACAGGAAGCCAATGTAGTGTACGCATGATGTGTTGAATGTTATCCCCGTGCTTTCCTTTTGCAGCAAGGCGGACGGCCGTATTTTGGGCGTGTTGCAGTCTTGCAAAAAGGTACGAAAGGGCTCCATATTGCAGCGAATTGCAGTAATCAAGCCGAGATGATATGAATGCGTGTACAAGAATTTCGGTTGTGGATTGGTTCAGGTACTTCCTAATTCTGCCTAATCGTCTGATCTGATGAAAGAGAGATTGAGTAGACTTCATTATATGTGGTTTTTCCAGTAAACTGTGAATCCATCAGAACACCGAGGTTTCTGGCTGTATCTGATGTAGGTACACTCATATCGCCAATAATAACTGGGCCAAACGACGGCTGGCATTTGTAGCGAGATGCGAAACATAGCATTTCAGTTTTGTCCTCAATAAGTTTTAGAAAACTGTTTGCCAACCATGATTTTATCTGCTGGATGCAGTCTTCTAATTTGGTTTGTGCATTATTCGCATATTTTTGCGTCGGAGCAAATGTAAAATAAATTTGGGTGTCATCAGCATATTGGTGGCATTGCAGACCAAGTGGTGATATGTAGGCAGTAAATAATAATTGCATAGGACTGATCCCTGTGGCACACCACATGTTAGTTGGTGTGTTTCAGAATACCGGCCTTCAACACAGACTCGTTGAAAGTGGTTAGATAGGTATGACTTGAGCCTTGCGAGGCATTTTCCATTTAGGCCGAAACTGTCAGACAGGCGACGTAACAGGATTTCATGATCGACAGTGTCAAAAGCGGCGCTGAGGTCAAGAAGCACGAGAGCAACAGCATGGTTCTGGTCAGCAGCACAAGCAATGTCATTGTATACTCGGAGAAGTGCAGTCTCAGTACTATGGGCAGGTATGAAGGCTGACTGATACTTGTCTTCAAGTCGATTGGCTAATTCATAGTCCTGAAATCGATTGGCTACAACCTTCTCTGTTAATTTGGATATGAAGCTCATATTTTAAATTGGTCTATATTTTTCATTAATTCAGGATCAAGATTGCTCTTTTTAAGCAGTGGTTTCAGGATTGCAGTTTTCTTCTTTCTGGCAGAGAACCAGAAGCTAGAGAAAGGTTGACCATTTGTGTTATAACAGGAAGAAGGATATCTATGCATTCTTTTAGCATCCATGTTGGTAGTGTGTCTAAATCACACGACATTGGAGCTCCTTAGTGATATATTTACGTATTTCACTTTCCGTTGCTTGTTTGAATTCACTTAGCTCAGAGTCAAAACATTTCTCAGGGACCGCGTCTGGTGGGCTGCATTGCATCTTCGCTTTTGCCACTCTGATGGTATGTATTTTCTTTGTTAAAAACACTGCCAATTTATCCGCCAAAGTTTTGGGAGACAGACTGACGGGTAGCTTGGTCTCTTCCCTTGCATGAGTTAGTTTTTCAACAATCATTGGCGCTCTCCAATATATCTGCCCTAAGACACTTAACCTTTGCTGCAGCGCAGAGTGAATCAACCCGCCGACAGTGTGTAGCAAACCTCTGTCGTCAACTTCAAACTTATATCTTTTCCAACGCCTTTCAAATCTCCTGCGGGCTTGCTTCTCTTCTCCGATGTCACAATTAAACCAATATGTGTTTGGGCGGATAGTGATTACCCTGTGCTCTTGTGGAGCGTGCTTATCCAAAACGCATCTGAGCATAGCGTCATACTTGTTGGAAAGATCATCGAGGCTAGCCGCGCACGATGACTGTGTTACGATTGACAGCTGCTGAAGATCGTTTGTGAATGAAGTCAAGTCAATGTTTTTGAGCTTCCTGTATGTTATTTTCTTGTGGGTGGCACTAGGTTTTTTCACACAAAGTTTCATGTGTATAGCTGCATGATCAGACATAACACCGTGAGGAAAGATCGAAATATCACTTACAGTGTCGTCGCCTGTTCTTGTGATAACGTGGTCTAAAGTTCGTCCATGACTGTGTGTTTGTCCTTGAACATGTTGCACCAGATGAAACGACAAAAAAAGCTCTTTAAACTGGGTTGCTTCGGTGTTATCAGCAACATCGACATGGTAACTGAAATCACCAATAATAAGCAGATTTCCCTGGGCCAACATTTGTTTTTCCAGGAAAGCTGCGAACTCACCCATAAACAGAAAATGAGAACAACAATCAATCTGATGTGTTTTGTATTTGAGCGAATGGCGCAGTGTATGTACTGAAATGATGTTCTTATGCTGTCTAGTCGAATGTTTGTCCTGTGAAATATACCAACTCCCCCTCCTTTGCTTGCTTCTCGTGGATTGTGCAGCAAAGCAAAGCCATTCGGACAAAAATCATTCGCCTTGACTCTGTCAGTTTCTCCGGGTCGTAACCACGTCTCTGTTGAGGCTAAGATGTCTAAATAGTGATCCACAGTATAATCCTTAAGAATGACGGCTTTATTTCTAACTGCTCTGGCGTTCAGCAGGCATAACTTCATAAAATTGTTTCCTGCTCCCGTCTTAGCCACTTTCTTTTCTCTCTTTATGCGTGGTCGAACAGCAATTTTGATATTCCACAGGGTGGCGCATTCATCCTTTGGGAGTTGGGAATTGACAATTTCTTTCTGGCCGACAAGCAAACGATCCTCTCTGTTATAGCAATCTCTTGCGAGAGTGGGGGTCATAATCCAACTTTGATGCAGTCGAGGCATCGATGCAAATAAGAAAATGTACGATACGAAGCGGTGCTATCATTATACGTTTCCTAAATGCTTTGTCTTTTGATAACACATTAACAAGAGAGCTAGGAAATTCCGTAATTAAACCTCTTTGCGCTACCGTTCATTATGGTTATCGTTCATTGCTTGGACAAGTTTTGCACTCTGCTTATCAATTTGTCTCTGGCGTCATGAGGGTGCTAAGCTAGATATTAGCGAACATAAATGTGATTATATAGAAACAAATTCCAAATAGGATACTCGCTTTTCATAAGACGCCTCAGTGCAATATAGTTTGTTAACAGCCGTATTTACAAAATCCACTGTAAGCTGTGAACATTTGCTGCACGATAATGGTATAGGTAAGGTTGTGCCTTTAGAGGTTACACAGCTTCCTGGATTGATGTGTGGCATAATTGTCCCACGGTAATGGTAACCCTGTCGCTAACCATATTACGGTCACTAGACGTGTGAATGATACATGTTGATAACACATTAAATTTGACACCATAGTATGTTGTTATCTCCCCAGTACGTTGCCTTGGGGTACGTCATCGCCGAAGAGAAATTTACCGCGGTTGAACAGCCAAACCAGCATGTACGTTCTCTATGTACGGCAGTCAAGGTTTGTACAGCGGTATTTTGGCAATGCATTAAGCAATATAACTAAGTATTTATATGTCGTTGAATTGTTCCTTAGTAAGCTGCTTCAATGCAAGGCTGCGCTGAGAATTAAGGAGTGTATTATCATACTCTATAAAGTGTAGTTTGCGTTTTGTAGATAACTACTGATTCATAGCCATCATAAAAGTGGTCAAACGTCCTAAACCAACCTGAACAGTAACACAGCTGCAATGCCCTGTCTTTGGAATGATCTGTCTTTTTTCGCTTCTTATGCTTTTCGTACAAGTGTTAGGCACAGGATGGTGCATTGGGCAAACAATTCGGGCTAATGGAGGCGAATTTACTGAAAAGCTGAGGATGAGTTCCAGACTATCTGCGGTAGTGTCATATGCTTATGGAACTACGTTGCCAGCAATGAGTCTTTCTGTCATGACAAAAGATAACTAACGGCCAAATATACAGGTTATCAGGTCACGTGAGAGCGAGCAGGCGATAGCTCTTAAGAGGCATAGTATCATCGCGATTCTCTCATTTATCAGCGTCGTCTGAAAACCTTCAAAATAATAGGTCACACTGAGGCTCAATGTTTAAAGTCATACGTTTTCTGTCGCGAAGTGCCTTGTCTTAATTGGATTGCCACCTTCTTTGTGCTTTGATTTACTGAGAGTGGTAGTACAAGAGAACTTCACACATCATAGTAGGTTATTTACGCTTTCAAACGGTTATGCACATGTCCAGTAAGTCCGTTTTGAATCGATGTGAACTCGCTATTTTATTCTACGCAATAAAGCAACAACGCGTGTTAGTTACCTTAAAAAGTTCAATGCTGGCATCGATGAATTAGAGCTAGAAATTCAACTGAAGCTATTCAGGTTTCGTGATTGCAACTTCAAAATTCAGAAAGTCTTTGTAACATACTTGTTTGAATGCGATCGTCATTAAATGTGAATAAGCTATAGTATTCTATCAACATTAAAAACTACATAGCTACTGAGTGATTTGGCATTACACAACTGGCATTAGTGGTTTAACGGGCCATCGCTTTTACCTAGCTCGGCGAGCCACCCATACGCACCACCTTCGGGTCACAGCCTCCACGCTTTTGCTGATCCGTTGCCAACTTGATGAATTGGGAGTCTGTGGCACCAACTACATCATGTTGGATATCTACACAGATATAAACGCATGGACACCTTGCATATGTTCTAGTTTGATACCACTGAGTAAGGCATTCGTTTTATTAATCGTTCGGGCACATTTATAATGAAGTAGATCTTAATGTTTTACAGGAATTGTCACAGAAGTGCGATTCCCTAGCGGGTACATCGCTAGCGAGTACTTTGCCCCCGCTGCAGTTTGTTGTCAATGCGATTATTGAGGGCACTTAAACCCCTAAAAACAGGTGGTCGTAATAGGAATTTGTGGAAACAATTCACAAGCAATGAAAAAATCATGCATAAAAGTCGCAAACCATACAATCAGCACTACTGTACAAACGAAACTGATCAAGATGGTTTGCCTTTCGAGAGTTTAATGATGCACCAAATATCTATCGTCTCATGTAATAGAAAGACTGCTCAAACCATTATCCTTAAGATATCAATGATCTAAACCGATGTATCCGTAACTCAAGCAGCTTTGTATACACATATAGCAGAGTGATATATACGTGTCATATCAACCCATTCCATCCTTGTGATGGACGTTCTCGTCGCACCGCGGTAGTGCGAACCCTGCCTACTTATGCAGTCTGACATTCAGAGTGGGATTCGTTGTTGGTTATAGACGTGTACGAACAGCCATTGGGGAATGCGTCTGATGCACAATGATTCTACCTTTCTGCGTGAGTATCACGAAATCAACGAGTATCACAGCTGCACATGTAACAGGCGCCCTTCTTGCAAATGCATGTAGCATCTTGCTGCAAGGATGACCTACGCATGGATCAAAGCCCATGTAGCTGCCGCCAAAAAAAACATTATCTTGATATTTACAATGGTAACCACTTCAATCAGACTGTAAACACACAGCATTCTAAAAACCTATCCGCAGTGACTTGACTAGCAATAGCAGAAGAAGGTGCTGAAGGGGCCACCGTTGTGTGTAAGGTGCATGCTGCTAAACTACAGGGTTCCACAGAAATTACACACAAATTCCACTAAGTACATGACCTGTCCACAATACAAAAATAAACGACATTAATTACAGCAACCATTGAATAGTTTAATCTTACTAGGACCCCATAGGTACTGTATTTCCAGGAAGCCGTAAAGCGTTACATTGTTTACCTAAGACCATGCATTGTGCTGGCAATCACAAACGCTAAACTGTATTGTTAATCTGGGCGGCTAAATTATATTGATCATCTCATACGATGTTCACTATTGACATTCCAGGCACTATGGTATTGTCTGCAGCTTTGTATACACATATAGCAGAGTGATATATACGTGTCATATCAACCCATTCCATCCTTGTGATGGACGTTCTCGTCGCACCGCGGTAGTGCGAACCCTGCCTACTTATGCAGTCTGACATTCAGAGTGGGATTCGTTGTTGGTTATAGGCGTGTACGAACCGCCATTGGGGAATGCGTCTGATGCACAATGATTCTACCTTTCTGCGTGAGTATCACGAAATCAACGAGTATCACAGCTGCACATGTAACAGGCGCCCTTCTTGCAAATGCATGTAGCATCTTGCTGCAAGGATGACCTACGCATGGATCAAAGCCCATGTAGCTGCCGCCAAAAAAACATTATCTTGATATTTACAATGGTAACCACTTCAATCAGACTGTAAACACAGCATTCTAAAAACCTATCCGCAGTGACTTGACTAGCAATAGCAGAAGAAGGTGCTGAAGGGGCCACCGTTGTGTGTAAGGTGCATGCTGCTAAACTACAGGGTTCCACAGAAATTACACACAAATTCCACTAAGTACATGACCTGTCCACAATACAAAAATAAACGACATTAATTACAGCAACCATTGAATAGTTTAATCTTACTAGGACCCCATAGGTACTGTATTTCCAGGAAGCCGTAAAGCGTTACATTGTTTACCTAAGACCATGCATTGTGCTGGCAATCACAAACGCTAAACTGTATTGTTAATCTGGGCGGCTAAATTATATTGATCATCTCATACGATGTTCACTATTGACATTCCAGGCACTATGGTATTGTCTGCAGCTTTGTATACACATATAGCAGAGTGATATATACGTGTCATATCAACCCATTCCATCCTTGTGATGGACGTTCTCGTCGCACCGCGGTAGTGCGAACCCTGCCTACTTATGCAGTCTGACATTCAGAGTGGGATTCGTTGTTGGTTATAGGCGTGTACGAACCGCCATTGGGGAATGCGTCTGATGCACAATGATTCTACCTTTCTGCGTGAGTATCACGAAATCAACGAGTATCACAGCTGCACATGTAACAGGCGCCCTTCTTGCAAATGCATGTAGCATCTTGCTGCAAGGATGACCTACGCATGGATCAAAGCCCATGTAGCTGCCGCCAAAAAAACATTATCTTGATATTTACAATGGTAACCACTTCAATCAGACTGTAAACACAGCATTCTAAAAACCTATCCGCAGTGACTTGACTAGCAATAGCAGAAGAAGGTGCTGAAGGGGCCACCGTTGTGTGTAAGGTGCATGCTGCTAAACTACAGGGTTCCACAGAAATTACACACAAATTCCACTAAGTACATGACCTGTCCACAATACAAAAATAAACGACATTAATTACAGCAACCATTGAATAGTTTAATCTTACTAGGACCCCATAGGTACTGTATTTCCAGGAAGCCGTAAAGCGTTACATTGTTTACCTAAGACCATGCATTGTGCTGGCAATCACAAACGCTAAACTGTATTGTGTTAATCTGGGCGGCTAAATTATATTGATCATCTCATACGATGTTCACTATTGACATTCCAGGCACTATGGTATTGTCTGCAGCTTTGTATACACATATAGCAGAGTGATATATACGTGTCATATCAACCCATTCCATCCTTGTGATGGACGTTCTCGTCGCACCGCGGTAGTGCGAACCCTGCCTACTTATGCAGTCTGACATTCAGAGTGGGATTCGTTGTTGGTTATAGACGTGTACGAACCGCCATTGGGGAATGCGTCTGATGCACAATGATTCTACCTTTCTGCGTGAGTATCACGAAATCAACGAGTATCACAGCTGCACATGTAACAGGCGCCCTTCTTGCAAATGCATGTAGCATCTTGCTGCAAGGATGACCTACGCATGGATCAAAGCCCATGTAGCTGCCGCCAAAAAAACATTATCTTGATATTTACAATGGTAACCACTTCAATCAGACTGTAAACACAGCATTCTAAAAACCTATCCGCAGTGACTTGACTAGCAATAGCAGAAGAAGGTGCTGAAGGGGCCACCGTTGTGTGTAAGGTGCATGCTGCTAAACTACAGGGTTCCACAGAAATTACACACAAATTCCACTAAGTACATGACCTGTCCACAATACAAAAATAAACGACATTAATTACAGCAACCATTGAAAAGTTTAATCTTACTAGGACCCCATAGGTACTGTATTACCAGGAAGCCGTAAAGCGTTACATTGTTTACCTAAGACCATGCATTGTGCTGGCAATCACAAACGCTAAACTGTATTGTTAATCTGGGCGGCTAAATTATATTGATCATCTCATACGATGTTCACTATTGACATTCCAGGCACTATGGTATTGTCTGCATGCGCTGTATTTCTATCTAGGAATCAACATAGTTTCATTCGCCCGAGAATCTAGACGGTATTGCTAAACACCGTTATATAGTTAAATCTTACTAGGACGCCATATAATTATGTTGCGGTAAGGCAATCGCCTGTTTAAAGCGCTTCATAGTATTGTTTATCAAAGACCACGCATTGAGTTGCCATTCCTATATGCTATAATGTGCTTCTTATGTAGGACACTATGTTGCATATCCTATCTCATATGCTATTTAGCATTGCCATTCAAACGCTGGCATTGTCTGGGTAGAATGCGAAGTTGTATAGATGTTATCAACTTGTTTGCTTCATTTTCATGTATTATATTTGGCCGGGGGGGGGGGGGGGTAAATGTCGCAATTACAATACAGATAGATAAATGAAACTTAATTGCCGATGTTTGACATTTGCTAACAATGGAAGGGAAGCACAGTTACTGCTTATGCGGTGTGTCCTGGTTCTATTTACTTTATAGGTTAAGGCACATGGCTCGTGCTAGTTAGACGCAGCTAAGTAGGTAACATTATGTATAAACTACTTTGAGGCAATGGCAGTCAGCGCGAATGTTTGTTCATGCATTGGTTTATGCTATTTGAATCACCAATGATTAGCGCCCCCCCCCCCCCCCCTCCAAGACCTTGTGCGGCTCGTGGTGTACACATGACGATTCATGTATGCGACTGGATATATGAAAACTGATTATGGGCAGCAAAGTACGACAAACGACCGAGACTACAGATCGCAAATGGAGCTGGAGGCGAAGAGTTGGAGGCGTCCTCACTGCCCTTATAGTTCGTCAGAAGAGTCAAAACAACCTCCCTGAACTCTGCGTAAACATAAAATAGCCACAAACCGTCTGATCAATTGGTAACAAGATGAAATTTATATTCATCTTGCATAGAATGTTCGCTGGGTTGTTAAACAGTGTTAGGAACAATGTTTTCCAGTTGGACTCATGCTTCTGAATTACTGACACACGGCTAGCATCAATATACTATACCTTAAGCAATTTGCTGTGTCTAAGTCGGTGTATCTTTTTGTCATAATATGCATGCACTGAACGTAACAATTAACATATACTAAGTCCCTGCAACAACCCAAGTACGCAATATGGCGTTTGTGGGAGATGAATGACGATGAGAAGAATGGTGTTAGATACCGTTTCTTAGTGGCCAGTCTGATATATAAGGAAGTAGATCCAGCACCAGCAATCGCTACATGCAACCCGTTGTAGATAAATACCCCCTTCCTAAACAGCAGTCAGCTGGCTTTCAGCTCCAATCTGTCGTATTTGCTATCTACGTTACCGCTCTTTGCAAATTGATGATACCAAATTCGCTGCTCGGTTAGTCGGAGGTTAACATAGGATAACGGACAGAGAAAATGTTAGTCATTCGATGTAAAAATGCACAGATACGATGATGAATATTGATGTACACTTGATTTGAGTTAAGATGTCACAGCCGCTGATAATCACATTGAAGGGGAGGGGATGGAAAAAAAGTGTAATCATACCGTTTATGAGCAAAATTGATTGAAAAAATGAATCAACCTATGCAGTTATCCGTTAAGCTATACTTAGATATAATGGCTGCGAATTACATTGGGGGCTTTCGAATGTCGCTGCAAATAGCACCATCCAGGCACGGATAAAAATCGACAAGCATCCTCATTCATCTTGCTTGTCTTACCTTCCAGTTAAATACTATTGCGGGTTACTACTGCTCATTAAGTAATGAGCTCAAATCACATCTGCTAGGGCAACTATCGTTAAAAGGATATCTCCATTTTATATTGTTTGCTCACATGCAAGGTGTATGCACAATATTTTGTTTCTCAAAATAGTCAACTAAGTCCTTGTATAAAATATTTTGGGCAACGAAGCCATTAGGATTGTATTCAAACACCCGCAACAACATTCGTCTCAATTGGAATTCCTCAGATCTTCTTCACTATGGAAACTGTCAATAAACTACTGTTTTATTAGAATACATCTCGTAACGCTCCAGCCCGCGTCCCTGGTGTCAATAGCCACGGAGAGAAAACAGGGCTGTTATATAACCCCTCTGCCCTGCGGTTGGCAATGATCATTGGGTTACACATAGCCAAACACTCGGATCATACTGATGACTGAACTGTGAGATGTTGCTTGTGTGAATACGGAATCTCATTGAGCATGTTGGTATCTGAAATCCCAATTATAGCCCTAAAGCTGAGCGCAATGTACATCAGATCAATTTAATTTTTTACCAAATATACGGTGCGAGCTGACTTTGCGACAACATTTTCAAAGCAAGAGGTTGACCTCACGGATATAATATGAACAGAAGGTTCGCGTTCACAGTTGCCCCTTTAGCCCATAATATTATGCTGCCCAACCTCTGTACAATGGAATATCATATATTGTTAATATATATTGGTCCATAAATGTACTATATTGGTCTTGTTATCCTTGTTGAATGAAATATTATTGCGCGTGAATAGTTCAGTAGACGGTAATGTGTGCGCATCATGCTCAAGACTTCTCAAAGAAACTGACGATTCAATGCCATCATCAGTGTCCATAATAGGTTATAACACTAGCAAGAGTATTTCTATGTCAATTGTCATGCTATGTACATATTGGCTACAAACCGCTGCTCAAAACTCTGAATTAAGCACAATCTACGCAGTGATTGACGCTTCAATTATCACATCAAGCCATTGAATGCCACCAAGCAGTGGTGCATGGCGACTGTAAGTACAATTTACCTAAGTAATCGCTCAACATCTAAGAACGTTGAAATGAAAAGCCATATCACCCAACCACATCTCAAATCAATCAATTTAATAAGTCATTGAACAGACCACCGTGCTGTTTTATCAAAAACTACAATCAGTCCCTTGATATATATATCGAAGAGTACCTCTGCCAATCAGACATCGATCTTCGTTCGTCCCGTTGCTACTTATCATGGTATTATGTTGATGCTATCGCATAGTAGTACACATGTTAGTTATGAGTATTGAGAACGTTAATAGGCACATTAAGCGAGGAGATCAACCCTTCTGCTTTTCAGTTTGTGATGACTAACGACAAGAGTCTATGTGTAGCGTAATGGAATTACAAAGAGTCATCGACCATCTGCATTCAATTGCGCTTACTCTTGTCATTCTCTAAGGCAGAAAAGCAATCACAGTACCATAGTTGGTGAATTGTACTCATCAAGATTTCTACTGCATTGTTTAAATAGATATACAGATGCGAGTGGCAAACATTGTTTTTTTACTGCTGGGTCTAAAGAGTCAAGCAAATGGCAGGTTCATATTCACAATTATCTGCATATGTGGTAATTGAGACATCATCCATTCGGGTTTGGTTAGATTTTGATGCATCGGGTTACAGGTGACCCTCACTCTCCACGATTATCCAGTGTTCCTCTGGGCAGTTCATTGAGAAACAGCGTTAAACATGAAATGGTTTTTCATACCAACATATACGTTGAAGGAAATCAGAACATGGAGAAATAACAACTCGGTACGACGTCAGAATGGTGAGTCATATAAAATCTTTATGACGGACATAAAACATATACCGAGTTTACATACGACGTATAAATGGACGACGACCCCCTCCGTACCTCGCCCGCTATGTATTAACTGTCTGATTAATCATTCATGATGAGCACTAATGACTCGTACTGTCATTCTTCTTTATACCTGCTCTTTTTGTTAACTGAAACAAGATAGATAACATCCTAAATAATTAAAGGACAAGGTACTGTCAAGCCCATTAGTTGGATACATGACTGCCTTGAAAAGGCCAATGTTTGTGAGACTAATTGTGACCAAGTGTTTCCTTTACGTTAACCGATAGCCATGATTCTCGCCATCGTACAGCCGATATCACGAAGTTTGAAATCTTATGAACCTTACCGAATACAATTCTTTGGGAAACGGGCAATAATTGTTTATTTGTAGGACGTTATTTTTGCCGTGTGGATTTCATTACGTTTTTGTGTAGCTGTACACTTGAACCAGAATAATGCTGATAAGTTATGATATAAGACATTATCGGCACGTGACTGTACGAGTGGATCGATGCACAATATACACGTCAATGTTACTGATGGACTCGCTTGTAATAGCTTATTGCAACATATTTGCTATTAATCAAATGTGCTACCCCAGACTGCTGCTATTTTTTATATTTTTTTTGCACGATTCCTGTCACACAATCTACCTATCGCACATTGCTTTTTATGAGGGAGTGAATATAAAATTGCTAATTACAAAACTGATATTACCCACAAGTACTCATTTGGGACATTATCTATAGTAAAAATCACAACAGGCATGTCAGCTACGCGGGGCTAGTTTAATGCTTTACACATATCATAGCTTGGTGACTCATCCTATGAGTCACTATAACATTGTTGCACTGATTTGTACCTATACCAACATCATGGGCATGTTACGTCATTGAATTCACAGTTCCTTAAAGACATTACCTTTTATTCCTACCGTAAGGTAGGTTTTTAATGAAGTTTGCCAGCTGAAAATACTTAAGAAGGTCGAATATTCAGTAGATAATCTATAGCATTAAACTAACCTGCCATGTTTTATTAGCATACAGGTTATACACTTGCTGTCCCTGTACTGATGCTGGTGGTCCGCCAGCACCAGAGCAGTAGAGTATCATAATGGCTGTTGCTCAAACATGCCGTGTATACCTTTTATATATGCAAACTCGAGAGAAAGACTATTACTGCAACGATGATAGCTTTGACATTTTCACAATTCATTAATTTGTCTCTGCTCGCAATTGTCCATGCTAATTCATAGCAAAATCAGCTTGCTATTTCTGTACATATGCTATGCAAATTAGAAAAGGATTTTATTTTGAGCAAGTGTATCCATCCGATGAGAAGTTATTTATAAAGTCAAAAGTAATGCAAAGGCAGCTTATATCCTGCGAGGTACATCTTATGACGACTTATGCGAGGTTGATTTCTATTCTGGAGTGCTCGGTTAGGAAAACCAGCTGTCCATTCCGTGCAGACTTTTGTAGCCTGCCTGCGGGCTTTCCTAGCAAACTTCGCGCTGAAGAAAATCACATTTTCCCAAAAGAAGATGATCCGCTGAAGCGTATGAGCATAGATATGACGTCTTTCCTATCCTGTATAGTTTTCCTTGGTGATTGCGGAATACCAATATTGCTTTCTAGAACTGTTAAAAAAGAACTGTATTCATCCCATGCTCATGAAATGACGCCCATAGCTATGATTGACACCTGATCATTCAAAAAGAAGTTAACTATGAATTGTCTTGATAGCCAGAATATGCTTTTTCTTCGTTAAGGGTAATTTTGAAGATGGGTAAGTAAATGCGAATGGATTTTGAATGTTGTTGTTTCTATTCCGGTCAATGTTTGTTACCGATACGAAATCAGAAATCAATACGGCCGGCAAGGCGCTTGTATAAGCATGTCGACCGCGTTAGATGAGTCAAATCTGTATTTGGCTGATAACAGTGGACTTATATAAAGACATTTAAACGATGTAATCACATGAATGCCTAACATTAGCAAGCATCCACCATCTGGTAATCCCGCACTCGCTCACAAACGCCTATGCTTACGAATAAGGGTCATTGTATCAGCGCTGCAGCGTTTGTGCAATGAGAAGCAGCTATATGTTTTAGGGTGCAGGTTCAGATTAAGGCTATTGTCATCCACTAAGAGCTGAAAAACTGTCACACAATCTTCCGACTCAACAATAAACAACTGATATACGAGAGCATTGACTAGTATGTCAGTTGTGATTTTGCTTCTTGCAATGGTGCATGTGATTCAAGTTAGTATAGGATTGCATAGCACACCAACAGTATTGTATTATATGGTGCCTCATAAGGTGGGATAAATACGGAGAGGTACGATTGACCAGATGGAGCGGACACACGAATGATGATTATCTTACAGAATACCACTACCATCCGATGGACTTGGAAAGCCATTCTAATCACTCGTGTAGACAATATCCAGACCTTAATGGTGTGTTGTAGATATAGACCTTGCTGGGACCACTCAACTAAACCAAGAGGATTGTCAACCGACACAAATCGCCATCCACAGCCAATAGCTTGTGCCCTATAAAACATTTAATGCGATACAGTGGTCGTTTTCTACCCACCAGGTGAGGTCTGTGATTCACAAGTTAACATAAATTGAACTAACACGCATGTGACGAATAGTGTAGTTAATCATGTTTACCTTGTTAAACACAAAACATTAAGCTGAACAGTTTAACGTGGGAGCACGGTATCGCTCTCAAGACAGTTGTGGTGTCCGTGAATAAACTGTGTTGAAAATACGTTCCACTCAGTCTTATCGCTGGACTGTTAAAATATGTGTAGAAATGTCATTTTGGTCTAGATTCTCGAGTCGGTGCATCAATCTTTGTAACTGCCTCCCTTAAGTCAAAGCACTGCCGTACACATGTAACAGTAACATTTGCGTCAGAAATTCGCCCCATGGTTTGTTGTTTTCCGCAACTCGGCACCGTATGCATCTGTTGAAAAAGGTTTGAGACATGACGAGGTTATTAATTTCGTTCCTTACAAATGTACATTGTTACCTTCATCTTACGAGGTTTTAAAGAATCTAGCAGGGATTATTCCCCATTCATTATGGTAACTGATTCATACACTGAAAGTAGTCCCGCCAATGTGTCCTAAATATATAACTATTTCTATCCCTCGTATTTGTCACACACTGAGCAGAATGGCTTATTCGAACTTTAGGAACCCATGCTGAACATACCGTGTAATCATTTATTAATTTCCGTGCAGAGGTGCACGAAATGAACTCGATTTGCGATTTCCATAAGAATTGAATATTTTGCACATAAGAATTCTATTATCCAAAATTTGAACACATCATAATTGAGATGGATTATGCGTCAGTTAATGCGGGACAATACAGTATTCATGATCATTCCCAACATCTTCCGGCTAACCTTTAGCCACGACTATAAAATATCAATACCGCTGGCATAGAAAGGTCTTGGATATACGCAAGCAAACATCGTCTAGATACCAGGAGAGCTGCATTGCGGGATGAATAACCCTAAACTCTGGACACAAAGCTAGTTGTTCCATCAAATTTGGATCGAACCAGGATAATGGCGGCAACTTAATTTTAAACCTTTCTTTTCGAGACCTCAATCCTCTAAGCGTCTAACTACCATTCAACCTCTAATCTATGATTCGATATCGATTGAGTACTTCTGTACTTTTAGCAATATTTGCCAGATGCCAATTAGGTGTCTCATTAAAGAGATTCGAAAAGTGACGCAATTATTTAAATGTTATAATTATTGACAGGTAAGAGCTAGTCAAGTGCTAGTCAGTGAAATCAGTTTATTTGCAGTGTGTAATGCCGTTTAACGCGATGATACAAACGATGTTGAGGACAGAGTAATTGGCTTCATAGAGACAACACCGCAGACAACGAGCCTCTAACATATCTTATGCGATAAAGGACTCAGTGTAAGGGTCCATTGGTGCCATCTCTTTTTTAACAAGAGCAAAATGAAAACAGAACACAATAAATGTGTCCATGTTTTTATGGCGTTGCTTGGAGTTCGGAATGGAAAACATAGCCGATCTATCAGCCATCTCTCATAGCTTGCTCCGAATGGCATTTTACCAGTCAAGTTAAGTGCCAAGCAATTTCGATGACCAGAGTTAATGACACCACGCGTGGCGAGAAACACTTCCAAGCAGACAAAATAGTACAAACGATGTTAGCGTTTGTCAGCCCAAGTGTTAACACGGAATAAAACGGACAATAGCAGGGACACACTTGGCAAAACAGAATGGATTCCGAATACTAAAGCCTGATCGGCTCAACGCATAACACGGTGCTTGCAATGGATTACGAGTCAGAATGATGTACAGAGGTCTGTCAGATAACTAATCCCATATGAGTAAAACCACTTGGCTCAGTGGCCGATTCATTTAACCCAGAATAACAAGCAGCTGCCCTGAAGACTTTGTGGAACTGCTGATAAATAGCACATACAAGGACATGGTACATTTGAGCCATGGAGCATTCCATACTTAAGTGCTCAAGTAATTTTACACGAACCTTATACCCGGCAAGTTAGACTAGGTTATTCAATGGTTCCTCTGAATATCTTGTTCGTTCAGCTATATCTGCAACGATCCTGTATTGAAAGATCTGCACCAAACACTGTATTAAACGTGTACTATCACCACTGATTACATTAGATTGAAATATCTGCACCATACTCCACTATTGAGGAGGCCAACATCAATGATTTCCCTTTTGAAATCGATTCGCACTATTTGATTACTGTGCTGTGGGTTCGTCGACGATATTAATGCTCGACCTGTGTGGCAATGCGTGCATAAAAGCTAGTTTTTAAGACCATTAGCAGACAAAAATCACGTGTGATATTTTGTCTTCTCATGCCTTCATCGGCTGTACGTTGCAGCCCTATCGTGATGTTAATAACATATTAAGTTGATGCATTTCGTAGTTGTTGCCGAGCGAGCGTCCTTTCTTTATTCAAGTGATTCATCACCTATCTTGTAACTCGATCCCTGAGTTGCTCTGCCGTCTATCTCATTTTAGACGATAAATACACTTGCCATGAATACTCCACGGCATTTTCAATAATGTAGCGAAGCCAGAATCCCTAAAGCCTCCATACTGAGCACAAACATGTAAGCACGTAATGGTACAATTCAGGGTCAGTCGTTTGCTCTTATGACAATAAATCGTTTCCAATACTTCAGACTATGAAGAGGACGGCTAAATGTACTGTTTACCTTCTACTCCACTCATTTGTACATATAAATGCTGTTCTTTATCATATATTCATGTGAATGAATAAATATATATATATATGTATATATATATATATATATATATATATATATATATATATATATATATATTTATACATATATTTGTTTAAATATTTGTATATATATACATATATATATATGGGTATATATATGTATGTAGATATATGTGTAAATATATATATATATATGCATTTATATATATGTATACATATATATATATATTTATATATATATAAAAATATATATATATCTATATATATATATATATATATCTATATATATATCTATATATATATATCTATATATATATATATATATATATCTATATATATATATATATATATATATATATATATATATATATATATAAATATATGAATCCCTGAAGCCTCCAAACTGAGCACAAAAACATGTAAGCACGAATGGTACAATTCAGGGTCAGTCGTTTGCTCTTATGACAATAAATCGCTTCCAATACTTCAGAATATGAAGAGGACAGCTAAATGTACTTTTTACCAACTACTCCACTCAATTGTACATATAAATGCTGTTCTTTGTCATATATTCATGTGAATAAATAAACATATATATATACATATATATATATATATACATATATATATATATATATATTTATACATATATTTGTTTAAATTTGTATATATATATACATATATATGTATATATATATATGTATGTAGATATATGTGTAAATATATATATATATATATATATATATATATATATAAATATATATATCTCTATATATATATCTATCTATATATCTATATATATCTCTCTCTCTATATATATCTATATCTATATATCTATCTCTCTCTATATCTATATATATATCTCTCTATATCTATATCTATATCTATATATATATATATATATATATATACCGACAAATGCGACCATCTGGGGACATGCTGCAAAACACGACCGTCTGGGGACGTCTTGTTAATGCGCCGCACGTGTACATTACTTACATCAAATTGCTCCTACGGTGCCCGTGATTATGATTCGGTAAGGAAATAACCTTTTCTGTTGACGGTTTAAGATGTATAATTTTTGGTGTCTCCCGACGGTCAAGCCAACTATTTTATTGACTGAATCAACATTTGGGAGACTCGGCCCCCAACAGTCTTTTCCCGCCAAAAGTCTCCCAACGGTCGATGCATATAATATAAATATATATATGTCCGTAGATGTTGCTATGTTTAGCATGCAAGTGCTGCAGTGCGCATGGTTTGGCGTGATTTACGATATCATTGTGATTAACACCACAAATATTGAAGCAATCGAAGGTCTGGGGGCAAAGTAAGGGAATGTATGCTACACCAACTTATACGCGCTCGTCTTGATCATATTTATCGATATATTACACTTTCTCAATCCGCAATTGT
Source organism: Urechis unicinctus (assembly GCA_034190875.2). Lineage (NCBI taxonomy): Eukaryota > Metazoa > Annelida > Polychaeta > Xenopneusta > Urechidae > Urechis > Urechis unicinctus. Next base: position 11,146,604 of record CM067343.1, on the reverse strand, counting down.
AATGTAATAGGTTATGTACCAGTCTTCGACAATCCCTATTTATCTGTTTTTGAAATATTCAAGATATTCTTGGTTGGTTTAATCTCACGTTTCATTGAGTCGGACATGAATGGAACTATTGTCCCTGTCCACCCAGACCATAATTAACGTGACTACGCAAATTCTTATGATCTAGGGTGTGTTCGCGTAATGGATGTATAAACGCTGCATCCGGTCGAGTCGGCTGCTTGTATGTTAAGACTACTGTAGCTGTCATAACTATTACACATCACAAGGACTAATTTTAACGGACGATTATAGCTAATTATTCTATATAGGTCTATTTAATACGATTTTTTAACACTCGTGTAATGCATCGTCATCAACAGAGTATGTCATAAGATCGGATCCAGGAGGCTTACTTGATAATTAACCCAAACCGAGAAGGAAAGTCGGTGCATACAATTGCTTTATTGGGCTTAAAGAAGTTCAAAAACCCCGCTGCACAGAGCGAGTGCAAGCATTAAATGGCATAACATCATTAAGAACATTAGTGTGCAATAACAAAGATAGAAGCAGTTATGCGAGATTACGTACGTTAAGCAAAGCGAACGAGCAATATCGAAACACACCAGAACGGAATATGCAAAAGCGAGGAAGATATATGCGAGATTGCCAAGAAGACCGCCAAGGTAGACCGGTCAAGACAGGAGAAGAAGTGGGAGAGATGGAAAAAGAGAAAGAAGTAGCGTTATTGGATAACAAATGTTTAATGAGTGGTTGACGCGATTAGTATTGTCTAATTCTTTATGCGAGCAAAGGCAGCCAGGCGTGACCCATAGTGTGAATGACTGAAAGGTGCTACTGAGTGAACGAGATATATCGCTGGTAGCAATCGGAGCAACAGCTATCGTGGTGCTGAAGCAGGTCTGGAAGACCGCCTGCACGATTACCCGGAGAGCGGCCGCCTTTACCAAGTCTATGACCAGAATTAAGGGTACGATCCAACCCGCTTAAGGCGGGTAATCAACGTGCCGTGGGTGAGTGTGATGAGGCGGCCGTGCACGTCGGGGTCAATGAAGACAGGAGATGATACGGGAGCGGGAACCATGCAGAGCGTATGATCGTATGTGCGTACAGGGTCAAAGATGTGAGGGATGGAAGCTATGATGATTGTGTGTGTTCCTTCTACTAACCACTAATCTCGCAACAAACGCTGTATGTATGATGACATGGAGCGACCCGAGTTTAAAGCGTGTTATGCAGCATTATCGCATGGCACCCTACTCTCAGCCAATCAAAGCCCCATTTCGCCTCAAACGCACAGTTTGCCGGGCGATAACTGCGACCGGATCGATATATCACCAAGCAGCAACCAGGTTTGAGAAGGTCCCTCACAGAGCACCACTGCTCTAACATGACAGCACTACGGAGGGTCTTAATATCATGCACACCTTGCAAGTCTGTAACTCTCCTTCACTGCTTGTGAGTGTCGGTCTCTAAATTACCATTCACTGCTGGAGAGTGTCGGTCTCAGTGGATGGGTTGTGAACGGATACGGTTGAGGCGCACAATATCCGTCCCCCATGATATTTCGTTATATATTTCTTAATAACTGACACTAGATTTACGAGACCACGCGTGGACAAAATGTGTACCAAATTATAGTATAACGTTTATTATTTTCCATAATGTGCTGTGCGTCACTACCTGTTATGTATTATATTACGTACATATATCTATATCGCCTGTCTGTTTCTCTCTCAGAATGACTCGGTTTTTGCTATTTAAATCCTTTATACTATATGGCAACTGCAATAGGGCAGCTAGGGAAATGATGAGGTTGAAGTATATAAAGGAACAATGCGAATTGCTATGGTGATTAGCTAACCTCTGCGCCTGTCACTCAAATCCATTCAATGGGCACATATGGAATGAACACGGCACCAACGTCAGGCTGTTACAAGTTGACCATCCCTAACCTGGCTAGCCCGTCGCCCCCTTACCAGAGAAGCATCTTCCTTTCATCTTCCCCTTCATGAATCTCGTCTTGCGGTTGGGTTGTGAGGTAATTCGCGAGATGACTCGACTAGTACCAAGAGACCTGATTTGCTTTTACAGTAGACGAACACGTCATATAAATTGACCTGGACCGATCATTACAAATTATGCATCGCATAATCAATAATAATAACAACAATAATAATGCCGTCTTTGAGCTGGAGATAAGCATAGACTCAAATACATGACTTATATACCTGTTTCCAGGATGTGGGTATTCATAACGAGAAGCCCAGACTATATAGCATAGAATGGATATGCCCACTGTGCCTTGCGACACGCAAAAGTATCACAGATACTATGTTATCCAAGGATATGTTGGATAAGATTTGTATATAAATGTCTTCACAAGGATTATAGTTAGGTTCTTGGTAACTACTACTCTAGCTGTAGCGGCCAATAAAGTTGCAATTAACAGATTCCGTTCCCCGCCAATGCGTCCTTGGCTATCATGCACATGAACACACATACCAAAAGATACACACACACGGCCAATGTCAGGTATGAAGACTGCTTGCGAGTATCGGTATATGATTCGTTTTCACTACTATCGGTCAATAATCCAACGTAATCACTAGTAAATTTGGGTCAATAACTCGCCATCACTGATTGTGAGTATCGGTCTCTAACTACCATTCACTGCTTGTGTGTATAGGTCTATAAATACAGTTCACTGCTTGTGGGTATCAGTCTATAACTACCTTTCGCTACATACGAGTATCGGTCTACAACTGCCCATCACTGATTGTGTGTATTGGTCTATAACTCCCTTTCATTTTGTGTGAGTATCGGTCCATTTCACCCCATCACTGGCTCTGTATAGTGTTATACCTGCCTTTCTATGGTATAACTTCACTTCACTTGTTGTGAATAAGTCCCCTTTACTTCTTGTGAGTATCGGTATATAACTGTTCTTTACTGCTTGTGAGTCGATAATTCTCCATCAATGCTTGCGGGTATTGATCAATAGCTCAAAGCTTTTGGGTATCGGTCCATAAATCCCTTTCACTGCCCCTGGCTATCGGTCTATATCTTTAACTCACTACTTGTGGCTATTGATCTATAACTCCTCTTCACTACTTCACTCTATCACCGCTTGTGAGTATCGGTCTCCGACTCCCCTTCACGGCTTGTGAGTATCGGTCAATAATTCCCCATCACTGGCTCTGTTTCACTTAGCCTACATCGCCAACATCACTGTCAACAAGGCCACATCTCCCTCAGCATTGGAATCTAGGCTACTTCTCCATCATCACTGTGGCCTAAACATTTATGTTATCATTGTTATATAGGCAAATAACGAAGAAACCAAGAATCTAAGGGGGGCGGACGTTTTGTGAAACTGGCCAATGTGTATGGACATTCTCTCCAAACTCTCCAAACCTGGATCCTTACGATGATTATGATGGTTGTGGTGGTGGTGATGATGATGATGACGATGATGATGATGATGATGATGACGGTGATGATGATGAGGATGATGTTGTTGATAATGATGATGATGATGATGATGATGATGATGATGATGATGATGCGGAGGAGGAGGAGGAGGAGGATGAAGATTAATAGGATGATGATGATTATGATGATGATGATGATGATGATGATAATGATGATGGTGACGGTGATGATGATGATGATGATGATAATGATGATGGTGACGGTGATGATGATGATGATGATGATGATGATGATGATGATGATGATGATGATGATGATGATGATGATGATGATGATGATGATAATGATGATGGTGACGGTGATGATGATGATGATGATTAGGAGGAAAAGGAGAATGAGGAGGAGGAAGAGGAGGAGGAGGAAGTGGAAGAAGAGAAGGAGGAAGAGGGGGAGGAGGAAGGGTAGTAGGAAGTGCCACCTGGGTAGTCGGCCAGTTGATTATGTATCCCGGATATCCAAGTGGCGCACATAGAACAGCTGTGTGTGGCTTCTACGAACCAAAAAACTTGCAACAAATGTTGTGTGGTGACCTGGAATGACCCGAGTTCAAAGCTTGTTATACAGCCTTGTTATCCGCCACTATGACTATGCGTTGACGCTCAAATAAAGGTCCCCGTAGTGAGGCAAATGACTAGCAGACAGAGAATGTGCGAGCGAGGAAGGCGAATGGAGAGAGCGCCATAGAACGAGAAACACAAGGGAGGAAGGGGCTAACTAATTACTATTAAAGACTCACTAGCACGATACTTATGCATCCTCGGTCGGTTGCATTCTGTCTCTCTGTCACATTAGTTATATTAGCATTGTGGTCAGTATAATTTGAGAACCACTTATTGATACAAGCAAATTAATAGTAATAGGTTATAAAGTGAAATCCATTCTAAAGACGATGAAAGCTGAATTTCTTGGCTGTTTTAAGAAATATCTGTTGATCTAGCAATAAGCAAGATCTAATCGTATTAATAACCCGACGTTTTTCAACAGATCAACAAATATTACCAATTACATCAATATAGCCCATTGCGTCAGTGGATCGGCCGTGGAACAATAGGAATAGCTTTGGTGGGTGGCTAGCTAGCCCACCGCTCCCACACCAGAGAAGCATCTTCCTTTCATCGTCCCCTTCATGATACTGCGCGCTCGAAAGCAACAATGAATGAGGTGACAACAAACTGCCAGAATAGCCACTCCTCGTCCCCCCCCCCCACCCGTCTCCGTCGGTTTAACTCCCCTCATTGTCAAAGATCAGAGAGGATGCCTCAGTTGCAGTCTTCCGTCCTACCATGATACCGTGCCTCGTCTTGCGGTTGGGTTGTGAAGTAATTCCTGAAGATTACCACGAGACCTTATTTTCTTTTCCATTAGACGAACATATCAAATGATTGACTTGGACCGACCATAACTAATTATGCACGGGAAGTTATGGGTTCCAGTTTAGGGCTCCTGGGGCCGGCATCGTGAAGTATGCCGGACAGTGGACAAAGAACATCTGTGTCTCTATGGGGGAATGTAGTAACATGCTAAGGGACGGGGTGGGGGTAAAGTTATCTTAAGTTAACCCGATTTCATAATAATTAAACATCATTAACACGACCCGCATTTTAGAGAAACCCTTTACGTTTGCAATAGTAAGCAGAAGTGGATATCAGCCATACAACAAAGCTCAAAGGATCTTTCTCAAATAAAAACAAATACGGTGGGGTGGTTCGGAATGCTGGCGATACGATGTCTTCGTGATTGAGGCGATATAGCTGAGAATGGACGTACCGACAGTGGCATGCGATACGCAAAAGTAACGCAGCTGCAATGTTATTCACTGATATGTTGGATTGGATCTGCGCAACCATCTTGAATGTGATATCCAATGTATATAACTGTCTTATAAATGGATTATAGCTTTCGTTGGTGTGAACTATTACTGCAGCGGCAGCTTTGTCTCCAATGTAACAGCCAATGAAGGTGCAATTTACTTATTCCCCCGCAAACCCGTCATTGACTTACACATAAACACACATACCCTAATACAAACACAGACGCCAAATATGTGGTATGTAGACTGCTTGTGAGTATCCAGAATAACGGTCAATAACTCCACCTCAATTTTTTTTTGGTATCGGTCTGTATCTCGCCATTACTGTTTTTGTGTATCTGTCTAAAACCCCACCTCAGCCTGTGTATATATCCGTTATTAGATCAATTTCACTGCTTGTTGATATCAGGCTATAACTCGCCTACATTGCATGCGAGTGTCGCTCCGTAACCAATCAGCGCTTATGAGAGTGGGTCTGCAACTACCATTCACTGCTTGTGAGTGTTGGTCTCACTGCATGCGACAATCGCTCTATAGCTCCCCTTCACTATTTGTTAGTGTCTGTCTATAACTACCATTCGCTGCTCGTGAGTGTCGTTCTCTTACTACCAGTCACTGCTTGTGAGTGTCGGTCTCTCACTATCATCCACTTCTTAAGAGTGTTGGTCTCTAACTGTCATTCCCTACTTGTGAGTGTTGGTCTGTAACCCCCGTCCCTGCTTGTGAGTGTTGATCCCTAACTGCCATATCAATGCATCCGAGAATCGGTCTGTAATTCGTCTTCACTGCTGGTGAATGTCGGTCTCATACAACTGTTCACTGCTTGCGAGTGTCCGTCTCTTACTACATTCATTGCTTGTGAGTATCAGTCTGTAACTCCTCTTCACTGCTTCCGAGTGTCGGTCTTTAACTGCCAATAACTTCTTGTGAGTGTCCGTCTCTAAATTCACTGCCTATGAGTGCCTGTGCGTAGCTAACATTCACTGCTTGTGAGTGTCGGTCTCAAATACCATTCACTACATGCGAGTATCGGTCTGTAACTCCCCTTCACTACCAGTGAGTGCCGTTCTCTAACTCCTCTTAACTGCTTGTGAGTGTCGGTCTCCGACTACTTTTCACTTCTTATGAGTATCGGTCTCTATGGAACATTCTCTGCTTGTGAGTGTCGGTCTCGAACTACCATTCACTACTTGTGAGTGTCGGTATCTACTAACGTTCAATGCCTGTAAGTGTCGGTATCTAACAACCACTCACTGCTTGTGAGTATCACTCCCTACACTGCTTGTGAGTGTCGGTCTGTAATTACCATTCACAGCATGCGAGTATGGGTCTATAACTCCTTATCACTTCGAGTCTCAAATTCCCCTTCACGACTGATGAGGATTGGTCTATTATTCCACTTCACTTCTTGTGAGCATCGGTCAATAATTCCCCAATACTGGCTCTGTATCGTGTTATATCTGTGTATATCTGTTATACCTGCCTTGCCCTGGTTTTGCATCTCTAGCTAAACCTCACGCCACTTCGTTTATATCTGTCAATACCGCCATCATCGTTGTGTTCGAGCTTCAGCGTAGAACTCGCTTGCCATCGCTATGTTTGTTTCTGCGTATGCCTCCTCTGAACTGGTTTTGTAGGTCTGTTCTGGACACCTCATCTGTACATACTGGGGATCCATAAGAGCTTCTACTAAGTTCGAAAGAGGCACGTTCCACTGAATTACAAATACTTCAGATGCGAAATAGTTCGTCACATGCACATATGAACTCACAGCACCACTGACTGTCCAGCATCCTGTAGATCACCGCAGTCACCTTAACAACTATTATACATATCCACATTGACAGGCTTTTCTGTAACTTACACCTTGGCAACTTCGATGCATCACTGACATAAGCATCGTAGCCAACATCGCCAACATCACTGTCACAAGGCCACATCTCCCCCGGCACTGGCATCTAGGCTACATCTCCATCATCACTGTGGCCTAGACTACATTAATACCATCACTGACATGTAGGCAAATAACTAAGATACCAAAAAGGGAAGTGGGGAACTTTTGCGACCGCAGCACGATCGTGCGGCCAAGGTTAATTCGCGTCGTTTTGGCTTACCACCGTTTGTCACCAATGGAATCAGCGGAGCGTAATCGGGCCGGGGTACTATCTGTATCGTATGGAATTGCATCACTTATAAAGGAACGAGGCATGATTTATCCTTTATTTTTCTCTTCTAAGGACACTCATCAACTTCTTTAATAAAGACTCTATCTCCATTAAACTGACAGCAAGGCAAACTCTAACGTATGGACATTCTCGCAAAACTCTGAATCATTATGATGATGATGGTAGTTGTGGTGGTGGTGGTGGTGGTGGTGGGTGGGGATTGTGAGAATGAAAGGAATGATAATTGCCATCGTCATTGTCACCATCGTCGTATTTTTATTTTATTTGAAAGATACTACAGCACGTTTAAATGAAAGTGAAAACGGCTCAGAGGACAGCTCCGATTGCTTAAAATTAATCGTCGTGGTTTCGAACCCCATATCCCAAAGAAATTTTTACATTATTTTAGTTTTTTTTTTATATTAGTTTGGGAAAGAAGTATAAAGATTATGCTTAAAATATAGTTTTTTTAACAATTATTTAAGCCAAGCGCTAGGCAGCCAATTTATAGCAGCAACACGGATAGCCAGGCAAGCCATTCGGATCACGTATTGGCTATCCGTACACATTACTAACACCTATCCGATATTTACAAGTACACAATTTTGAGCAAGGAGTTGTTCTGAGATATATCGAGCGACCCATGGCGTTTGACATAGCCACACCTGCCCCTGCACATTCCAACGAAAAGTTGCCTAAATCAACTCATGATATGAGTTGACTTGGTAAGCATGTACAGCATCCCTCCCCTCCCACGGCTCCATAAACGTAACCTGAATCGCCTAGATTATTGAGAGCCGCGCCCGCGAGGGAACGGTATGTGATTAGGTAGAGGTGTTGGTTGGTAGGTAGGTAGGTAGGGGTGTTGGTAGAGGGGTAGGTAGAGGAGTAGGTACAGGGGTAGTTAGAGGGGTAGGTAGAGGGGTAGGTAGAGGGGTAGGTAGAGGGGTAGGTAGAGGGGTAGGTAGAGGAGTAGGTAGAGGGGTAGGTAGAGGGGTTGGTAGAGGGATAGGTAGAGGGGTAGGTAGAGGGGTGGGTAGAAAGGACTGGGGGTGGATAGGTAAAGGGGTCGGTAGTGGGGTTAATAGCGAGAACGTTAAGTGGGTAGGTAGGGTTGTAGGTAGATGTGTAGGTAGAGGTGTAGGTAGAAAGGTAGGTGACGGGATATGCAGAGGGGTAGGTAGAGGTGTCGGTTGGTTGGTATGTAGCGGGCCTATTTATTGTGCGCCATGTAACACAGTTCAACTTTGTTCCACTAATCCAATTGTACTTTGTTGCACTAATTAATATTAAAATACTGAATGTACTTGCGCTCGCTCTAAAATTGTCGTTTGTATGATTTTCACGTGTCGCCTATTACCTGTAAGATCGCATATAAAAAGAAGTGCCACCTCTGTCCATATATATTACGTTATACCAATCAAATGCGTCGCTGAAGTCACATGGTCGTTCTTTTGGTGAAGAATGGTGGACATGACCTGACATGGATTATTCTTGTAATGTAACAAGTTAGGTTCAATTTGTGGATATGAATAACATCACTTGCTTAATTCCATCAGAAACACCCCAGCCAAGCATGACATTTACTAATGTGTATTGTGCAAATTAGTCGCTGTATATCAGCGCGTCAATGTGTGCAAATCTAATGGCTGCAGTTCCTTTGCTAAGTGCTATTCATAGCTGCCTTGCGTTATCCGGAAGCGCTATTCATACACGTTCATCCCTATTTCTGCTTCAGAATATTGAAATAAGACACACAAACCACGGTACAAGCTTGTTCGTTTATTTTGATGTATTCTGATGTATTCTGAGTGTGCTCTACCTCATCCCCACTGTTTAGATGCCCTGATTTGCTGTCGCACGTACTATTCGTGCATTTTTTATCATCCCTCATAGGCCATTAAAGGTAAATTGGGTAATTATGTCAGCCCATCTACTGCATATATTACAAATTGACCTGGCAAGATGGGCTCGCAAATGAGAGGAACGAAGTATTATTCAAAGCAAAACTAACACAATTAGGGTTCTTAGACTTGCATATTAAATGGTGATATGCTACAATTTTTTTTAAGAATTTGCGTCTTAACTTTCTCTAGGAAGCAATGTATCTATCAGACTTGAGTTTGTCTTCAAGACGTGCTAGAGAATAGCAACACCTATGACTACTTCGAAGATATAAAAGTGCCTTACCACATGTTGCAGTAAAATGCAATATTGATTACCGAGGGCTTTACTGCATGGACTTTGAGGAACACCAAATTAAGACGCAAAGATTATAATATTGTAGTATCAGTACCAGATGGCTAGCTGGGATGTTGAGTGATGAGGCCAGTTTCAATGATTAGCATTTTGGCTGAGATTTGCGAGACTCACATTCCTATGAATATTCCTCGCGTTGTGCGTTCTTGACGACGATGCAATTGCGAGGTGGTAGGTTTGCATGCGATTAAAACACTCAGAGACAGAAGCATTCCTAAGATCGGTAATGTCTCTCCTGTGATAAGTATTTACGCACAAAACTTCTTAAGCTATAATTATGTGCTTACAGTGCATCCACACACACACACACACAGATATATATATATGTATATATATATATATATATAATATATATATATATATATATATATATAATATCTAGATATATATCGATATTCATATTTATAGATAGTGTATATATATATACCTATAATATATATATATATATATAAGTGCCATATATATATATATATATATATATATATATATATATATATATATATATATGCATACAATGTAAGATGGCAAGCATACTACCAAGCCTGACTGTGCGTAAATTTATTCTGTATATTTAGCAAGTAGGTTTTTTTGTGTTATATACATAATCCACGTTTTATATATATATATATTTAGATTTATATATACATACATATAAATGCATATGTATATCAATATGTATTCATATCAATATTTATTTATATTGATAAGCGTGTACACTTTTACTTATATATGTAAATTGATGAATTTGTTTATAGGTATATAAATATATATATGTATATAAATGCATGCGCTATATATATATATCTCTATCTCTATGAATATTGATATATATACATATATGTGACCATGTATATATGCATATGTATCTATTTGTGGTTTTAAATTATAATGTATGTAGTGTTATGCGCCTTTCCATTCTAAGAACCTTTATATTGCACTCTGTATCATCGATACATGATTCAAAATGATGATTGTTTCGCATTTGTTATAAGAATACCCATCATCAATAATGTAAATTTAAAAATTGCCGTGGCACCTATTTTATAATCAAGTTCACAAATCCCAACGGTGCTTGTATCACGCCATGATTAACGTATGCCCGATAGTGTATCAGATAAGCAATACTGTCGGACGATAAAACCATATAGTTTTCTAAATAGACATACAATACCGAATTCTACACAGATAATGCTGGTGTATGGAATGCTCCATAGCTAATGAGATGGGAAATGCCACTTGGCTCCCGACATAAGCGACACAGTTGGACTGTCTTCTCAATGCATGGTAAAAGAAAATAATGATTAAGCTGATCAATACCATAGACCATCTTACATTACTATTGCGACGTAGCGTTCTTAATATAAAATACCATATGACATCTAAAATAGGCGATATATCGCCCCTACGACTTTGACGATATTACGTAGTTTATCACATAATAATTATCATAGCATCTCTGTAACGCAATACTTTATATACTAGCTGGGATGAAATTGATTGCTTCCTAGATGGCCACAATTCCGACAGAGCATTTGCCACTGAGTTTGGAATATCAATTCCTACACATCGTATGTTGATAACTATATAGAACGAGCATCCTAGATAAGCAAGGCGTGTAGGATTGGCAACACAATTGATGGTTTAGGTAAAAAATCAGGTAACGCCTTATACAGGCAATTGCCTACGGCTTCATTGATGTCTCTACCGTGAGTGTCTTATTATGATTAAACGATGTAATAGTAAAGAAGACCAATTACAAGTCCTTACAGTGCATTATATATATATGTATATATATATATATATATATATATATATATATATATATATATATATATATATATATATATATATATAGATATATAGTACATATTCATATTTATATTTGTATATATATTATATATATATATATATATATATATATATATATATCTATATATATATATATATATATATATATATATATATATATATATATATGCATACAATGTAAGGTGGCAAGCATACTACCAAGCCTGACTGTGCGTAAATTAGGTCTGTATATTTAGCAAGTAGGTTTTTTTCAGTTATATACATAATCCACGTTTATATATATATATATATATATATTTATTTATATATATATACATATAAATGCATATGTATATCAATATGTATTCATATCAATATTTATTTATATTGATAAGTACGTGTACACTTTTACTTATATATGTAAATTGATGAATTTGTTTATAGGTATAAATATATATATGTATATATATGTATATCTCTATAATGTATATGATATATATATATATATATATATATATATATATATATATATATATATATATATACATATATGTGAACATGTATATATGCATATGTATCTATTTGTGGTTTTAAATTATAATGTATGTAGTGTTATGCGCCTTTCCATTCTAAGAACCTTTATATTGCACTCTGTATCATCGATACATGATTCAAAATGATGATTGTTTCGCATTTGTTATAAGAATACCCACCATCAATAATGTAAAATTAAAAATTGCCGTGGCACCTATTTTATAATCAAGTTCACAAATCCCAACGGTGCTTGTATCACGCCATGATTAACGTATGCCCAATAGTGTCTCAGATAGGCAATACTGTCGGACGATAAAACCATATAGTTTTCTAAATAGACATACAATACCGAATTCTACACAGATAATGCTGGTGTATGGAATGCTCCATAGCTAATGAGATGGGAAATGCCACTTGGCTCCCGACATAAGCGACACAGTTGGACTGTCTTCTCAATGCATGGTAAAAGAAAATAATGATTAAGCTGATCAATACCATAGACCATCTTACATTATTATTGCGACGTAGCGTTCTTAATATAAAATACCATATGACATCTAAAATAGGCGATATATCGCCCCTACGAGGGACGATATTAAGTAGTTTATCACATATTAATTATCATAGCATCTCTGTAACGCAATACTTTATATACTATCGGGCGGATGAAATCATATTGCTTCCTAGATGGCAAAACAATTCCGACAGACAATGCCACAGTGTTTGGAATATCAATACTACACATCGTATGCGATAACTATATAGAACTGAGCATCCTAGATAAGCAATACAATATAGCGTGTAGGATTGGCAACACAATTGATGGTTTAGGTAAAAAATATCAGGTAACGCCTTATACAGGCAATTGCCATACGGCTTCATTGATAGACAGTACCGTGGAGTGTCTTAGTATGATTAAACGATGTAATAGTAAAGAAGACCAATACAAGTCCTTCGATGATTTGCTGGACGGAACAGTGCACACACAGAAACACACGCACACAGACACGCACACACACACACACACACACACACACACACACACACACACACACACACACATATATATATATATATATATATATATATATATATATAGATATATATATATATATATATATATATATATATATATATATATATATATATATATATATATATATATATATATATATATATATCTATATAATATATATATATATATATATATATATATATATATATATATATATATATATATATATATATATATATATATATATATATATATATATATATATATATATAAATGACAGCCGTTACTTTGTAATTTGGTCATTTCACAACTTATTTCTCAATTGCCCTACTTATACCATTAATCCAATCCAAAGGAACATAAATTCGCATTAGCGTCGGTTATCAGCATTTAACGGGACGTTATGATTTTGCTCTTTGCAATAAGTCGCAATAAAGTATACATTGTAAGCTCTAACTTATATGCTGCCGTTTCGTTGAAGTGATTTATATTCACTGTTTAAATGTCGATTGTCTCTGATCTTTTTCGATGGACGCGAACTTGTATGTCATTTCTAAACATTTATGTCTCATTATGTATCAGGGTCAGCATGAATAGCAGTTCATATCATCTGGTCTGACCATATAATCTAAGTCAGGTCGTCACAGAGGTAATGTGCATATATACTATTGGCCGTTATCGATCCTCAAAAACACTACAAATAATTTAAGTTTCTTGCCGGAGCAGTTTTGACACGATGTTAGCGTCTTTCTATAAATATTGCCACATATTTAAAGCGTTATGCATGGACGCTCTTGATATTTCATTTTTATCATGCGCCATCGTATAATGACATACGACGCATCTATAATACAACGAGGCGAGATGAAGTAATTATGTAGCCATTATGGGTGGGCGGCAGTATATGGAAAACTCATGGTTAGCAGAATTGGGTCGGCGGTTGTCTTAGTTCCCGATTAGCAGTATGTGCACGTATAATGAGTTGATGTGTTACAATAAATGTTACATTATTGCATACTGTAGCTTATAGAATACCATACGCGACCAAAGCATCAGGTAACGACTGATGTTGCCAGCATCATCTCAACCCTAAAGCGGTTGTCATAACTTACACTAGTGAGATCACTTCTTGCCTCTTGTATTTAATGCATCAAGGTAGTGGTGCATATTATTGACTTAACCGATGATTATGTAGCAATTGGCAGATATTTTCAGCCAACGATAGGCCATGTTGGAATAACTATTTTTCAGGATAATTCCTTTTCCCTTCTCAATCTTTTCTCTTGCTGTTGAATGGTCATATGTTCAGATACACACTAACTGGCAAAATCTATATCTACGGAATTCGCAGCTTTTGCTCATGTCTTTTGGAGAACTAAATCTCAGCGATACGGGTGATGGTCGATGTGTTAACCTGTTTACTTACATATACGTTGAGTCATTTACTAGAAACATTCCAATTTACCCCAGATTAATCTCATTCATAGCAACAGCATACTTTATAACAGTGCACTGCACAGCATATTGCTAATGTTATATTCGCAGTGGCATCATGTGCCAATGGGATGCACAAACGGGTCTGTTATCGGGTCTGCATATGCAAAGCAAATGACCCTTATGTATTCACCAATAATAGTTCATGCTGAAATGACTATTGTGCAACGCATTATTTGTGTATTATGTATCCCTCTCTCCAGTCTCTATCATAACGCAATCATCGACTAACAGTCGGGTCGGTGAGTGCTTTGATCGACAAATATTTGTGTAATTGTTAGGCTTAAAGTGCCTATGACACCAAATTTTCATGATAGTTTTTATTTAACCAAATGAAAGACAAAGTTGCATTTACTCTGTTTTTGTGGTTCAATTTCCGAACAAGTCACCCGAACCTAATGTAAATTGAAATATAAAGTCGATTGTTCGGCACCCGCCGCCATTTTCCAAATTTTCGGCCCAGCACCCTGTGACGTCACTTGGCGAAGTCGTCACTGACAGGTCCGCAGTTTTCACCGTAAACAATGGCGAATGTTTCGGAGAGCGATGTTGAGTTAGACGGTTTGACGATGGAGTTTTGAGTTGAAGAGCCTCAAATGTTTGAGCAATCAAATACAGAGGATGTAGCAGGTATTGTGCCTTACAGATTCGAACCATATCTGTCCGAAAACAGCGCCAGCGAATCTGACAGTGACTGGACTGATTCTCGTGTTCCGAGGAGCGATAATCCGGACATGAACCGTCTTCAAAACATTGACTGGTGAGTCCCATTGGAATTGTAATTACTGTACGAAACTATCTTTTCCTTTGATTTTATATTATGAATGAAGAATACCTTTTTCGTTTGATACCGTTTTCGTTTTTCTTGGTGGTATTTAATGTGGTTTTAATCGCCAACGAACACGGCGAAATATATTTTTGTTGTTGTCATGTTTAAAATACTTTTTTTTTAGAATTTATGTCATCCCGATAAAACTATCAAACCTGCTTGGTGGAACATTTTACACATGTAATACAACCCTTTTCATTGACCATCCTAATCTTAGTCTTAGACAGAGTCTGGCATGTATTTGATGGGTTTTTGAAACCCTGGTTTCAGGTGCCAATGTGGAGGCTGCTTAACCATGCCAACTGTCAGGGAAAGTGTATGTTGTGTGGAGCAGGAGAAAGTGATGGTTAAAATAGACAATTTAGCAGAAATTAAATGTGTGACGCAGCATCCAAATTTTAATGATGCATGTCTCAATGAAGATGTATTGGAGACAGCGTACTACGCCTACAAGCAGGATCGTGGTCCATACAAGGGAAACAGAATTATTGACAGACAACAAACACCAAATTATAAATTTATGTTGGAAAAAACATTTCCAGAGGAGAAAAAACAATTATGTGGGATATTCAGATGGAACTAGCACTCATAGAAGCGGGAGTGGAACAGATTGACTGCTTGGTGCTTTTCTGGGATCTCGAAGGTGGAGTTCAGATTGTGTGGGATCCCCAATGCTTCCATCTCCTCATCATTTATGTCACTGGCCTTGCATATGCTGACTGTTGTTGCGAAAAGATCTTCTACATAGCCTGTATTGAATCTATGTATTAGTTGTTCATTGAGATTACAGATTATAATTTTCACATAAAAGTGTAATTTAGAAACAATCCCTACCATAAGATGGATCATTCAGCACTTTCCTCACTGTGTGACCCCCTCCCTTGTGTTTGGGGTAGTGGAGGCTGTACATGTCCTCACCCTGCGCTGTTATTCTTTGTTGTCGTCCAGCCTTTTCATTGAAATGCATAGTTGCAATGATTGATCTGAAATCATTTATGAACCTTTCTATCAGTTTGAAATAGGATAAGTTTGTGCTTTTCATGTTTGATTTATTGGATGTTTTGTGATAAGTTGGATTCAGCAGTAAATTAACTTTATTCATGACTAGAACGAAGGACTTGAGGAAAGATACTTTATGATATTAAACGGCTTGTTTATTCCACTTTGTTTTTGTTTATATATCCACTTGTCAACAACAATCCTACATTTAAAAGAAGGGTAAAATCTAACTAGTTACCAACTTTTAAGCTAAGCAGACTGAGATAGTTGAAAGATTTACCGGCAAAGTAGACCAGGGTAACTGAAAGCATAGGTTTCTGGAGCAAACTGGATCAGAAGGCTGTGGAAACCCTCTATGTAGGAGATCTGGGCATTGCCTGATAGTCTCTTGATGTCCTTGCACAATCTCTTGTTGGTGATAATTTTTTCCAATTCTATGGCACACCACGTATCTAAGGATATAAAGAGCAATTTAACTGTAAGATTTTTTTTGTGTGTTTCAAGGAAATTTAAGGAGCTAGTGAAAAATAAACATCTAAGAGATTTTGGCAATATATCAGCTCACCATTTGGTGCTCCCTTTTCGCCACTGCATTAGACTTTCTGACTGGTGGCGAATCCTTGCAACCTCTCTTGAATATGGTAGGAACAGCAGTTGGGAGAATATTACGGGAACATTTGTACCCAAATCCGAGAGATTCTCTCACTGCAAGTGCCTGGTCAAAACATTCCGGTCCAAAATGCTCGCTCCACAAACGCGAGTGGGTTGTCGGTCCCGGCCAATAAGCCCTTGTACGCCGCACATGCGATATCCATTGCTTGCGCAACTTCTCTTCCCGAGGAAAACTGAATAATTGAACGCTTTCCGAAGAAAAGTTCGAACAATTCGCGGCCACTCAGCTATTTAGCATGACTTATCCAGACTAAACAAGATATAAATTCACGGTTGACACGTGGGTTTTATGGTAGGCAAAGAAACTCAGGCTCTGACAGTGCCAGCGCATCTATCGAAGCTGACTTGGGCTGCAGAATCTGGGACCCCCTAAATGCGTCATTTCCGGTTGACCTCGGCTCAAGCACGAAATGCCGCTTCGCTCCAAAGAACGTTTAATATCTCTTTTATTATTCATCGGGGGCCAAAAACTCCAACACCATTGATCCGCATGGATTTGTTTAGTTTATACTCAAAATCATATTTTAGGTGTCATAGGTACTTTAAGTAAATCTATGAAGCACAGTGTATCCATGCTTATTGGTTTAAAAATAGTTACTATCGATGATCTAATATAAGCGGTTATTTTGTCTATGATATTGACTGTCAAGAGGAAAAGCCGCAGCAGCTGATAAAGCAAGACTTGATTCAATTGATCGCTGTCTTGATGAATCGAAAAAAGATTCAGATTAAAAAAGCAAGTAACCAAACCAAACAGTCACACACTATGGCGCGCATATGCAGACATTCATGCAATAAATCTCAAATATACCGGACAGCGATTAACAGACCTATGTGGAAGTTAACACTATGTAGATAGGAATTCATCTCTGCATTCTACAGGCACGGAACGCCATTCGCGGTAACATATGAAAGCATATAATATCACATATGGACATTGTATGTCCAAGTGAGAATTGGCTCTCCATCGCCGTCGGACACTGTGTGTCAGCAGAGTGTGGTTTCATAAAGCACATCAACTTGGCATTGTCCATATAATACCCAATATGTCACGGCCTAACTAGAAGGATATTTACGTACGGTCGGTTGTCGGCTATATATGTCCACTTAAGATATTAAACTTTCTATCGACGAGTCAGTATTGTATTGCCCAGTCTTAATGTGTCTTTTTCTATTCAATACGCTATATGTCATTGCCTGTCTATATCAAAAAAGGTATTCTGCGTCTCACATGCAAGCTAGCTACGAAATATTAAGGTTTTGTCATTACATGGCAACGTATGGTATTGCGGATCTTGCTATAAGGTATCAATTGCATTAGCCGCCAAATTGTATTCACTATCATACTGCTGGTCGTCGGCACAGCGTCTAGTACACATCTTTTCATTTCACCTGATCGATGTTTGCAAAGACTTGCCCATTAGTAGTTGTACCTTATTGCCGAAAAGAGATACAGGATGTTCAAATGAGGCTTTGATATGTTTTTCTGACTTAATCGGACAATTTGAATGTCACACTGTTTTAACAGCCAATTTGTTTATCGGCTCTTCCTGGTGCACTTCATGCTACCGATTAACTTGGCCATTAATACTTATCATCGAACCTAACGTTGGTAACCGAAATTGAGAGCAATAATATAAGCTAAATTAAGGAACGAAATCAACGAGCTCGCCCGTTTGGTTAATGGTAAACTCCGGATCGCAATAAGAATAACAAATATTGACTCTACACATTTCTAAACACGAAACACGCCAACTAGGTGCCATGTTCTGTTACGCGAGCTATTATGTTTTCTGTGAATTATTTGTCTGATTTGCAATTTATTTACTAATGTCTGGTTCTGAAAGCAACTGCGATATTGCCGCGCACATTGACAATCACTATATGACATGTCATTTGCACTAATATCATGTCCTTAAGCGCTACGGAGCTGCGATTGCAAACGGATAACTACCATATTATTTTATGATTGAATATAAGCTTCGGAATGTACAAGCATGACGTGTCAATGCAGTACCGAGTGATACAATGGTTGAGATTGACTTTGTCAATGTTAGAAGAAAATGATCATCCCATGTAACATGGCAGCAGCAATAGTAATATTGATTCGACACTAGCTATAGGCTTATTTTAATGTCGCCCATCACACATGTTTGCGGATATTGCATATCCGTTTTGATACATGAGCTTTGTGCATGGCAAGAAATGGCTGATAGAGCATGTGCTTGAGGGAGAAATAAGTCAACACTTTGCTTCTGGTTACAAGGAAACAAACAACATGTTTTAATGTGTGTAAGTAGTCACCACCGACTAGCAAGCGTATACTAGCAACTAAGGCCCATTGCAACGAAACGACGTAGCATCCATTCGACAGCTTTAGTAAATGGCGGAAGCACTTCAATAATCCTTGTTTTAGAAAACTTCCATGCCTCCTTTCAATCATGCCTAAGTGTTCAGTATCGCCAAACTTGGGTACATATGCGACACAGTAATGCGATGCATATGATGTGGACATGCGGTTTAGTGCGTTGTTGAAACACGGCCATTTAAACCTCGACGGTCGTTCATAGAAAATGTAGGAATTGCCTGTATGCATCTTTTTTCTTTTCAACGAGGAAAATTTCTATTCATTGGTTAAGAATTCATGCATAATATACAGGGCTATAACAGCATGATATGATGTTGATAGGTTAATCAGTCAAATTTCTATTGGCCGTAATTAGGCTGGCGACATTGTTGCCATTGCAGAATGACTATTTTACAACACAACGATATAGAAAGCTTAACAATCCAGTAATCGTACAGAAGGTAAAGATTGCTCGAGCGATTGATCTTTTGTAAGAGATGTGGCTGCAACAAGTAAAATGTGCAGCACAGCGCCATTAGAGATTCTTTAGCGAAAATATTAAGGTGTTTATGTTTCATTTTTCGAGCATCAAAAACATTCCGTATCCTAACTAGGTAATGTCACGACATTACGTTTAGGTAGGAAAATTACTGTTAACAACTAGCAGAGCTTTGTTCGGACAAATAAGAATCGATAAGCATAGAACAAAACATGAGCAAGTAATCAACTATCACCACAAGGTGTCCTACTGCAAGGCAACAAAGAGAGGTTCGGTAATGGAATTCTCATGCTCGCTGGTTAATGTGTCCGCCAATGACAAATTCAGTGAAATGGTAACTTGATTTATTAAAGAGGTCTATTCGCAGCACGATTGTGTTAAGTAGATTAAAATTTTGAAAGGGCCATGCATCTAGTTTATTTCATGGAAGAGAATGCGTACATTTTATGTCGAGGATAAGTTTGCTGCTTGTAAGAAAGTTTCGTAGATGCATAAAGGGAGTATTTTGTTGTCGATGCAGCTGTGAGAAATATCATACATGTGTAAACACAGCTGGTAGGTCACTGGGCATAACAATCCATTTCACCTGGGGCCGTGATATATCATGGTGCGCCGTTCAGTTTGAATGGCCAGCAGAAACAGGCCTATAGTCTGAGTTGACATTGACTGGTTCTCAGTAAGTTATCAGTAGAGATAAGTACGACTCGCTTCCTGTGCATATGTACCAGAGACGGCACAGAAATAGATCAATATTTAGAGTGAGGCAAGAAGAATGTCGCTTATCTATTTCGTTAGCATACTAATTGCAAAGTGACAACGTTGCTATTGAAAGTGCCTCCATTGTCTTTGCCTATGTGAGAATTTGATAATATGTCTCAGCAACACTTAATGGTGCTGTTAATGCGACCAATGGAATCTCAGGTAGTTATTGTTTTTAACAAAATGTATATGGTTGCAGTGATAATTGCATAGTAGCTAAAACAACGTGCCCGCCACAATTGTAGGTCATAAACTGCAGAATTCATTATCTTGTGCCTAATTACATTAACCATATTACCAGATTCGATTTATCATACATAGCAAACAGTCAGCTTACAGACACTTTTGACAAGGAATTTTGTTATCTATCGCAAAATCTTTTGATTGGCTTTTTCATAACCCAAGATGGCATGATATGCTGGCTTCATGTTGATTGATGCAGCTTCTTGATTGCCTTGTGTTTGTGTTCTGTAAGAACAAATGTTGATTTTACATCTGACTCAGTCCAAAACTGACATTCGTGCTTAGCTCTTAAAGTAAGCAGCCTGGAAGCTACATTTAGTCGCTCACTAAAGCACACCAATCCTTCCCGTTGAGTATACAGCTGGAAGTCTATGTGACTCGCGCATTGTCCATATTAATGCCTTCAAAGCGCAAAATACACAGTAGGAGTTAATGTGGCTCGTGTGTATATAAAAACGATGCATGGATCTCTGTAAATATTCTTCAGACATAATTGTAAACATCATGTGCAACACTGATGCAGATCACCCGGGTTTGCTGGAGATCATACGCCATGGCTTGGAACGTTAGTAAGCACTGCGGGTCTGCACAGTTGTAGAATATGTTGCACATTATTTCTTATTGTTTAATATTGCGTTGTGAGTGATGACGACACGATGTACATAACACCTACGGGAGACAGCATTAAGGCCAATTACCATTTGCCACTTCTCATATTGCCTCAAGATGTAGCAGACCCATATAAACATTTGAGCTGCACTTTTAGTAAATGCCTCGATATGGTAAATGATAGTTTATCTAGGCGTCAGGTAAGCATATTTTGCTGGTTGCAAACAGATCCCATCAGAATAATGTTTTTCAGTTGATGTGTATAAACGCAACTAACGTAACGTTACCCAAACGCTTTTGTTTTCCGAGTGTTCCCTATCATCAGAGTGTCATGCAGCAGTGTTATGCAGATGACAAGGTAGAGAAAACGTTGACGCAAAGGCCGAAAAGTTAAACCGATCTCGCCTTGATTTCTCTAGAGCTCAATAGGTAATGCGGCTGTTTCTCTAATGTCGCTGCACGATTTTCGCCCACCTATTTAGCCATTTTGAACTAATACTCGTCTCTGGTCTTGGTAAAGGCACGACAACTCTCAACATTATTAAGTCAGGAGGGCGAGTCTTACTTCCACGATTTGCTCTACCGTTTTGTCAGCCGTTTCATTATTGTGCTATGTTCCCATGACAAAAGTCGCCTGTGCTAAGCCGTCATTTTTTTCTTCAGCTATACTCCTGTTTGACTTATTAATAACTGAGCTTAATATGTAACCTTCCGAGAGCGTCACAACAAAACCCGTGATGATTTTCAATTGACACATAAAGTTTCCTCTGATAAGTCAAGTTGACCAGAAAGCGCTCTTAATTGTGTTGTAGAATAACGTATTTCCAGCATTGTCTAATATAAATGCGTGTTGCCAAAACATTATACATTTACACTCTGTCGGATATATTCAACGTTTTGCATTGCGTTTCTCTTCTCCGCTATCTATACTATTTCTTCCGTTGATGCAACTATTACTAGCACAAAAGAGTATTCTGCCAATATAATCTAGGATACAGGTTTATACGACCATGTGCTGTAGATTGTTGTTCATGTACAAGCGTCAGCAGAAAATATGTTTACGTCACAATAATTGCTGTGCTATAGTTCAGACTTTATTCAATCACATAAAATGTTCACTGCCGATCCATACATTATGGACATTTTATGTGTGAGTAGATAGAGCGAGGCCTAACATTCAGAGTTGAGGCATAAAATTAGATGTTTCCAGCAAATTAACACGGCTTACACTATTTGACTTCCATATGCAGCTTACCTGTTACTGTTATATATCACGTATAATTGGAATACAAGAGCGTTCTGCTATAACAGGACATTTATATAATTCAATATCGGACATAGCGGACCTTAACCATTAAGCTTGCATGCATTTGCTTTCTATAGCAATAAATGTTGAAAAAGTGCTGGTATATAGGTTTAAGTCTTCTACAGATATAATTACAGGCGTTTAGTCTCACTGCTACGAAACACTAATCTAGTAGCAAACCTTTCCACACAATTGCATCTACACTTCGATTTAGAGCTACCGCCATAGAAATAAATTCAAAACATAAATGATACATCCGCAAACAGGAAATGTACGCTACGAAGCGTTGCTACCGTTATACGTCTCCTAAGTGGTTTGTCTTGCGGTAACACATTAATAAGGAATCATGCAAATTCCGTTACTGAACCTCTTTGCGTTGCCGATCATTTTGGTTAACGTTCATTGCTTAGACAGGTTTGCACTTCGCTTATCAATTCGTCTCTTGCGTCATGAGGGAGCTATGCTAGCTATTAGTGAGCCTAAATGTAATTATATAGAAACCAATTCCAGTTTGGATACGGGTTTTTATTGTTTGCTTTTCATAAATCGCCTCAGTGCAATATAGCCTGTTAACAGCCGTCTCTAGCGTAACTTATTTACTTAATCCACTGTAAGCAGTACACATTTGCTGCACGATAATGGTATAGGTAAGGTTGTGCCTTTAGAGGTTACACAGCTTCCTGGATTGATGTGCGGCATAATTATCCCACGGTAATGGTAACCCTGATGCTAGCCATATTACGGTCACATGTTGATAACACATTAAATTTGACACCATAGTATATGGTTATCACCCCAGTACGTTTGCCTTTGGGTACGTCATCGCCGAAGAGAAATTTATCTTTATGTCATGACAAAAGATAACTAACGGCCAAATATACAGGATATAAGGTCACGTGAGAGCGAGCAGGCGATAGCACTTAAGAGGCATAGTATCATCGCGATTCAGTCATCTATCAGCGTCGTCTGAAAACCTTCAAAATAACATGTCAAACTGAGGCTCAATGGTTAACGTTAGACGTTTTCTGTCGAGAAGTGCTTAATTGGATTGACACCTTCTTTGTGCTGTGAGTTACTGAGAGTGGTATTGCAAGAGAACTCCACACATCATAGTAGGTTGATAACGCTTTCAAACGGTGATGCACATGTCCAGCAAATCCGTTCTGAATCGATGTGAACTCGCTATTTTATTCCACGCGATAACGCTGCAACGCGTGTTAGTTACCTTAATAAGTTCAATGGTGGCATCGAATAATAAGAGATAGGAATTCAACTGAAGCTATTCAGGTTTCGTGATTGCAACTTCAAAATTCCGAAAGTCATTGTAAAATACTTGTTTGAATGCAATCGTCATTAAATGTGAATAAGCTATAGTATTCTATCAGCATTAAAGACTACATAGTTACTGTGTGATTTTGCATTTCACAATTGGCATCAGTGGTTTAACGGGCCATTGCCTTTACTTAGCGCACCGAGCAACCCATACATACCACCTTCGGGGTCACAGCTTCCACGCCTTTGCTGATCCGTTGCCCACTTGATGAATTGGGAGTCTGTGGCACCAACTGCATCATGTTGGATATCTACACAGATATATACGCATGGACACCTTACATAGTTCCTAGTTTAATACCACTGAGTAAGGCATTCGTTTTATTTATCGTTCGGTCACATTTATAATGAAGTAGATCTTAATGTTTTACAGGAATTGTCACATAAGTGTGATTCCCTAGCGGGTACAACGTTAGCGGGTACATTGCCCCCGCTGCAGGTTGTTGTTAATGCGATTATTGAGGCCACTTAAACCCCTAAAAACATCGCATCAGCAGGCAGAAATAGCTTTTTCCGCTAATGACTTCATAGGTCTTGTTTAACTTGGGTTGATATTGTTCTCGTCCGTCCGTTAAATGTTAGGTACTGACTCACACGGACTGCATTTTCTTATGCTGCACACATAATGCAGTGCTTGTGTTGTTTTGATTGATAACATTAATGAGAAGAGAATGATGTGAATATCTTTAAGCACTGCTATTCTTTAAATTCATGAATTGCGGTTGTTAGTATTCGACGGGGAGGAACAGTCCCTCAGGCGCTGCTACCAAAACAACGAAAGCTTGAGTGAATCTAAGTACAAGTGTGACATCCTGTAAACCTTTACATATAAGAAATATTGCCCTCAGGAGGCGTTGTAAAGGGTTGTAATGACGAGTAGCGGCTTGTCAAACGCCCTGAAGCTCGACAGCAACCTCAGTGAGGAATCACCAAATGCAAGGCACTCGCACTGACCATTCATTATAGGCCATATGACAAATGCCTACCGTTGACCAACCTCCTAGGGCCCATCCCAACTTATCCATTCCACGAGTAAGATTAGGGCTTATACAAGCGATCGCAATATTTGCTCCCTGCTCACTTCAGTTGATTTTTAAGAGTGACCCCAAAAAAGGGCCACATGTGAAATTACGCTCTTTATGTTTTATAATTTCCGGATTTTTTCAAATGCTTCGTCTTTCCAACGTTGTATCAGTGCGTTGCTTTCCTCGGTTGAAAAAGTTTAGTATGATATTACAGATTTGGCCTGAATGTCCCCCTTAATTTAGGTATAAACTCCTCGTCCGAGAATTTGCCATGCTTTTGATACAATGGTTTCGAATTAAATTATGCCAACAGGTCCAGTAGTAATTGCTTATTTGGGCCTGCCAGTGTTATTTAACATATATATATATATATATATATATATATATATATATATATATATATATATATATATATATATATATATGAATATAAATATATATATATATATATATATATATATATATATATATATATATATATATATAATATATTATATATGCTTATATATGCATATATATATATATATATATATATATATATATATATATATATATATATATATATATATATATATAGATATATATATATATATATATATATATCTATATATATATATATATATATATATATATATGTTTATGTTTATGCTTCTAATTAAGACCAACATGGTGCAATGCGCATAAACCAATAAAATGAATATCTCTACCACGAGTTATAGAATATATAGCACGACTGATGCATCTATGTTCATCAAGCTTATCGATCCCATGCGTACTATGATTATGTCAGGATTTACGTATGCCCAGCAGTGTCTCAGTAAAGCAAAACCGTGGACGGATAAAACCACATTGCTTCTTATATAGAAATGCAACTTAGCATTCTACCCAGACAATGCCAGCGTTTGAATGACAATGCTAAATAGCATATGAGATAGGATACGCAACATAGTGACCTACATAAGCAGCACATTATAGCATATAGGAATGGCAACTCAATGCGTGGTCTTTAATAAACAATACTATGAAGCGCTTTAAACAGACGATTGCCTTACCGCAACATAACTATATGGCGTCCTAGTAAGATTTAACTATAAAACGGTGAAGATGAACAATAACATAGTACATTCTACATTACCATTAAGATGAAGTTATTCAAAGCAAATGCCATACAACACCTTAAACAGGCGATACATCGCCCCTACGAGGGACGAAATGGAGTAGTATATCACCATCTAGCGTCTTTGTTTAGCAATACCGTCTAGATTCTCGGGCGAATGAAACCATGTTGATTCCTATGATAGAAATACAGCGTAACATTTGTATGCAGACAATGCCATAGTGCTTGGAATGTCAATAGTGAACATCGTATGAGATGATAAATATAATTTTGCCTCCCAGATTAACAATACAGTTTAGCGTTTGTGATTGCCAGCACAATGCACGGTCTTAGGTGGACAATATAACGCCTTATACAGGCTCTCGCCATACGGCTTCATTGAAATACAGTACCTATGGCGTCCTAGTAAGATTAAACTATTCAATGGTTCAAATGAACAATATTATGTGACATTCTAGATTACCATTACGATGTAGCGTCCTCAATTGACAAGACGATATAACGTCTCACACAGGCAGCAATGTATAGCGCACCTTATCGACAGTACCTGATAGCGCCATGTGCCACCATGAAAAGGCGCAGATGATAATAGATATTCATTTGCTGTAATTAATGTCGCTTATTTTTGTATTGTGGACATGAACCTAGGTCATGTACTTAGTGGAATTTGTGTGTAATTTCTGTGGAAACCTGTAGTTTAGCAGCATGCACCTTACACACAACGGTGGCCCCTTCAGCACCTTCTTCTGCTATTGCTAGTCAAGTCACTGCAGATAGGTTTTTAGAATGCTGTGTTTGCAGTCTGATTGAAGTGGTTACCATTGAAAATGTCAAGATAATGTATTTTGGCGGCAGCTTCATGGGCACCACCGCGGTGCGACGGGAACGTCTATCACAATGATGGACTGGGTTGATGAGACGTGTATATATCACTCTGCTATATGTGTATACAAAGCTGCTTGAGTTACGGATACATCGGTTTAGACCATTGATATCTTAAAGATAATTGTTTGAGCAGTCTTTCTCTTGCATGAGATAACATATATTTGCTACATCATTAAACTATCGATAGGCAAACCATCTTGATCAGTTTCGTTTGTACAGTAGTTTATGGTTTATGCGTGATGTATTCATTGCTTGTGAACTGTTTTGACTAATTAGGCATTAACTTGAACAAATATCAAAAGGTTTATTCCTATTACGACCACCGAATAATGTGCTGTGTTTTTCGGAAAGCTGAACATTTTAAATCCTTTACACCTTCGTTATGATACTTTTCCGGTAGTTTGGTCAAACTGTAAACTTTAACAGATGACATTAATATGGCAGCCAAAAGCTGCATATTATAAATTCATGTTAACTGAGCCACATTCCCTGCGATTATACATATAGTTGCCGGTTGTGGTAGACTGAATCAACAGTGAAGCCTTATAATCACAACGCCCTGTTTGAATAAGTGTATGTTTGCTAGCGCCATATGCTGAACAGTTTTGAGACTGGTATAATTTTCAATGACAGCTGAAATAACTGTTTGACGTCAGATATTGTCGGCACAGACATTCAGCGCATTGTGAGATTTTGTGGTTGTCTATGATGTCCCGTGAATTAACGAGGATGATTAGCAACTCATGACACAGGTGATGATAACCATTGCAT
Organism: Urechis unicinctus; assembly: GCA_034190875.2. NCBI lineage: Eukaryota > Metazoa > Annelida > Polychaeta > Xenopneusta > Urechidae > Urechis > Urechis unicinctus. The sequence continues at coordinate 11,118,645 of CM067343.1, read as the reverse complement.
GATAGATGATAACCCTTGCATAATGTATCGGTAACCTGGATAATCATATAACAGTCCGAAACTGTTAAGTGCTTATTTTCTTCACATTAACAGCTTTCACTCCATGAGTTGATTGTGACAAACAAAAATGACTGAACGTCAATATAAGCATACGCGTGTGTACATGTCCTCGCTATGGTCTGCCGGTTAAATATGGCTGAACCTCTATATATTGGCGATCTTAATCTGTTTGATCCAGGCGTAAAACCCTAAGCTGTGGAATAAGAATGTTTGACTTCAAATGCGCTAGAAGTTCAAAAGAATATATCCTATTATATCGATTCGATATTAATCGATAATGCCAATGAGAATTGGACATATACTAACTAGCTCCGTCAATAATAATGCCACCTCATGTTGCTGGGGATTATTAAGATAAATGGACTAGTAATTTCACAACTAATTTCTCAATTCCCCTCTCATACCGTTATTCCAAAAGAACACAAATCCACATTAGTTTATTACCAATGTGCGTCGTTTATCAACGATTAGCGGCACGTAATGCTTTCGCTCGCATATTACTAACGGATGTTGTAGATACTAAAGCGTTTTTATATGCCATAATTGTTGCAGCAGCAGAGACATGATGGCTACACAAAACGAGGCTCCATTTATGTGTAGGGCCATTCTGTTTTTTAATGCTTAGCGCCAGCAGTGCAACGAGCCGTATGATCATATCATATACAGAAGTTCACAAAAGATCGCTGCTCGTGGCTTAGTTCACACGTACCCTGCTTGATTGCTACGGACTTGTGAACCTTAGGTTATCATTCACTCTGGAAATAGCGATGTAATGTTTCAGTAGATTGCATCAATGCTGGTCGAGGTAAAAACACGCCATTTTCCAATCGAAGCTATCGGTCCGCACGTATTCGAGCACGTGAGAGAGCTATCGGCTGCTTTGGAGTATCGCAAAACTGGTTTTCGAGTAGAGGCAAATGTGGTTTCTCAGCTGAACCGACAGGCACCACGCATGCTTTTATGTCTTGCAGCAACGATGAAGGGGTGAACGTTTCTAAAATATGACAGTAAACACTAATAACGCATTCAGCCCATCCACCCTCCACCCAATTTACTGTAAGTGTAACGACTGACACATTATTCCGTAGGTTTCTCCGAACTATTAATGACGAGAAATAGTGTAAATGTACATTATTCGTCAGCACTTTCCCAAGACCGACAAATTTTAATACACCCGCGTGTCTACCTACCTTTCAGGTACTGTTTTGACGTGGTGATATTTCATACAGCCTACAACCATTGTACCAGGCTTGCTATGTATACACATTGTGAGCTCCACACAGTTAAGAGATCATTTATAGACGCTGAGGTTTGATTTAACACTCATTTTCCAACCGTTGTTTCTGTTATATTGCACATGTAGAACGGTAATGACACAATTTGACATGTTAACATAGTCTCTCTCTAAACCTCAGCTCTAGTCTTGCTGTTATGTGACACAAGCCGTCAGGTCAACAGGGTCTACAGATATCCTTGCTAGCGTCGATAGAAACTGACACCAGTCAAATTGCCTCTATAAACCCTTATTATCATCATTATGCAGTTAGAACCGCCCGCAGCCAACAAGAAATTTAGGAATTGCCTTTGTGCATCTATTGCTTTTCAACGAGGTAAATTTCGAAGTTAATTCGTTTAATCAGTCACACGTCTTTTGACTGTAATGAGGCTGATGACAGGGTTGCCATTACAGAATGACTATTTTGCAAAACAATAATCTAGAAAGCTTGACATTCCCTTAATCGTACAGCAGCTATAAATCGCTCACACGATTGATTTTTGTGGCTGCAAATTAGTGAATTGATTGATAGTTACAACAAGGCGTAATATGTAGAACATTGCCACTAGATATTCTTTAGGTAAACTATGGAGTTATTGTGGTATCATATTAACGAGCATAAATCAACAATCTGCATCCTAACTAAATAATGCCTCGACATAATTACCTCGACGTTAAATAATAACTGCTAGAATACTACCATTTATGTTAGTACACGATCAAATAAGAATCGATTAGCATAGTAAAATACCAGTTACATATGCACGGGAAGCGAGTCGTACGTATCTTCCCTGATATTCTGTAGACAGCCAGTCTGTATTATACTGTACGGCTCCAATTATAGGTCTTGTTGGCTGTGGGCTGTTCTTACTGAACGGCGTATCATTCATAATATATCACGGCTCCAGATGGAATTATTTGTTATGCCTAGTTAACCAATAGCTGAATTTACATATGTTTGACATTTCTCACAGCTGCATCGGTAACTAGATACTTAACTCTCTTGATACATTTACGAAACATTTCCTCGCGAAAAATTATACTCATTCCGGAAATAGACTCGTAGCATGAATCATTCAGGTTCATTATTAACCTTCTTTACACAATTGTGCTGCGAATAGACCTCTTGAATAAATCAAGCTACCGCTTTGCTGATTTTGTCGTTAGGAGACACAATAACCAGTGAGCATGCGAATCCCATTACCGAACCTCTCTTTATTTCCCGTGGTGAAAGTTCATTGCTTTCGAAATGACACCTTTGCCTTTGCCTAAGGAAAAATTTGATTATATGTCGGAAAAACAATATACGTTTTGAATCGTAGAATACACAGTGCTTGAGACTAAGGATTGGTCTCAAAAATATTTCAGCAACACTCACTTGTACTGTTAGTGGGCCAGTGAAATATCAGGCAGTTAGTGCTGTAATGATTGGTTACCATGGTAATTGCATAGCTGCTAAAACAACGTGCCCATCACGTGGGTAGGTCTTAAACTGCAGGACTCATAATCTTTTGCCAAAATCAGATTCACCAGACGACCAGATGCGAATTATTTTACATACTAAATGGTCAGGCTACGGACACATCTCTAAGTACTCCTTAAAAAGTAATTTTGAAATTTTGCATTAAGATGCAGACCCATCGAAACATTTGAGCTGCACTTTTAGTAAATGCCTCGATATGGTAAATGGAGCTCATCTGGGCTTCAGGTTAGCATATTTTGCTTGCTACAAACAGATCCCGTCAGAGTAATATGTTCACTGCTTCTTCATACATTATGGACACATTGTATGTCAGCAGATAGGGCGAGGCCTAACATTTAGAGTTGAGTCCTAAAATTAGATGGTTCCCGCAAATTATCAAGACTTCTGTGATAGATTACGTATAATTGGAATACAAGAGCGTTATACCGTTGGAGGACATTTATTCTATTCAATATCCGACACAACGGATCGTATTTGCCCGTCATTTTCTCGATCCGAAGATATATTGTAAATGTGTTAACGCACGTGTTCAGGCACTGTAACTCTCACAGGCTAGGCAAATATGATGTAACCATTAAGCGCACATGCATTTGCATTCTGCAACAGTCAAGTTGAAAAAATGCTGATATATGGGTTTAAGTCTGCCATAGATATAATCACAAACGTTTAGTCTCACTGCAACGAAACAATTCCACCAGTAGCAAACCTAACCTCACAATAACCTCTACGCGTCAATTTAGAGGTATTGCCATTAAAATAAATTGAAAACATGAATAGTACAACCACTATAAGAAATGTACTAAGTGTGGTGGCGCAACTAATAAACGTCTCGTAAGCGTTTGTTATTAATAAACACATTAACAAGGGAGCATGCGAATTCCGTTACTGAAACTCTCTGTGTTGCCTGCCAAAATAACTCATTTTGCTTAAGGATCATTGCTTGGGCAGCTTTTGCACTGAGCTTATCAGTTCGTCATATATGGTAATCACTGACGTCTTAAAGGAGCTATGCTTGCTTTCTGCGAACTACAATGTAATTATGTAGAACAATTGTCTAGTAACGATACAGGGTTTTTATTACTTGCTTGTCATGAGATGCCTCAGTACAATATAGTTTGTCTACAGCCGCCCCAAGCCTAACCTATTTACATAATCCACTGTAAGCAGTGCACATTTGCTGCACGATTATGGTATGGGTAAGGTTGTGATCGTAGAGTACGCGCAGCTTCCTTTATTGATGTGCGACGTAATGGCCCCACGGTAATGGTATACCCTGTCACTAACAATATTACGGCCACTATTCGTGCGAATAATACATGCTGATTACACCTATCAACTTTGACGCCATAGTATGCTGTTATCACCCCAGTAAGTTTATCCTTGGGCACGTCATCGCTGAAGATAAGTTGAACAGCCAAACGCGCGGCGACTTTTTCTATGCACAACTGTCGAGGTTCGTAAGCCGGTGATTCGACCATGCACTAAGCCACATAACTACGCCTTATATGACATTGTATTGTGTCACAGTATGCTGCTTAAAAGCTAGGATGCATTGAGAAATAAGTATTATCATAGTCTATACAGTTCAGTCTGCGTTTTGTAAATTCAGAGGAGACTTGAAAGTGGTCAATAGTCCGCAACAAAAATGAACTGTCACATAGCTGCAATGCCGTTTCGTCATGATGACCTTGCCTTTTGTGCTTCTTATGCTTGTCGTAGGAATGTTAGACACGGGATGGTGCAGCGGGCAAACCATAGGAGCTAATCATAGCGAATGTTGTGAATTCTAGACATGACAACGTCAGCAAAGCATTATCTGTTCAGTTCCTACAAAAGATGTTCTCTCAGCCATGCCGTACTTAGCACCACGCCCTTGTAACCGGACGAGTTGGCAGGACGTACGACAACGAATGCGTCATCTACTTTCTTATCAACATTGCTGTTGCTGGTGTCAATGTTACATTGGCTCATGGTGGCTGTTTTAACCACAGGATGGCAGGTATTTACCGTAGTGATCAAAGCATTCAACAATTCACATTGATTGTAACCCTCGAGATTGCATCAAAACATGTCTGTGCATCCCACAACTTAAATTGACTGAGCGAATAAGTTCATTGAGTAGTTGTCCCTTTGAAGCCGCTGCTCCCTAGTGTTTGTTGGCATATTGATGTTGCATTTGGCATGAACGATTGTAATTCCCAACGACAGCAGCAATTTTTTGTTCCATCGGCGAACATGTTCAAGTATATTAGCCATCTTTTTGCTTTCAGACCTTGGCAAAATTAGTCGTTAGTGGCGCGGTAGTCGTTTCACATTTATAACCAATCCGTTACTTTTTGCAACCTGCAATGTTAGCTCAGCGCATGTATCTAAACTGCGGCTTCCTGAAAAACTATCAATTACGTTAGACATAAACATATGTTGTATTCAAGAGAAAATAGGTTTTAATGTCTAATTTTTATAGGATTCTTATCGCTTCCCATTGCGGTGTGAATTCAACAACATTGACAGTTTCATGGGCAAACTGAAACTCAGAACATTTACTTTTGTTCAGTTTAAAATCAATTTGTCTGAAAGGATAGACCATGTTTTATCCTGAAATGTCATGCAAGTGCATGAATAGCTAAGGTTCTGTCCATTGTATTCTGCTTCACACATCGCTGCAAAGAAATCCCAGAAAGCGTAATCCTTTTGGCTTTATTCAAACTGCTATTTAGCCCATTGGCAAGAACCTTTAATCGCATTATAGCTTTTGCAGGTACCAACCTTAACCGCGTCCGGGAATGCATTAATTTGTCAATCAACTGGAGAGACTATTAACCGCAGTAAATGCGACTGCAAATACTGCATGAGGTATATTTTGCTCAACAACAGATATAGATTAGTCAGATGGTCAAGTCACTTATCCGTGTTAAACAATGTTATAACATACCACTGGCTAGATATACAAATAAACTCGTTTTCAAACTGTTTCTTATTCTTTGATTCTGGCCATTACTGGACTATCGTCGCCTCTTCACTACTCTCATCCTTACCGTGAGAGTGGATTATTAAAGTAAAAACATGGTTGCTTGATGATGTTGGTGCTATCACCGATACTGCAATCACCCAATAGCCGTCTATTTAAATCTCCGCAATTAAACTGAATGCATGCGTGAACCTCCGCAATCAATAGCCTTATCAAGTCAATTAGATGGCGTTTGCGGATTTAGCATTCAACTAACCAGTGTGAGTTATACTCATGGCCAACCGAATGCTTAATAAGTTTTCTTATGAGGTTGACAATCAGCAGCTTTTTTATTAATGTATTACCGTAGGTATGGCAGATACACAAATGGTGGAAAATAGTTGTCGATGCAACCTTTGTTACAACCATGTCTTTTAACTTTACAAAACCGATCGACGTCTTATAATTTCATCATTTTATAATATGTTGACAAATCAACATACGTGTATTCTGCTACCTGTAATTGACATTTGATAACATACACGTCATCTTCCAGCAGCTAACTCGCTGCTTGCAAACGAAGAAAGTCAACACGAAGGGGTAGGTGCTATCAAATGAAGATGTTTTTCGTATGTATGGTGAAGTGGTCGATGATGGAGTAGACGTTTTCCAATGATAATTGGCATCCAGTTGGCTGTCTGTAATGCATGCACGTTTTAAGATCCCATAACTCAAAATTAGCTAGCCGAGGCTCAAGGCAAGGCTCCACATATGTACCTAGCATTATATGAATACCTTACGTTGCCACCAATGAGTCTTTCTATCGTGGCAAACGATTACTGGCGGCCATTTAGACAAGATATAAGGTCACGTGGGGGCGAGCCGGCGATAGCACTTAAGAGGCGTAGTATCATTGCGATTCTCTCGTCTATAAGCGTCGCTGGACAACCTTGAAAAAACAGTTCGACTTAATGTTAAACGTTATACGTTGTCTGTCAAGAAGCACCTTGTTTCAATCGGATTGCTCACCTTCCATGTAAAGCTTGGTTCTGTTATTAAATGGATGTAATATCATAACAAAACTCCACACATATTAGGTTATTAAAGGTTTCAAATGTTTGCGTACTTATCTAGCAAGTCCGATTTGGACTTAAGCCCTATTTTATTTCACGCGACTACGCTGCAACGTATGTAAAAAACCTAAATAATTTCACTGCATGAATTGATGATTAAGATCTAGGAAATCAACTGAGGCTATTCAGGTTTCGTGATATCAACTTCAATATTCATTAATACATTCGACAAACTTGTTTGATTATTATGGTCATTAAATATCAATAAGCTAATGTATTCTATCAGTAGCTGCATAGTGACTTTGCTGAGTGATTTATCATTAGACAGTTTGCAGCTGTGGCTAAAGGGTCCATCGCCTTCATGTAGCTCACTAAACAGCCCTCATGCACTATCCCTTTGTCACAGCCACAACGCTATTGCTGATGCATTGCGCACTTGATAAATTTGGAGTCTGTGGTACATAATGCATCACATTGGATATCAACTCGGACATGTACATGTTCCCCCTGTATTGTTCCTAGTTAAGGCGACTTGGTCCGTGCGCAATCCACACCAGGTTTGAGAGAAAGAAAGAAACACAGAAAGGAGACATGGTGGTTATGGTGGTGGGCGTGGACGCAGAGATTTAATTGTCTTCGTAATCGTATTTATTATCGTTCGTTCACAAATATAATTAAGTATACCTTACTGTGCTACATGAGTTGCCACAGCAGTGCGGTACCCTAGTGGGATACATACTTAGTGGGCACTGTACCCCTGCTGTAGTTTGTTGGTAATAAGATTATTGAGGGCGCTTAAACCCCTTAAGCATCACATTTGCAGGCCGTAATAGCCTTTTCCGCCTGCTCGCCTGTCCATTAAATGTGATGTATTGATTCATTTTCTCTAATTTATCTTCGCCGATACAGACTACTGTATTTTGTTATGCTGCGCACATAATGAAGCGATTCAGGTGTTTTTAGCGAAAACATTAATTAAGATGTCGTGAATATCTCCCCAATCTTGTGTTCTTTTAATTCATATATTGCGGTTTTAACTATTTTGCGGGGTGGGGCAGTCCAGGCTTTGGTACGGTGTGTTTCTGTGAGATGATATTGTGGCCAGCGAGACGACCAAAAGCCGACAAAAGGGTTCTTGCGTCGTGAGCAATTAACAGGATGAAGGGAAGAGGGCTGGAAGTGGACCATAACGAACATATGACTTCGTGTTGACCAAGGCTGTCAATAGCTAACACATCGCAATTTTCGACATTGCAGTACGTAGAGGAAAAATAAAAATAGCTTTGATTACAAATTAAACACGAGGCCATTGTTCTTTATTGGCGGCTTTGGCTGATATTGGTGTTCAGCGCCAGTGAAACTAGGGCAATTTGCACTTCAAATTTTTCGGTCAATGAGGCAGCTACTTCTACACGAGTACCATTAGTTATAGTAAATCAAGCACGCCTTAAATGCATAGTGTGCGTATAAAGCAATGTTACTTACAGCACCATTATCCCTCAGTTGCGGGTGTGAAGAATGATGACACAGCCTGTCTCAATAGGTTGGCCTCGGAGGCACTTTCGGCTTTTAGGAAAGGTTACTGAAATAAATGAGCCCTCTTTAGGCCTCAGTCACCAATGAAGCATATATTCGTCGTCATACGAATATATTCGACAGTCCTTGTGCAAAACATGGGATCATCGCTAGCTGCTTGTGGAAACGTGCGGTTTCGGTGTGTAAATTTACGTTTTGCCAATGGCTCCTTATCCACATACCTCCCTTGACCGCATCGACGGAACTAACTATACCTCATGAGAGCGATAGAGAGAGAGAGAGAGAGGAGAGAGAGAGAGAGAGAGAGAGAGAGGAGAGGGAGAGAGCAAGAGTGAGAAGAGGAGGCAGTGCACGTGAGAGAGATAGATAGAGAGTGAGAGAAAGAGAGATAATGATGGCGAAAAAAAGGATATGAAACAAGACAAGATAGAAGGAGCTATTTAGGGGAATAGAGGGAGCTGCAGGAAAAGAAAGAGAAAGAGATCTACAAAGGGGAAGATCAAAAGAGGAGTGGGCAACAGAGACATAGCAAACGATTATGAGAAAAGCGGAGAGATAGAAGAAGTTAGATATATATAAATATATATATATATATATATATATATATATATATATATATATTTATATATATATATGTATATTTATATATGTATATATATATATGTATATATAAACACAGCGATATAGGGACATATATATAAAGATACATATATATATATATATATATTCATATATATATGTTTATATATATTTATATAGATATATTTATTTATATATATATATATCTATCTATGTACATATATATTTATATATATACATATATATACCTATATATATATAAACATATATATAGATATATATAAATACATATATATATGTATATATATATATATATATATATATATATATATTAATTTATATATATATATATTTGTACATATATACATCCATATTCATCCCCCCCCCCCATTTCATGATTCAATGAAGCACGGCGTAATTCGTTAAAGCGAGTACAATTATTCCGGCATCATGTTTGTACTTATCGCAGTTACTGGACCATCAATATCTACGCAATATCTATGGAACTTACTGTCCAGTGTCTGTTCCGGGCCGTCCTAATATAAATTCACTCGCGATCTTTCGTGTCCCTGCCAGATTTTCTGCAAACTTAGCCTATTATGTGGAGGTCGTAGATTCAAATCACCTTGCTTATTTGTACATTTATATAATTATCAGGACCCATTAGATTGGACTTCTTGGGCATGCACGTGAGGTGTAGCTTCCGTTTCCAGGAAGATATATGTGATATAGGAGTCATACAAACATGTATATATTTGCATATATTGTACTGATATATATATATATATATATATATATATATATATATATATATATATATATATATATATATATATATATAAATATATATATATATATATACATATTTACATTTACATATACATATACATATATATAATATATATATATATACATATACATATAATAAATATATATATATATATGAATATGCATATATATATATATTCATATATATACTCATATATATGCATATATATACATTTATATATATACTTATATGCGTAATTATATATATATACATGCATGAATACATATCTTAATATATATTCATTTCAATATATAGACATATATATATGTTTGTTTTATATATAGATACATATGCATATACATAAATATATATATATATATGTATATATATATATATATATAAAGATATAGATATATTCATATATATATATATATATATATACATATATATATATATATATATATATATATATATATATATATATATATATATATATATACATATATATGTACATTTATATGTATAAATATATATATATATATATTTATATGCATATGCATAGCTGTATAAACATATTAACATTTCGTGCGATATTCTGGCTGGTTTATGGGTTGTTGGCATTAGTAAAAGGTCACGACAGCAATGTTTAGTGGGATTAGCCGAAGCGTGCAAAGCTTTTGTTACGTATGTATTAGCAGTATGGTCAGTATTTGAATTCAGCACCAGGCGTTTCTTTCAAATAATCAGGGGGCGACCCGTCCCATACGGAGGCTACAAATCCATGTTAAGGTTAAGTTGATTTGCAACGTTTGCTGGACAAATGACTAAATCGCCCATATGTATCAGCAATTGTCCAAAAATGGGATTCTGTTTTGTGCCTATAATGGTATTTACATATCCACAAGGTTTGGCATCATAAAATGGGCTTATGTAAATAAGTAGGGCTTCCATGTCAATAAATGTAATATATTCTACTGCTAACTCCTAAAGACGTATCAATATTCTGTTGTCACGTTGATCATCTGTTGTCGCGTCGGGAATATCAGATATTACGTCTTCAAAGCCTCAGTAGCATCTTATGTTGCCTCGCAAAATATAGCTAGTTGAAGGAGGAAAGGGCAGAATGTGGGTAGATTGGTTGATCGGTTGATGGATTGTTTGGTTTGTAGGCAGGTTCCATTAAAGTCAATTGAACACGTTTAATCAACAATGAATTCCAATGTGAATGTCTGATTGCATGAGGGGGGAAGACTCGCCCTATCGAGTGCGACGAGAAGTCACAATGTTGGACTTGGTGGATGGGACGCGTATATATCACTCTGCAATATGTGCATACAAGGCTTCTTGAGTCATGGATGCACCAGTTTAGACCAATGATATACCAGTAGCATCTTACGACTTTCGAAAGGCAAACCATCTTGATCAGTTTCGTGTGTACACTTCTGCTGGCTGGTAGGTTGCGACTTTTAATCGTGACGTTTTAAGGTCGACATTGTCTAAAATTGCTTGTGAATTCTTTTAACAAAGTAAGCTTAAACTTGACAAAATATCTAAAGGTTTTATTTCGAACTATACCACCGACTTTGGTGCAATGTTTTTTCGGCAAGCTGATAATTTTAAATCCTAAACTCTTTCGTAATGATCCGTTTCTGGTAGTTGGTAAACTTTTATAGATGACATTATTACAGTTGCCAAAAGCTGAATATTAGTGATTCATGATAACTCAGTCAAATTCCCTTCAATGATACATACAGTTGCCGGTTGTGGTAGAATCAATAGAGAAGCATTATAATCCAAACGCCCTATTGGAATAAGTGTATATTTGCTAGCGCAATATGCTGACCAGTTTTGAGACTGGTAAAATTTACTTTAACAGTATGAACGCTGACAATAACTGTTTGACGCGGAACAGAAATGCGTCAAATCTTGTCGGTGTAAAAATTAAAAATTGAGCGTATTGTAAGATTTTATGGATGTCTATGACGTCACATAGATTGACGAGGATGACACTGGTAACATATTTCCAGTCCATTGTATTCCCATATATAACGACATCACACCATTAATATTAGCCTAGTTACACTTAACGTTATATTGTAACATTTAGTTTTTTAATATGCCACATCTTATTTGTATTTATGCCTAAACGTGACTGCCCAAGAAAACATTTCTACCGCGCGGTTCAATCGCGCGTTCAAGATTAGCAACTAATGTGGAGGCAGTTAAATGCCATCAACGCACTTGTGCGTATGTAGCCTGTTATCAATTCATTGTTTACAGAAAATGTCAAATATTATCCGATGCTAAAACATTTTCACAATGATACGGGAATGGTATAGCTTAACTGCTCTCTGTATTAAGTGACAGAATGTCGTCAAGGTCAGTATTGAGCTTTCAGAACCGATATTTCAGCTGGATGCGCAGTGACTCGGATGCGGTCTGCATGCATTATATCTTTGAGGCTGTTTCAGACATAGCACACAGTAATACCGACACTTATGAACAGGTGTACATTACATGCTAAATTGCCACTTGTTACGCCACATAGCGCACATGTTGGTATTTAACTTGCTTTACGTTCGCAGGAGGTCTTGTACCCAATGTTTGATTTTAGAAATGATAAATAAATCAAATTAATTTTGGTGTGCTCGACGCCGATTTCTCAGCGTAATGGATATGTGTTTTGGCAGACGGCAGGTAATTTGCTGAGCTTTTACTGTTGATTAATTAGTCTCTCTAAAGAGCACCTGTCCCCCGTGTGTGTTGATCAATATGCACTGACTGCTTGTTTATATCAGGTAAAGAATGGTCCCCAGACGACACGAAAACGAGTTCATGCTAGGGGATACGAAATATCTGTTGCTCTGACTGCATATCTGCATTTCAAATTGATGTGTAAACAATACACGAAAAAGATGGAATATGTTATGGCGCGATTATCTATTTATGGTCTGCTCAGGTACTAAATGTATGGATTTCACATAGATTCCATGTGTTTTCATACAATGAACTTATGCGTATGTCCCGGTACACATCGTGCTGTCTCAAACAAATTAGTCTTTCATTCTGTATGCAAAAGTCACATGATAATCTCGGTATGACCTAATACCTGGTAGGTTAAACTGATACAAAATGTTGCCTCGGATTCGGCATTTAACTACTCATAGGTGACAGCTATAACAATTGGAAGGGGGCAATAATGAAGCATATGTAATACTTAATGATATAATGGCTTTTGATGAGTGGCCTTAACTATTTCAGAGGTTTGAAGTGATGAGTCATTTCTATACGAGTCATTCTCTCAATAATGACCATGTTATTATCCGTAATATTTTAGGTCATCGTCACACTGCCTCTCTAACGTGAGTTTTACCGACGATCATGGGAAATATGTTTCTCTTAATCCCACGTCAATATCTGTTAGATCACTCGTCTTGTTTGGGACAATGTTATAGGCTAAGTTCTCCAGATTCGATATCATTCCTTGTTCCCAATAGAGATAAGCCATTGAAAGATCAGCTTTTAAATAATATTGTTGGAAGTGTCTACATCGTGCCAATTAAAATTGTAGGAGTTCGTGAATAGCAAAACTATAGGCAATGCACTTGCATCATGCTTGGCGGACGATGTTCACATCCATAAATCACTGTATGTGATAAAGCACTGCTGTTACACACTGGCAGAAGACAAGATATTGATTCAATGTGCTACTTAACAATCTTTATCTTGAGCAGGATTAATTAAATAGATTAAAAGATTTCACAATAATAAAGTGTTTGCGTTGTATTAAATCGATGCTTGGATCCGGTGAGATGCCAAGTAGCCTTGTCACTGTGAACCGGGATACAGAGCCGCTAGTGAAGACTTACACTCATTCACCCACTTGTCCTGCCATATTTTGATTTAGTCCATGCACACGATATGCGCTTGTGATAAATAAAGAGGGTTTATAAGAACTTGAACTTAATTTCTGTCTTCAACTTTCGAATTTCAGATGAGAGAGATGTGTTGAGCTCGGATGCCAGGAGAGAACTGATATTAAAATGTAAAGGGCTTACCTCATGTATGAGGAGAGGGGAGAGGGAGGATGATGTCATCTCCTTTTGTCCAGCGAAACAAAAATGTGATCATCTTTAAGGTCCATCATCAGTGATGTCATGTAATATCATCAAATCGGAGGCACACTACGCATTGAAGTTCGACCATTATGAACGCAATATTCCAACATGCACCAACACTGAGCGTGGTTGTTCGTGGGCAGCATGAACATCGGAATGAATTTTCAACGACACTGAATATGTTAAATTAATTTAGGGACATTGGTGTCGAACGTTGCGGCGATGCCAGCAGTATGGAAACGAATAAAGCTGCAACGATAGGCTTTAACTGTCTTATCTGAATTATTAGTAGTATGTGCTCTGGCATATGTTACAACAAATGCATTTCAACCCAGCTACATGCTCTTACCTACATTTGAAGCATATTCGTTGATTCAATATGAATGGCAACGAAATCGCTCCTCACAGACTTCATCATATATGACCTTTGCTCGAATTCAAGCTTCATGCAATTCGAAATAGTCACAAACCGATGGCTGACAAAATGTACCTGTTTGCCAAGTGAGCAGCCTTGATGATAACCCTTGCAAAATCGAACGGGAACCTAGATATTCATATAACAGACAGGATCTTTTTTTGATTGCCTTTCTTCTTCACATTAACAGCTGTCACTCTATGAGTTGGTTGTGACGAAACGGTTATAATAGCAAACACATGCGCTATGTTCATGTCCTCATTATATTTTACCGGTTAAATATTGCTGAATCCCTATATATTGGCGCTGTTCAACTATTGGATGCAGGCGTTAAACCGAATGTGTGACTTGAAATATATTCAAAGGATATTGCCCATTATATCGATTCAATAGCAATCGATAATGCAAATGAGAATTGGATATGTAAACCCACGTACTGACTAGCTCCGTCAATGATAGTACAAGATCTTCCTTACGAGGTGCTTTGGAATATTTAATGAGAATGATCTGGCAATTTCACAGCTTATTTCTCAATTTCCCTACTTATACCGTTATTCCCAACCACAGGAATACACATCTGCATTGGTTTAGGACCAATATGCGTCGTTTATCAACATTTAAAGGGACGTTATGCTTTCGCTCTTTGCAAACTGTAACCCATAAGTAGTGATATAGGTACCCCTTCACACCTTGTTTTGGAAATTGACTACTGTACGAATACTGTACGACGTGTATTGCGTAATATATGTTTTGCTGACGATTGCATGCGGATTCGGTGCGGTATTTTGCTGACCTAATTCTATTTTTGGAAAGTGATTTCACCATCTGTTCCGTTATTTTCGGCCCTTGAAATCTTTGCGCCCTTGGTGACCTCATGGAGGGGCGCTATTTTGGATGAGGTCATTTTTGGGAGTTTTATTGAGAAGGAGTTTGTAAATGGGTATTAAAAGTCAATTAGCGGTAATGGTGTTGAAAGAGAAGTGAAGGATAGTGTTAATGTTAGTGGAGTATTCACCATCTGTTCCGTTATTTTCGGCCCTTGAAATCTTTGCGCCCTTGGTGACCTCATGGAGGGGCGCTATTTTGGATGAGGTCATTCTATTTTTGGAAAGTGATTTCACAATTTTTGTCAGATATGTCGTCATAGTTTGCTGAGCTAAGCTAAGTGATGGGATAGAGGGTGTGTATAAAACGGGAGAGTGTCTCAGTTCTGCGTTCAGTTATAACCATGGCTGAGAAGAGACAGCTAGAAGCTTTCAACGATGCGTGCAAACGTAGAGTAGACCGATGAGCGACGCAGATTTGTTAAAGCCGTGGAACAAATCGAAATGGAGGAAGTGAAACCGCTATACACACGATACACAGTATTCGATAGTGGTTTGGAATAAAGATGTAGTGTTTTTGAAAAACAATTTCAAGAAATGTCACATAGAGTTTGGGATGCACTGTGTATTGGACTGTGGTTACGAAATAGCTGCTGTCACAGAAACAATGAAACAGTTGGAAGCGGGAGAGGAGAGTCGTGTCGAGGTCTCTATTGGTGCAGACGTGACGATGAGTGTTCGATACCCGATCCCTATGGTGGTGATAAAGAAGGGTCAGGTGACAATGGAAATGGACAGTTACTCGTGGTATATGTTTGTAGAAGCATGGGAGGAGTTGAAACAGCTCTACGGAGCCCACGTGATGAGAGCGAAATTAATGGAGGAATATCTGATGGTGGTATACACAGACACGCTTGTCGAATTAATCGAAGCTCTAATACCAGAAAAATGCCATGGCTGTCAGATCGACCACCCGAGTCAGCGACAGCATAATCTTTGTTTGATGGCCGAACCTGAAGAACAAGTTCGGATGTGTATGACGGATGCTCTCGAGCGTGTTGACGAACACTATGTATCAAGTTTATGGGAATTAAGTATAGGTTTAATTGACCCCTGCCCCTCGTGGATGGAACGTAGCAAATGGTTGTGTGTGGACTATAGGAAATATTGGTTGGAGTCGGTGAAATCAGGTATTGAAATACGTGTAATTAACAGATTGTGTAATAAATGAGTGAAAATACAGGTCTGTGTTTGTTTCTTTTAATTATGATTTGGAATGTATGTTATAAAGAGTTCAAATTTGGTGGGTGGTCATTTATGGCTAAGATAGTCAGAGAGTAACATCAACATGACGGATGCGTATAGCAGGTGGTCTGTTTTAAAAGACAAGTTACAGATGCATGCACAACTAACTCGAGAACTGAGAGACAATAAGATCTATAGACAAATTAGTATAAATCAACAGCGCTTGATGGAGTATGGTTACGATTTTGATACGGCTCTTAGTAAAGCGATCGAAGCTAGAGAGTGTTTAATGGATCGTCAGTTAACTGCGTTCGTGTCTGAAGATGAGGTGGATTAAAGTAATTATAAATATCGTTTAACAACAAGTTCACTGTCAGTAAAGGTTAAATCTTTAAAGCGACGACATGGAAACTTGTGTAGAATGTGACGAATGTCAGAGAGTTGCTGAGACCCAACAACCATATAGACCCAAGACACCTGTTCAGGGTAAACACAGACCCCTGAGGTTAAGGCGATGTCCTCTGTGTCAATGTGGGTTTGTTACCAAGGCGCTTTTGACCCAACACTTGAAATATCACTGTAATTATAAGCTCTACATTCACAATCGAAAATTAAGAAAAACAACAGGCACAACAAAGCAGAGGAAGGTTGTGACGTAATCGGAAAGCTTAACTTCCACGCTCGAAGAACCCCACAACCTGGTGTGTGCGTGTGCATGTGTGCGTGATTTACCGGATCTGAAATTAATTCGTCACGTGATCACGAAAAACCGCTGACATCAGCTAAATTAATTCGTCACGTGATCACGAACAACTGCTGACATCAGCTAAATTAATTCGTCACGTGATCCCTTACATCACCTCGATCAGGGGATAAATAAGTGAACACGAACAGATTTTTGTTTCATTCAGGATGGCTGAGGAGAACAGCGAGGAGTGTGATTACATTGACGGACCGTTGTATACCAGTCGTCGTAGTGGTCGCTTTCAAATCACCCAGTGGTGTAGTAACCCAGACCCCAATGATTTACACATTCGCGATCGATGGAGCGGACATCAAATAAAATTACCCTCAAATGCCTTTCTCAGAAGCGGGACGGCTCTTACATCACTCACCTTATCGTTGATTGACGCGGAAGCTGGCCAATCGGACGTTGATACGGAAGAAACCATTTGTGACGATGTAATTGGTCGAGTGAAAGCCCCAGTCCCCTATATTGAAATTACCCGTGAAAGCGTGACCATGCGCTTTGATAGTTTCAATTGGTGGCAGCTCATAAAAGCTTACCAAGACCTATCAGCACGCCCCCACAAAAGATGGATGACCAAGGAACGTCGCCTGATGGGTGGGATATGATAATTAGCCTTTACAGTGGTTTGATGAAGCCATTGTTATCTGACATAGCTCAAGAACCATGCGTCGTGTGTGGAACGGGCGTATGTCAAGCCGAGAACCAACAAAAGATGTATTCACATTGCGTTGGAAGAGCCTTGGATAAGGTGGACGAACATCACGTCACTTTATTATGGCGCGTGTTGTGTGAGCAACACAATTCGACTGAACTGTGTCTTTGGCTCTCTAGAGAGTATCGACGTACCATGTTAGGTTTTTGTGTGACCACCGAACACTGGTCTAAAGTCTTAATGGGGGAACCTTATGACTGTAAATATAATAAAATTATTAGACGCATGAATATATATGATTGGTGATTGAATAAAAAGTGATGATATACTTTAATCGAATTTCTTTTTGAGTTCTACTTATCACGACACTATTTACCTATCCTATCTATAAAAAGAGTGGGGAACTGTGAATGATAACTCAGTATAAGAATGGATCGAGCCTTAAAACACCCCTTTAGTTGCGTGATAGCTGGTCCGAGCGGCTGTGGAAAAACTTACTTTGTGAGTGAGTTAATCAAAGGTAGTCACATTGAGCCACACACCCGACCGAATCGTGTGGTGTTTCGGAGAGTGGCAAACCATGTACACTCAACTACCGCACGTGGAATTTGTAGAGGGATTGAATTTTGAGACAGATCCTCAACAAAGAACCTTGTTGATCATCGATGATTTGATGAAGAAGAAACTGACGAACGCGTCACTCGCCTATTCACCAAAGGGAGTCACCATGGCAATCTTAGCGTGTTGTATTTAGTACAAAATTTATTCGGAAAGAATAAAGAACATCGAACAATCAGTTTGAACGCTCATTATTTAGTGGTATTTAAGAACCCTCGGGACGCTTCACAAATCATGCATTTAGCCAAACAAATGTACCCGCGCGAAACATCAAGTATGTACAAGAAGCCTTTTCGGATGCTACTTCGCAACTCACGGTTATTTGTTTATCGATTTGAAACAGGCAACACCAGATCACTTACGGCTACGAACTGACATACTACGACCCAATCAAGTTGTATACCTACAGAAATAAATACCGTCGATCATCGGACGACCGCCATTCTTATCGTTAGACATAGATCATGGCAGAGCATCTCAGAAAACACGCTGATACATTACGAGTGATGGCTAAAGCCAAACCCCCTGTCAATAGGGCTTTGATTCACACGGCTGACAAAGAATTGATAAATTGTCTATGTGAATGTGCACTCAATGTTTTAAAAGGAAACGTATCCTTGACTTCAGTTCAGAAGCGTAAATTAGCCCGATACAGACAAGGTCTGCGCGCTTTGATCTCACCTAAAACTAAACGTCAAGAAAAAGAAAAGAGTATTACAAACCGGTGGTTTTCTCCCGGCGTTATTAGGACCTATTTTAGGTATCGCTGGTCCGTTGTTAGGCAAACTATTGGGCTAAAATTATGGCTAAGAAAATGATGTTGGTTGATCCCCGGGTACTGTCAAGTGCACGTTACAATCAAGCTCCCACTGTCGACGTGTTATCCAACTTGGATGCGGAGATGAGGGATGTCCTGAATCGTAGTGATTTATCGGAGGAGGCTAAAGTAGAATCTTATAACCAAATTTTACAAAAAAACACCGCGAGTATTACCGCCAGCACAGAACCCCGACACCTCACACAGCCTTAGCTAATACCCCGCCCCACACACCCAAACAAGAAGATGTGTCTATTGCGGAAGTTGTAGAAACCATCCCTGATAAATTTCAGAAAAAAGGGCGTTTGCTATTAGAACGCCTTCGAAAAAACCCAGACGTGGGCTGGAATGAACGAGGGGAATTAATGATTAAAGGACAAGCCGTTAGTGGGACTAACGTGGCGGATTTGGTTAACGATGTGTTGAGACGGCGTAAACACTTTGAACCAGAGGGTTGGAAAAGATTTGCTGAAGCGTTGCGAGACTCCAACATTCCTCAAGATTTAGTAGGTCACCCCGATCGATGGAACTATATCCGACAGGGGGCGATGCAAATAGATAAAAGACCTGGTGAGGAGGAGCCTGTAACACAAAATTGGATGTCATGGAGAAGTTAAGTGTGTATTTCGACCCTGAGGCACCGGCCGCGTATGGAGGGGTGCAGCCATTGGTTAGAGCTACGAAACTCAAAACAAAGGCAGTCAGACAATGGTTGGGCGAGCAAGATGCCTATACATTACATAAACCGATCCGTCGTCGATTTCGAAGACGACGCGTCATAGTCGGGGGAATTGACCATCAATGGCAAGCCGATTTAGTGGACATAGCTCGCTTAGCCAAACAGAACCAAGACATGAAATTTCTCTTGACCTGTATTGATGTATTCTCGAAATATGCGTGGGTGATACCACTAAAAAATAAAACGGGTGACAGTTTGATTCGAGCCTTTGAGAGTATATTAAAACAAGGGCGGAAGCCCCTGTGTTTACAGACTGATAAGGGTGGAGAATTTATCAACCGTAAATTTCAGACATTTCTTAAGCAGCAGGGGATTCGCTTTTTTACCACCCACAACGAAGAAACCAAAGCTAGCATAGTCGAGCGGTTTAATCGTACGTTAAAAACTAAAATGTGGCGTTATTTTACCAAACACAACACCAGTGTTTTTATCTACCGGTTCTGGCTTCGCTGGTGAAAGGATACAACGTCAGTTATCACCGCAGCATTAAGCGCCCCCCGATATCAGTCTCGGTGCGTAATCAAGAAGACACGTGGATGACATTATACGGGGAACGCTCTGATGAGGTTAAACGACCACGGTATGATATCGGGGATCGTGTCCGCATCAGTCAAGCACGGGGTAAATTTAAAAAGGGTTACACTTCCAATTGGAGCGAGGAGTTGTTTCGGGTGGAGAACGTTCACTTAGGCTCCCCCAATGTGTATACGATAAAGGATGATAATGACGAAGTGTTAGAGGGAACATTTTACGCGGAAGAATTACAGAAAGTGAATGACAAAGCATGGTATAGGGTTGAAAAAATTATCAAAGAACGTAAACGGAAAGGACAAAAACAATACTTTGTCAAGTGGTTTGGCTACCCTGCCAGTTTTAATAGTTGGGTCAGTGGTGTGGAGCTGTATAAAAACTGAGATTTGGAACAGAAGCGTCATTAGGATGGAAGATCAGAGAAGTGATCGGGTGTGGACCATATTTGGTCGGGAAATTCCGAAAGCCGAAATCGTGTTTTTCACACAAATCCTCATTTTATATACCGTAATCATCGTCAGCATCTACAATCTAACGGCGGGTAAAGGAGATAGTAATTTGTGGACTGCTCTGTTAAGCAGTAGCTTAGGGTACATTCTTCCCAACCCCACTTGAAAAACATAAAGCGACGTCATGAGTTTCTTTCTGACCCTGCCTTCCAACAGTTCAATGAATTATCACCCCAACAACACGCTGACACGTTACTTTACTCAATTGCCTAAACCCATACAATTAAAAGGTAATTGGGAAGTGGGATTAGCAGAAATTCAGTACCCTGTTTCCTGGTACAACATCGGGGACGATGTCGGTTTTGTCATAGTGGATGAGCGAGCTGGATACCATACGATAGACAGACACTTGGAAGGGGATCCTTTGGTCGAGTCCTTGGTCGTTCGCCTGACCCCCGGTTCCTACAGTGCTGAACAATTGATAGACAGGATCAATATGCACATCCGCAAATCGCATCTCAGAGGCGTGGTTCGATTTCAATTCAATTCCCACTCACAGACCGTGAATGTAAAAATAACTGATCCCAAACTTCAAGTTGTCATGACCGAAGGTCTTCGTCAAATATTGAGGTGTGAGGAATGTCTTTCGCTCTACGATTCTCAAACTGATTACAAGCCTAATGTATTTCGAGGGTTGTACGCACTGTACGTTTATTGTAGTATAATTGAATCACAAGTGGTCGGTGACACGATGGCTCCCTTGCTACGCACAGTTCCTGTGGACTACGACCGGGTGCACAAAATGGTGACCCAGACATACGAACAGATATTTTATTACCCTGTGGGCACCAAAACCTTTTGTACCATAGAAATTGATATAAGAGACGACACGGGTCAGTCCGTGGCATTCGAAGACGGACATGTGATGGTGACTTTACATTTCCGTGAAACCAAGAAGAACTTAATTTGAGTCTCATGGCATCACCATCATGAGTTTCTTTCTGACCCTACCTTCCAACAGTTCAATGAATTATCACCCCAACAACACGTTGACACGTTACTTAACTCGACTCCCCAAAGCTGTACAGTTGGAAGGGGCTTGGGAAGTGGGATTAGCGGAAATTCAGTACCCTTACACGTGGTACAATGTTACTGAGGACGAGGGGTTGGTCGTCATGGATCGTGTGGCTGGTGCGCTCAATCTCCCCCCGGATATCTGTTGCAGTGAGCGATATGACATTGTGAGTGAATTTGCAGAGGCCCGTCCCAAATATTTTCACATTACCCCTGGTTTTTATACGACCGGATCGTTGATAGAAGCCTTTGCAGCCAAGTTAAAGGAGCAAAATGAGGAGCGAGTGCGTCTCACCTACAATCGAACACGACAGACAGCAACTATGACCCTAGACAATGAGTCAGTTGTAGTTTACATGGACGAGGGGTTGCGTCAAAGACTCGGTTTTGAAATGGGGATTTTTGAGAACAGTCAAGTCGGTCAGCACATTGTTGACCCTGATCGAGGCTTGTACGGACTCTATGTCTATTGTAATCTCATCGAAGCTCAGGTGGTAGGAGACACTGTGGTCCCCCCTTCTGCGTATTATTCCAATCGATCACAATCGTCGCGGGCAGTTGATCAACTCCACGTATAAAAAGATATTTTATTACCCGATAGCCACCAAGACTTTTTCTACTATAGAAATCGATATAAGAGATGACACGGGTCGACCCATTCCATTCGAATCTGGTAAAGTGACAGTGACGTTACATTTCCGTAAAATCAAGAAAGCTATATTTTGAAAACCATGGCTGATATTTACACGCCGTATTACCTGAACCAAGCGGGTGGAGGGCTCCCCGTTTTTTCCGGTGCCAGGAGTCAACGCGGACACGGCCTTGGTAATGTGGTTGGTGGTCTGGCTAAAATGGTGTTACCGCTGGTTCGAAAAGTTTTACCTGTCGTTAAAAAAAAACACGCCTTGAAAACAGGAGTGAGGGTGGTTGGAGATTTGTTGGGAGGGAAGTCTCTGAAACAGTCGGCTAAGAAACGATTGTTACAAACCGGAGAGGAAGTGTTCGATCAAATAGTTCCACCCCAAACAACCGCGTCGCCGACCACCATTCTCTATAAAACGACTCGCACGAGGTAGGAACAGTAGTTCACGCGGTCCGTCGTGGAACAACTCGGAGGTTGCCAAAAGATATTTTCGGTTAGATCATGGCACTGGTACACCCCCAATCTTGTCCCTGTGTCAAAAGTGAATTAGACCTATTTTCGATTCCCCCAACTCAAAGCAGTGTCGATCATGGATCGTGGATCGAATTCCATCCGGTAGCTGCTTTAGGTTCGGGTCCAGTCGAATTCTACATCAGTGGGTCGGGTGATGATTATATCGATCTGAACGACACGTATTTACAAGTGAATGCCAAAGTGGTGAAAAAGGATGGGGCGGTTTTGGAGGCTGACAGTGCTGTAGCACCCGTTAACCTCTGGTTACACTCACTCTTTTCCCAAGTCGATGTCTCTCTCAACGAAAAACTTGTGTCCTCCTCGACAAACACATACCCGTATCGCGCTTATATGGAAACGCTATTGAGCTATGGTTCGGAAGCCAAAAACTCTCAGTTAACAGCTAGTTTATGGTACAAAGACACCCCAAAACACATGGACGCCGTGGGTGGTACTAACAACAAGGGGATGATAGCTAGAAAGGAACGAGCTCAAGAGAGTCGCATTGTGGATATGATGGGCAAATTACATTTAGATTTATTTAGTCAAGAACGCTATTTATTAAACGGCGTAGATTTGAAGTTGCGATTAGTACGCAGCGGTGACAGCTTTGCCCTTATGGCCAATCCTGCAGAAGGATTTGCCCCTAAAATAGTTCTGCAATCCGTGACCTTATTCGTACGCAAAATAAAGTTGAACCCCACCGTGCAACTAGCTCACATTAAGGCTTTAGAACGAAGCCCAGCTAAATACCCCATAAGACGCATAGAAACCAAAGTGTTTTCTGCATCTCAAGGAGCTATGACAATCAATCAAGAAAATTTATTTTTGGGTCAGTTACCCAAACGAATTGTAGTTGGAAGTGTTGATAATAGGGCGTTCAACGGTGATTACACTCAGAACCCCTTCAACTTTAAGCATAACGACCTCACATTTTTAGCTATGTACGTTGACGGACAACAAGTGCCCGCAAAACCATTACAGCCCGATTTTAATCACCATATATACACCCGCAGTTATGCTAATTTATTCATTAGCACTGGACAACTCTATCAAGACGAAGGCAATGCCATAAGTTGGAGTGATTATCCCAATGGCTATACACTATTCGCTTTTGATCTGACCCCCGACCTGGGTGATAGCGGCACTCATTTTAATTTGTTGAAACAAGGAAACGTGCGCTTGGAAATGCGTTTTGGTACGGCCCTAGAACGTACCATTAATGTCATTGTGTATGCCGAATTTGAAAATATGATTCAAATTGACCGAAACCGTAACGTTCTGTTTGATTACGCTGCCTAACAATGGATACCAGGCAATTACACGAGCTCTTACAAAAAGACGCTTTCACTCGAGCTACTGTGCGCGGAGTGTTTGCGCGGAATAAATTACCCCGCCATGTCAACTACCCCAGCGGTTTCGTTTGTAATACGGATCCAGCTCCAAAAAAGCAAAAACACTGGATTGCTATTTTCATTGATCATAATGAACGAGGCGAATATTTTGATTCTTACGGACTACCTCCTATTCATAACGTATTTGTGAAGTTCTTGACCAAGCATTGTGTGAACTGGACTTATAATACAAAGCCATTACAAGACTTTAATTCCAATACTTGTGGACTTTATTGTTTGTATTATTTAAAGAGACGATGTCGTGGAATAAGTTTGAACCAATTGCTGGCTGTATTACCGACGATTATTCAACCAACGATAAGCTGGTGACATGTTTAATTCAAGGCAAATAAACAACGCGTGTTGAAAATGTACGACGTTTTTATTCTTAGTTTCTCTCACAGCCTTTAAACATCAATTTCTTACAGAGCACACATCCATCGATTACATAACACCTTCACTTCAATTTATTACATAATAACACATATCAATTTCTTAAATAGCATATTAACGTATCACACATCTAAAGGTTTAGTGCTTACACCGTCTGCATTCACAATTCTCTTGGGGTAAAAATAACTTAATCCATCTCTAATTTGCGTATACGAATACATTGTGTTATTGTTAATGCGAAAGCCACGGTTCACACCACGACCTGATTTTTGTTCTCTCAGCACATTCATATATTTCTCCTTGTTCAGGTCGTTTTGACGTTTATCGAGTCCTTTACACGAGGCTTTATCCGTATTTCCATAACAGTAATAGGTTTTACTGCACAGTCCGATAAAACCATCTCCACTCCACTCCTCTTTAAATAACCCCGGGGTACGTTTATCATATTTTTGGCGGGTCACACAGCACGGTTGAGGTACCCACGGGGTTCCGTTCGTTTTACACTGTATAAAGTCTTTGTTGTGATCATCACACGCTACAGCTGGCAACCACTGAGGGTATTCTCTGTAAAATTGTTCTTTCATGTTGGGTTTGATGACATCTGTTAGATGACTACTACTAAGAGCGATATAACTACTATCAGTGTCCATCTGTACATAGGCAAAATCACATCTCGCGACATACTTATCAATAAAATCATAGTAAAATTCCAGCATCCTTAATTTGGCGTATTGATAAACAAAATAGCCTATTTGTTGGGGTAAGTCGAGATCAATGGTGGTTTTGGCCATGTCGAATTCAAACAGGTTGGGGGTTAATTCGTTCAAGGCTCTGAATCTTTTGTCGTTGATCAATTTCTTACCCTCTCGGTAGTCGGCGTATTTGACATCACGGTGTTTAGTTTTTTATCCGTGACGCATTTACCTACAAACATAGACAAATTAGTATAAATCAACAGCACTTGACGGGTATTTTTTTTTAAATTTTTTTTTTAAATCATAAATTTGAAATAAATTTGAAAGTTACAATTAAATCAATATATTTTACAATAATACATTTTAGTATATTTACCATAGGCCGAATTTCCAAGTAGCTTAAAAGTTTCGGCTATAACGGTCTGACTCGGGTCGACATCACCCCCACGTCTACACACAAACAAGAACATTATCAAAAATAAAATTCAACGCTTGAAAGAGTATATCACATATAACTATAAGAGTATATCATATATATATTCGTACATACCTGGCGTCTGATACGGTCTCGGCAAATCGTTTGAAACAGGCTGTGGGTTCATACTCCAGTGTTTGGTATATCTTTGTGATCACCAGGCCATGTTCCAAGTACCATTTCAGTAGTGGGCTAGCAAGCAATATTTTCACACCTTTGTAGCTCCCTATCAACGTCCGCCATTCCGTCTATTTGAAAATAAATAATGAAAATCGTTATGACATCATAGTGATCGCAACAAAATACATTATGATCCCACGCCCCTTGTCACCTTGTGTACTTACTTTCATAATGTCCCGTTGTTCAGCATAGTCTCGCATAAAGGGTCCGATTTCATCTCGGGTCAGTTCAGTGTTTTTGAATATAGGGGTCATTTCACTGAAATAGTCTTTAAGGGTTTCTGGTACGTGTATATCTACTTCAGCCATTCCAAAAAAGGTTCCGTCACGTATATTGTCTATGAGCTGTTTTTCCGTCAAACCGGTTCGTAGTGGTTGCGGTCGACTGTACGTGAACGCTTTGATCTGAGGGTCTGTTTTTTTCGTTTTTTCGTCCATTCACATTCCCACACAGCTACGACATCATAACCTAATCCTCTCAAATACTGGGTATTTCTTTCTGTTTCGGTATATAAATCACTCATTAGTTTTCCACTGATGGGGCTATGGGTCAATTTCAGACACGGACAGCCATGCCATACACATCCGTGAAACTGATATACTGTTTGCGTTTCTTTACACCACCCGTCTACGGGTAATCGCCGGGCGCCAATTCTTTTTTCCCCTCTGTTTAGACGATGTTGTATTTGATTTTGTGAGCTGTGTGCTATCCAAGCCAACCATTCATCCGCTATTCCGCCTTTTCGGGTCTGAATTGGTTTTTAAACTCAGGCGCGTGACGTCGGGTCGGAAAGTTGGCTGGCATGGGTTGAGCCAATGCCCATAGATAAAGCGCATTCGCATCATAACCTACGATTCCTTCACACAACTTCGATTCATTTCCGTTCTGTTCACGCCTGATGTAAGTTTTTTTTTTTCGTGGTAACGATGAAAGATGATTGAGGGTCCGCCCACTATTCCATTTTTTAATCAACCAATAGATGTCGTTGTTCTTTTCGTCGGGTAAGGTAAAATAATCTTCCAAGTCTTGAAATAAATATCGCATGGTTAATCCGGGCACTGATATTCCATCCTTCAACATATCTATACCTCTCTCACTGTAAAAACGACTCTGTTTCTCTATGGCTTCCAGAAACGGTTCGACATCTAAATTGTTGTAATATATCAAAAAGTCTTTAAAAGTCTGCATATGACCTGCTTCCCACGCTTCTTGACATTCAGCGTATTGGTCTGCTGTAATGTTTTCTTGTTTTAACGCACTGTAAAAAGCTGCATGGGGTGGTAATTCTGTATTTTTCAAACGATCGAGTGTCACCCATTCATACGGGAAATATCCCTTTTTCTGTTCGCATTGAAAGGCTCGTAGGTATTTGTCGTATGTATATCCAGGTGCAATAAAGTTGGTGATATCCAAAAACCGTACATGGTCCGTTTCAATGCACATGAATGAGTTATTTCGTTTGATGGTATACTTGATCGATGAATGTTCTTGCAGGTAAGTTGTCAACGGTATTTTCACAAGGTTGAGGTCATAATTCGATGAGTTGAATCCGACTAACGGTAATACATGTAAATAGTTGTCGAATTTTTTCTGTAATTTCTGCAATGGATGTTCTCCCTTGACGACCGGGTCCAGTTGATACGCTTCATCGATTTTCTCTTGTAACTGGGTTAGGGTAGCTTCGTATTGAGCAAGCATCAGTAAATAGGCGGCGTTTGATATCTCCTCTATATAAATCATCATCCTGTCAATCAATGTTTGTGCGTTTCCTTCCGTTACAAAGCATTTTGGTTCTGTATAATCAGGTACATTGCTGCATACACTCACTGATAACGGTACGTGTTTTTGGTCCCAGGTGACTTTGGGTGAATTGACGGGTAGGTTGTCTTCTCCAAAATAACTTTCAAAATCATAGGTGGCTCTGTAAGGGTAAATACCGTCTTCTATTTCGATTCCTTCGTCCCGTAACGCTTCAAAGATAGTGGGTGGTAGATGAAAAAACACCGCCTGGGTACTTGTATTTCGTTTCCACAGTACATATGTTTTCGTGGCGATGTAGTTTTTTCTCACTTTTCCACAGCTTCTGACAGGTACCACAAATATATGATTTGCTATAAAGGTCAAAGTTTTTGATGTAACTAAAGTGATTTTCGTACAGGTTCAATTTCAAGGTCGCGGCGAATTTTGTGCGCGTTCGCTTGACCAAAGTAGCTATCTGAAACACATATAACAAATCGATCACATCTCATATTTCCATTTCGATATCAAATGATTACATCGTTTATGTTGTTACTTCTGTTTAATCACTACAAGACACACTTACTTGATTCTCGTCTAGCGTATACACGGTGATATTCACTTTGAATTGTTTTGCTAGTCTTTCGACGTCTTCAAGGGGTACACCTGCAAATGTTTTTTTCTTTTGTTTTGGGTAAGCAGTCTTTAACAATGTTTTTGCTGCATTCTCTAGACTCGTGATCTTCACTCCTCTATGTAAAGCCAGGGCCCTGAAAAAGCACAATCGGTCTTGATACGGTTTACCCGTTTGTTGACTTCGCTCTAACAAGTTGATGGCTCTGTTTGTTTTCAGGTGTTCCGGCATAACGGGTGGTGGGTAGCCGATCACGTGATCTTCAATTGGGTTCACAAAGATGGTCAAATTAGTCACTTCCTCTACACTCCATTTCGAATCCGGTCGTTGGTTCTGGGCGTAGGTTAAAATGTCTCTTTGTGTTATTTCACGCATAGCCCTCTCAAAATCATCGGCATTCCGTACGACTAGAGGGGTTGGTAGCATTCGATGGTTGTTGACGGACGAGTGAAAGTACCGCAATTCATCTGTTTCTTTGTGACGTAATAAGAATCCATAACTCCCGTTGATTTTAAAGGCTGAATCGCATTCCTCAAATATATTCTGGTCGAGGTTGGGCACTTCTTCAGATAAATTATAGTTGTAAACAGTTTGTAGCCTTCCAAAGCGCGTATGAGTACGAATAGCTCTTTCATTAGCAGCCAACACAGCTTCTGTCAACATAATCATCGATAATCTGTCAATATAAATATTTCCTCAATTCTCAATTCTACCGGTAATAGACCTATCCTTTAATAGACCTACCCTTAGCGTTGTCGACTGTAGCGCCATTTCCAGTTTGTGTCGGGGGGCTGTGTTGAGCGTTGTTTAACAAATCCAATGCTGTATTCGCCTGTTCTATTTCATACTCGTCCATAGCGACATGTAAAATATCTTCGTCTCCCGTCAACACTAAAACACACACGCGTAACAAAAATAAATAAATAAATGACGTATACCTGGTAATTCTATAATTCAGATATAGAAAATAAAATCATACTTACTGCTTTCCATCTCGATTTGTTCCACGGCTCTTAACAAATCTGCGTCGCTCATCGGTCTACTGCGTTTGCACGCATCGTTGAAAGCTTCTAGCTGTCTCTTCTCAGCCATGGTTATAACTGAACGCAGGACTGAGACACTCTCCCGTTTTATATACACCCTCTATCCCATCATTTAGCTTAGCTCAGCAAACTATGACGACATATCCGACGAAAATTGTGAAATCACTTTCCAAAAATAGAATGACCTCATCCAAAATAGCGCCCCTCCATGAGGTCACCAAGGGCGCAAAGCTCAGCAGTCGGAAACACTTTCAAAAAATAGAATGATGTCACCACCAAATATCTGAGGTGAATGCGAAATCGACTGACAGGAGGGGCAACTCACAATGACTAATTTATCAAATCGTTTGACATGAGTCGTTATTAAATTAAGATAGATGCGCATCGTGAATTCAACGATCGGTAAATCACATTACCAGCTTGTATAATTATACCACAGATTCATCGAGTCCGATTAATAACACAAACACCAGTATAACATTTATATATTTATATTTATTTAATTTTAAAAATATTTAAATTTTAAAAATAAATTTTCTTCTATCTTCATCCTACAAACAAAAAAACAAATTATTTTTGTTTTAATCTCTAAGAATAAAATAAAATTCCAGAGAATCTTAAACATTTGCGGTACTCACGGTTCTCTTGTAATAAATGTTTGGGTTCCCTGCATACAAAGAAATATAGACTTATAACAGATACAAAAGTCAACGAATCTATACTATGATATAGCGTGTTTTAAGCGAATACTCACAGTACGGGATAAGCTGTTACGAGGGACCCGCCCTTCTTGATGACTTTCACCCAACGGGTGGGTGCTGAAATATATCCTCCGGGGTACTCCCCTGTGACTCCAACTATATTTTCAAATCGCTTGTAATGAACTGTTTTAAATCCAAAATATTCCTCAATATCTGGATTTGTCATTGTAATGTTTACTAATTCCGGATAGTTGGAATTATTGAATTTTGATTTAGATCGGTTCGATGTTAAATAGTGGTTGGCGTGAATGTGCTCCATTCTGACAAAATATAGATGAAAACTATTTTGAAGTAAAGTTACCATCCGCTATTTGTAACCCATAACTCCACCCCCATTTTGAGAAATATCCAATGGTCAACTTTTAATCCATCTGTCGTTATATTCTCAATGAGAGTTACAACACACTTAAAGACATCTGTCATTTTTTCCCTCCTATGTAAGACTCATATGCTAGTAAGATTCATTCACGTGAAAACTTCAATCGACCAACATATCTAACGAAAATTGACTTTTAATACCCATTTACAATCTCCTCAATAAAACTATCGAAAATGACCTCACCCAAATACCGCCCATTCATCACACCAGGTCGAAAGTCAACAACCTTCCTAAGGACATAGCCCCAAATGAACTCACTCGAATACCGTACATCGCGTTACCCTCCTAAGGTCACCAATTCAATATATCACCACATGTCATGGGATAAAAGGAAGTTAATACCAACAAATCACCTCGTAAACACCGTCTTCATATCTGAACAGATGGTGAATACTCCACTAACATTAACACTATCCTTCACTTCTCTTTCAACACCATTACCGCTAATTGACTTTTAATACCCATTTACAAACTCCTTCTCAATAAAACTCCCAAAAATGACCTCATCCAAAATAGCGCCCCTCCATGAGGTCACCAAGGGCGCAAAGATTTCAAGGGCCGAAAATAACGGAACAGATGGTGAAATCACTTTCCAAAAATAGAATTAGGTCAGCAAAATACCGCACCGAATCCGCATGCAATCGTCAGCAAAACATATATTACGCAATACACGTCGTACAGTATTCGTACAGTAGTCAATTTCCAAAACAAGGTGTGAAGGGGTTCATATTAGCCGAAACCTTCATTCCATTTCCTATAGAAGCATGGTTGCGCCATGCGAGTGAACAAAGCCACCGTAATCATTGTTTTCAATTGGTTATATTTACACTGCCGCAAGGAGCGCTATTTGTCTACCTGTATCATTAAATTGACCTGCACATGAGGTCAGTTTTGCGTTGCTATCCAACTGCATATTTCGGTTGACTAAGCTTACAATTAGGGAGAACAATCTGCTCTGCTTGAACAGCAGAGACTTTATCGCTACACACAAAACAAGGCTCCATTTATGTGTACGGCCATTCAGTTTTTCAATGCTTAGCGCCAGCAGTGCAACGAGCCGCATGATTATATCATATACAGTAGTTCACAAAAGATCACTGCTTGTGGCTTAGTGCTCTCGTAACCTTCTTGATTGCCACGGACTTATGAACCTTGGGCTATCATTCACTCTGGAAATAGCGATGTAATGTGTTGCAGTAGATTGCACCAATGCATGGTCGAGCTAATAACAGTGGAGGCATCCGACCGCCTTGGGAGTATCGGCTGATTTAGAGTGGAGGCAAAAGTGGTTCTGAGTCAGGGTAACTGAAGCGTTTTCTCAGCTGTACCGACAAGCACCACGCATGCTTTTATGTCTTGCAGCCGAGGCAAATATGAAAGAGTAACCGGGATTTGCTATGGTGCGAAAAGAAATAAGCATGGAAGAAAATGTGATAGATTGCACGTGCATAAACGTAACCACACGCCAATAAGCAGTATGTTTACTACCATACGATCATAACCAGTGGCATATAAACACGCCACAAAATGATACCTTCTTATTGCGTAGCATCTATCAGGCACACGGATGTGGTTCTCGGTAGCACTGTGTGTTTACGTTGGCCGACGCGTGTAAAAAGCTGTTTTTAAACTGTTTCAATGCAGAGGACAAGTCTTGTGGATGAATTTCATCTTCATCATGGGAGCATCACGCAGCACTTTTAATCATCTGATATGCACGCATTGCAGGATATTTCCAGGAAGCCGAAATTTTATAGATAATGGTAATACATGCCTAAGTGTTCTGCACGGCTGAGCATTGATGCATACGCGACACTATAATGCGATGCATATGATGTTGACATACGTCTTAGTGGGTTGCTGTAACACGGCCATTCAAACCTCGATGGTCGTTCATAGAAAATGTAGGTATTGCCTTTGTGCATCGTTTGTTTTCCAACCAGGTAAATTTCTTTTCTGTGGCAAAGTATCATGCATAATATATTGGGCTGTAACAACATGATATAGTATCGAAGTTAATATGTTTAATCGCCATTAATCAGTCACACGTATATTGAGCGTAATAAGGCTGACGAGAGGGTTGCCATTACAGAATGATTATTTTGCAACACAACGATATAGAAAAGTGAAATTCCGTGTACGTACAGCAGGTTTAAATTGCTGACAAGATTGATCTTTTGTAGGAGATGTAGGTGCAAGTGTTATATGTAGCGTAGCTCCACTGAAGATTCTTAAGGCACACTATTGAGTTATTGTGGTATCATACGACGATCATAAATCAACATTCTGCATCCTAACTAGTTAATGCTTCGAAATAATTACATTGAAGTTGAATAATAACTGCTAAAATACTGCTATTTATGTGAGTGCACGATCAAATAAGAAATGATAAGCAAAGCAAAATACCTGAGCAAGTTACATATGCAGGGGACACGAGTCGTATGTATCTCCACTGATATCCTGTAGGCAGCCAGTTAGTTCCATACTATTCGTCTCCAATTATAGGTGTTGTTGGCTGCTGTCTATTCTAACTGACAGACGTATCATGATATATCACGTCCCCAGATGGAATGCATTGTTATGGCTTGTGAACAAACAGCTGATTTTACACATGTACGATATTTCTCACAACTGCATCGACAACTAGATGCTTCACTCTGGTTATACATCTACGAAACATTCCCACTAACAACATACTTTCTTTGCAATAAATTATACACATCCTCTTCCCGGAAATAAACTCATTATTCATTCTACTTTACACAATCATGCTGCGAATAGACCTCTTGCATAAATCAACTTACCGCTTCACTGTTGTTGTCGTTAGGGGTCACATTAACCATTGAGTATGCGACTTCCGCACTCGAACCGCAATAAGTTGCATTGCAGAAGGACACCTTGTGATGACAGTTAATTGAATATGATGATAAATCGGATTTTCTTACTGTTAAACGTTTCTTGTCAACAGTACCGACACGATGTATAGCACAGGCTCACAATGGGAGGACAGCATTAAGGCCAACTACCATTTGTTACTTCTCATATTGCATCAATATGTAACAGACCCATAGAATCATTTGATTTACACTTTTAGTAAACGGCTTATCTGGGCGTCAGGTTATCATATTTTGCAGGCTAGAAACAGATCCCTTTAGAACATTGTTTTTTTGTGTTGATCTGATGTGTTTGGGCGCGCTCAGACAAACGTGATGCTCTCTAATTCAGTGGTGTTCTGTAGAACACAAGGTCAACATGACCACTGTTAGTGAAACTCCGTTGTTCGCCCAGTGTGTCCTACCATCAGGGTGTCATGTAGTAGTATTTGGCAGATGACAAAGTGGAGTAAACGTTGACGCAAGGGCCGTCACTGTGATTTATCCCGTTTAATTGAAATAAAGAGCGTTATACCGTAATCCGATATTCATTTTATTCAATATCCGGTATTGTAAATGTGTAAACGCAAGTGATCAGGCACTGTAACTCTCACAGGCCACGCCAATATGATCTAACCATTAAGCTCGCATGCATTTGCATTCCATAGCAGTCAAGTTTGAAAACATGCTAACACGTGGGGATAGATCTGCCATAGATATAATTATAAGCGTTTAGTCTCAATACTACGAAACACTGTAGCAAACCTATTCTCACAATAACCCCTACGCGTAGATAAAGTGGTATTGCCCTCGAAGTATATTCAAAACATGAAATATACATCGAAAATAGGAAATGTACTTTGTGTGGTGGGGCTATGAATAGACGTCTCGTCAGCGGTTTGTCTTTGGGTAACACATCAACAAAGGAGCATGCGAGTTTCTGTACTGATAATCGGTGTGTTGCGTTGCAAAATAACACATTTCGGTTAATGATCATTGCTTGGGAAGTTTTTGCACTGTGCTTGTCGATTGGTCTTCAACGGTAATCTCTGGCGTCTGTAGGGAGCCATGCTAGCTATTAGTGAACTTAAATGTAATTATGTAGAACAATTGTCTAGTAAGCATACGGATTTTTTATTATTTGCTTGTCATAAGATGCCTCAGTACAATATTATTTGTGTACAGCCGCCTCGAGCCAAACTTATTTACGTAATCCACCGTAAGCAGTGCACATTTGCTGCACGATTATGGTATGGGTAAGGTTGTGTCATAAGAGTGCGCACAGCATCCTTGATTGATGTGTGACATAATTGTCCCCCGGTAATGGTTACCTTGTCGCTAGCCATATTACGGTCAGTGTTCGTGCGAGTGATACATGCTGATTACAGCTATTAACTTTGACACCATAGTATGCTGTTATCACCCCAGTTCGTGTATCGCTGGGCACGCTAAAGAGAAATTTTCCGTGGTTGAACAGCTAAACAAGCGGCTACGCTTTCTATGCACGGCAGACGAGGTTCGTATGTCGGTGCTTCGACATATAACTACGCGATATATAACATTGTATTGTGCCGCAGTAGGCTGCTTAAAAGCTCGGCTGCGCTGAGAAATAAGGAGTGTATAACCGTAGTCTATAAAGTTTAGTCTGCGTTTTGTCGAGTCAGAGGAGACGTGTTAAGTGGTAAAAAGTCCGCAACCAACCTGAACAGTCATATAGCTGCAGTGCCGTTTCGTCATGATAACCTGCCTTCTGTGCTCCTTATGCTTGTCGTAGGAATGTTAGACACAGGATGGTGCAGTGGGCAAACCATGGGAGCTACTTAGCGAGTTTTATGGAAATCCCAGTATGCATTCCAGACTATCAGCTCATGCTCTTGACACCGTCAGCAAAGTGTTATCTGCTCAATACCGACACAATATGTGGTTTGAGCCATGTAGTACTTAGCACAAGTTTCTGTAACAGGACGAGTTTGCGGGACGCACGACAACACAACAATTAAGTCATCTACTTTCTTTTCAACATTGCTTTTGTTGGTGGCAATGTTACAATGCTAATGATGGCAGGTATTTACCGTTGTGATCAGAGCATTTAACTATTCATACTGTAAGATTGGTGCCATCGCGATTGCATCACCAAAGCATGCTTGTGCATCTCACAATTTAAATTGACTAAGCGAAGAAGTCCATTGAGTAGTTGTCCTTTTAAAGCCGATGCTCCCTATAGTTTGTTGGCATATTCGTGTTGCATTTTGTATGAACGATTCCGATTCCCAACGACAGCAGCAATGTATTTCCATCGCGAACATGTTCAAGTATATTAGCCATCCTTTTGCTTTCAGACCTAAACAAAACCATCGGTTAGTGTCCTGGTAGTCGTTTTACACTTGTAACCACCCCGTTACTTTGTGCAGCCTGCAATTTTAGCTTAGCGCGTGCATTAAAAATGTAGCTTCTCGCAAAACTGCTAATTATCCTGTTGTATTCAAGAGAAAGTAGGACTTACTGTCTAATTTTCAATATATTCTTGTCGCTTCCATTTGCTTTTGTTCAGTTTAAAATCAATTTGTCTGAAAGAATATACGATGTTTTATCCCGAAACGTCATACATGTGCATGAATAGCTAAAATTCGGCACATTGTATTCTGCTTCACACATCACTGCAAATAAATCCAAGAAAGCATAATCGTTTCGGGTTAATTCTAACTGCAATTTTCTCCATTTGCAAGAACCCTTAATCGCGCTATAGCCTTTATTAGATACAAAGCCTGGGGGGTTTGTGTTGCAGGGCCGCGTCTGAGAATGCATTAATTTGTCGATCAACTGGATAGATGAGTATCCTTAGTTAATGCGACTGCAAATACTGCACGAGGCATATTTTGATCGATGACAGATATAGATTAGTCAGATGGTCAAGTCACTTATCCGTGTTAAGATTTTTTATAACATACCAATAGCTATATACATTAATACACTCGTATTCGAACTGCCTCTTCTTTTATTCTGGTCATTACTGGACATTCAACGCCTTTTCATTACTCTCATCATTACCGTGATTAGTTGTCGATACCACTTATATCATTGAAATACTGCCGCGTTTTCGTTTAAACCGCCCATTTGACGGATAAATAGTACACAACTCACCGTGCTTTTTAACTTCACAAAAACGATCGGCGTCTTATAATTTCATCTTTGTATGATCTGTTGACACAACAACATTCTTCCAGTGCATTCTGTTACCTGTAATTGACTTTTTATGACCTACCCATCATCTTGCAGCAGCTAACTCGCTGGTTTCAGACGCGTCCAAACGAAGAGGTACTAGCGAATGAGGATGTTTTTCTTACGCATGATAAAGTGGTCGATGATTGGGTAGACGTTTTCTAGTGAGGATTAGAGTCCAGTTGACTGTTCCTAACGCATGCAACGCAAATGAGTGTTCTTGGGTTCTGTTTAAAGATCCCTTAACTCTTAATTAGCGAGCCAAAGCTCAAGGCAAGACTCCACATATGAACCTAGCATTATTTATAAATATGAATGCCACCAATGAGTCTCTCTGTCATGGCAAAAGATTACTGGCGGCCATATATACAAGATATAAGGTCAAGTAAGAGCGAGCAGGCGAAACCACTTAAGAGGCTTAGTATCATCGTGAATCTCTCGTCTATCAGCGTCGCTAGACAACCTTGAAAAAAAAGATGACATTGAGCCTTAATGGTAAACGTTACACGTTGTCTGTCGAGAAGTGCCTCGTCTTAATAGGATTGCACACCTTCAAGGTGAAGATTTGTGCTATCATTTACTGCATGTAATATCAAAAGAACACTCCACACATCATTTTTGGCAATTAAAGGTTTCAAACATTTGTGCACTTGTCCAGTAAGTCAGTTTTGAACTCAACGCGTTATATTATTTCACACTATTACGCTACAACGCGTGTGAATAACCTTAAGCTTGAATCGATGAATAAGAGCGTGGAAATCAACTGAAGCTAATCAGGTTTCGTGAATTCAAATTTAGAATTCAGCAATTCAATTTAAAAAACTTGTTTGATTATTAGGGACATTAAATAAGCTAATGTATCCTATCCACATCAAGGGCTGTATAGTGACGTCGCTGAGTGATTAGTCATTATACAGTTTGCAGCTGTGGTTTAACGGGACATCGCCTTCATGTAGCTCACCAAACAACCCGCACGCTCAACACCTTGGTCATAGCCACAACGCTGTTAATGATGCATTGCGTCTGTGGCGCCTGCTGCATCATATTGGATATAAACTCAGACGTATACGCGTATTCCCCTTTCCTTGTTCCTAGTTAAGGAGACCTTGTCCGTGCTCAGTCCACACAAAGTTTGAGAGAAAGAACGAAACACAGGGAGGAGACTTATGGGTAGGTTGGGGTGGTCGTGGATGCAGAGACTTAATTATCTTCGTACTCGGTTTTATTATCGTTCGTTCACAAATATAACTAAGTAGTTACCTTACCGTGTTACATGAGTTGTCCAAGCAGTGCGGTACCCTACTGGGGTACATCCCTAGTGGGCTCTGTACCCCCGCTGCAGTTTGCCGGGAAGGAGATTATTGAGGGCACTTAAACCCCTTAAACATCACATTTACAG
Source organism: Urechis unicinctus (assembly GCA_034190875.2). NCBI lineage: Eukaryota > Metazoa > Annelida > Polychaeta > Xenopneusta > Urechidae > Urechis > Urechis unicinctus. Next base: position 11,080,351 of record CM067343.1, on the reverse strand, counting down.
GCAGTAATAGCCTTTTCCGCCTGCTCGCCTGTCCATTAAACGTGACGTATTGATTCATTTTGTCTAATTTATCTTCACCGATACAGACTCTACTGTATTTTGTTACACTGCACACGTTATGTAGTGATTCAGTTGTTTTGAACAAAAACATTAATGAGGATACCGTGAATATCTTCCAGAACTGTTCTCTTAATTAATATATTGCGATTGTAAGTATTGTGTGGAGTGGGACAGTGTTTCTATGAGATGATATTGTGGCCAGATAAACGACCAAAAGCCCGACAAAAAGGTCATAGAGTCGGGATCAATTAACAGGAGGAAAGAAAGGGGGCTAGAAGTCCGACTTTGTGTTGATCAAGGCTTTCTATAGCTTACACATCGCAATCTTCGACATAAGTAACGTAAGTTGCAGTTAGTCGTGAAGCATTTAAAAATAGCTTGGATTACAAATTAAACGCGCGACTATTGTTCTTTATTGGCGGCTTTGACTGATATTGGTGTTCAGCGCAAAAACGGGGTAATTACCCCGTGTTTGTTACTAGAGCAATTTTTCAGTCAAACATCCTCTCTTCTCGTCCGCGGCACACACATATACACACACACAAACACACACACACACAAACACACACTCACACACACATACAAACGCATGCACGTACACACACACACATTTATATATATATAAAAATGTATAAATGCACATATATATATATATATATATATATATATATATATACATATCTATATATATATATATATATATATATATATATATATATATATATATATATATATATATATATATATAATATAAATATATGGAATACAGTCTTGTATCGGAATAACAAGACATCAACGTTGATGGCGTCAAAAGGCCCTGAGGTATATATTACTAGCATATTGAAATGTAAGGCCATGAAATCAAATATAACACTCAATCAGTCCGATATCAAGGTGGGAAATCGCACGGTTATGCTGAAACGCACGCCAAGAAATTTATCATTAACCAGCTAGTGTCTCGGGAAGCGGAAAGAACATTAAAAATATATTAGAGCAATGCAAGAGAAGCTCATTTCTAAGCTTAAAGATAATGGATACAAAATAAACCAGTCAGCCGTCAAATCGTCGCCACGATTTATTGACTTATGGCAAATCCGAACGTCCTGAATGACCTGTCTGAGGCCCCAGAGGAACGCATTTGGTTGCTTATTTAGGCCGGTACTGAAGTGATTTAGTGGTTTAACAGGTATAGGCTAATACCCAGGTTATTGGCAGACGAGAATGAAAAGAAATGGCTCTCAATAGTGACCGAAAGCGTCCTTACAAGGTCAATAACTTCTAATGATGCCAGATCCCATGGGAAAACTTAGCTGTTGTCTCGGTTTTCTTGTGGCTGAAACACCGAAGTGATTACATTGCACCATGCTTTGCTTAGACAGCGACTCCATACAGTTTATCATTTAAAAAGTCCACAATTACAGCTATTGCGTTTTGTGAACTTCATTCGATACCAAGCAGCATGCAGGTTAAGTGGAGCTGCATCGCAATAACCAACCAACCTTTTATCTGTACCTCATTACATTTATAGTGTCCAAGACGTACATTTTGAAGGTGTTCACTATTGAACCAAGGTCTCCGATTCATTACCTATTACATGTCCGCGGGTAGGAGGCTCTTCTTAGCGTTCGGCTTCTGCACGAGTACCATTAGCAAAAGTAAATCATACGCGTATTATATACATAGTGTGCGTATAAAGCAACGTTACTGACAGCACCATTACCGCTCAGTTGCGGTTGTGAAGAATGATGACACCCTGTCTCAATAAATTGGCCTTAGACGCACTTTTGGCTATTAGGAAAGGTTACTGAAAATAAATGAGCCCTTCTTTAGGCTTAAACCACCAATGAAGCATATATACGTCGTCATACGAATATATTCGACAATCCTTGTGCGGAACAGGAACAAAAGTGGCGAAGTAATCTGAATGATGGTTCATGTCATGGGATCATTGCTAGCTACAAGTGATTTTGGCCTGTCTTGTTACAGTTTGCCAATGGCTCCGTATGCACATACCTCTCCTGACAGCATCGACAAACTAAAAGAGAGCGATAGAGCGAGAGAGAGAGAGAGAGAGAGAGAGAAAGAGAGAGAGACAGAGAGAGAGAGAAAGAGAGAGAGATAGGAAGAGCGAGGAGATGGGAGAGTGTGCGCGTGCGAGAGAGAGACAGAATGAGAGAGAAAGAGAGAAAATGAAAGAGAGAGGGAGAGAGAGAGAGGTGGAGACAAAAAAGAAGTGCAACAAGTCAGAAAGAGAGAGGGAGCCATTAACAAAGAAAGCTACAGGATAAGAAAGAGAGAGGGATCAAAAAAAGGGGGAGATAAAAAGAGTAGACAACAGAGACATAGCGAACGATTGAGAGAAAAGAGGAGTTATAAAAGTAACACAGAGAGAGGGAGTAAATGAGATAACTATCACAGGCGATAATTTTATGGAAAATGTTAACCATTATAGCAAAGCTGGCTTAATGACCCTATATCTATAAATGACTTGTGTTATCACAAAATCTCCCCCCGTTGCAGACGTTTACGACCAATAACGTGTTGCGCAATCTAAAACCGCGTGTTACCACGATGTGAGTTGGCCGGTTGCCCACAGAGTTTATAGCCACACTAAGAGGGCCCACTCGAATGAACTATGTAGTGAGAATGCAAATGAAAAATACTCTTGTCCGTCATCCGTTCAAGAAGACTTACCAAAGCACATGAGACTGTGGATCCAAATCATTGGGGATCTGCCCTGCGATCTATGTTACAGATATGGTTGAGTGCTGTTATATTTGAGCCGGGCAAGGGCACGAGGGAGTCCTCCAAGCTTAGCAGTCAGCACCTGTTTCGACGTTAAAGCGAGTACAATTATCCCGGCATGATGTTTATACTAATCACAGTTCCATCGAATTCTGAACCATCGATATCCACACCATATCTCCTGCAGCACTTCTCTCCGTGTACTCCTTATGTAAGTACACTCGCATTCTATCATGTTCATGCCAGTATTTCATCAATACGATCCCAAACTAAGCCTTTTAAATAGATGACATAGATTCAAATTGCCCTGAATAGCTGTACATTAATATCAAGACCCAACCAGGTAAATATTGAAGATAGAGAGATATATATAGATAGAGAGAGAGAGAGAGATATATAGAGAGATATATATATATATATAGATAGATATATATATATATATATATATATATATACTATATATATATATATATAATATATATATATCCTATATATAGATATATAGATATATATATATATCTCCCTAGAGATATATATATATATATATATATAGAGATATATATATCTCTCTAGAGATCTCTCTAGAGATATATATCTCTCTCTCTCTATATATATCTATATATATATATATATATATATATATATATATATATATATATATAGATATATATATATATATATATATATATATATATATATATATATATATATATATATATGGTCACTCAAATCAAGCAGTGACATCCACCAAAACTCTGTACATTACAAGCAGACACGTAGCCCAGCCACAGGCTCCCGATAATGCCATCAATGGGCGAATTTAAGTCTCTTAACTTTTGCGGCTGCAGGCTGTTATAGCCGCCGACCTTGCAATACTCATAGATAATGTTGTTAATCGTAATTGTGTCCATCACTAGTGCGCTACATGGTGAGCACCTGTGACGCTGCTAGCACTGTCCCATCTTCATCGAGGACGCAGCTGATGCGGATGAAACTCGAACACATGACATGCGGGAAAGTGTTCCTAGCATTGCACAAATTAGGTTGTTGATATGTGTTCAGCAACGAGCCAGTCAGGATTAACACACAGGGGAACAGACGTCTGTGCCATATAGATGTTGTACTTGCCACGGGGAGTCATGCATGAAGATCAGACCGATATATAGGTTATCTAAACTTAGGTATTACTATATTGGTCGTTGCTATACATGACGGGATTTATGTTTTTCATGATATCGTCTTCTTTCCTTTAGCTTGAAAGGCAAGCGTCAGTGAGTAAGACCAATCGGTATAACTGCATACACTTCCACACAGTGTTATCCTGTTGTGGCCATCAACCATGTACATTTATGATTACAGCACCGAACTCATTGAAATACCACTCGAATTCACTCTTTATTAAGTTACAGCAGGTATGTGCCGTCAGACTCTTTGTGCAGTAATCTACCATAAATTTGCATACTTGCTTAATTCGTTTTATATGAGCCATCGTTAATGTGCAGGTCAGGTGTGAATTAGCCAACATATTGGCATCCATTATTACATCCTATAACAGAAAATGTGTCGCTCAAGATCATACGGAAGCACGACTAATACCATAGCCTATAAAGCCCACAAAGCGTCCAAGAGCAGCAACATTAACGCCAACAATAAAGCAGCAATAAAGGCACATGGGGCCCCCACACAGAGCGCTCTTATAGCTAAATAAATTAGTGAGGGAGTTAGGCTACTTCGTCGGAGGTAATTAAGCGGTAAATGCAGGTTACCATGGTTTATGACAGCTCTTTTTGACACTCAGCAGCTGACAAACGTAGCATCGTAGACATCCGTGCATCTGCTGATCATGCAAGCCTGTCATTGACCATGGAGCTGTAGTGAGCTTATATTCTTGGTCCTGGAAAAACATCCCTGATATTTTCTATTACAGTCTGGCCATAACTCCTGTGCAATTACGATTACTGCGGTGAAAACACACTTTGAAAGACCGAAATCTTGCTGCAATTATTGCTCGGTGTATGCGACAGTAACATCATGTCTTTAAAACCATCCATTAATCAGATTCACGTTAATCATGATTTCACGATAACCCTAGCCATATATGCTTCCAATCCCGTGTTTTTAAGTTCTAAAATGTGTGGACTGGAGGTATTCATTGTCTCTTTACTACTTTCGCGTTTACAGTCCGAGAGGATGACTTACATAACTACATGATTGTCGTACCATGGTTGTGTCGTCATTGGTATTGCATTCATGTAAGCTTTCTGACCTTACCAAGCTGTTATAGCTTACTGAACACGCCCGCGACGCTAATTCATGATTTAGACCAATGGTAAGCTGAACGCTAACCAAATTATTTGACAAGCAACCCTTGAATTATTGATAACATTATTAAATGTATCCCCAACATCACGCTGCAGCCAACCATGCTAGGTCCAACTGAGTCAAGTTGAAGGGCACACGCTTGTAACGTTTTCAGGAGAGCTACAATTAACGATAACAGTTTTATTGCTCGGGTAAATACATAACAATGTTTTTCTATTTACTGTAATGTATTCATTTGAATTTAACTTACCCTTGTTTCTAATCACCAAGATATATTCGATTATGTTTTTAACGCACAATTGATAACTTACTTATCAGATAATTCGTAAGGCGCTTCCCGGTTATCTCCGCTACTTACTCAATGGTAATCAAATCATCGTATTGTAAGCTGTTAAGTATTGTAATGCGTTACAATTGGTTGCATAACCTTTACCCAAAAGCTTATTTGCCATACCGACTATGCCAGTCAACTTGCACAATGTACGCGAAGTGAGATCCCGATGTTATGCAAATGAAGCCCCGCCTGATCGTTACATGTGTGGTATATAATGGTATTTGTTCTCTATAGAGAAGCGTCCTGTGCTGTTTAATAAATGTATTGAATGTGGCTCTATCTGTAACGTTAGAGTAGAAGAGGACGACATGTTAATTATGCAGTTTGAAGCACCAAGAAGTGGTTGCAGCGTGTGTTCGCATGGTAAAAAGAAGTCTGAATGTACTATTGCAATTCAATTGCAGCACGTATATGACGTATCATTAGACAATCTCTATGTGTGTAGAAAGAGTCCATAAGTTGTTCCCAGCTAATCCATTGAAGCTGCTATAACTTACAAAATATTATTACCGTTTTTCAGAACAACATATTATTGATAAACGATGATCGACAATGATATCCACCCTAAGACCTCACAGTGGTGAGTCAGGTCAATGCGGCTGCTTGGCCCTTAATGCCATGCTAATAGTTGACACAAATACGCTACAGCAATTACACAGTATTACAATACAGCCGGGTTAAAACATGCTCGAGATCTTTGTACCTCACATTCACATTGAAAAGGTGTTTACAATAGTTCAGTTAAGTAGCCAAAAATTCGGTTTGGCGATAATCTTTTTGGAGGGATCACAACGCGACTGCAAAAGCCATATTGTTTTTGTTTCGTCCTGACAATAGATTTTGTCAAGGCGTACGTATGTCACTGGAATCATGAGTGCTGAAGGCTGCAAAGCTCAAAAGCAAATCCCGTGGATATCATCTAATCAATTGAACATGTTGTAAACCTGTGTAAGATGCCAACCGGGAACGTCGTGTTTTCGAAGGCGTCAGTCCCAGCAAGTGCAATCGTTGTAACTAAAATAATTAACACATACAAGTATCCAGCTTTGCCCCTAGCTCCTCCTGAACTTATTTATGTTGCTCTGATGGTATAGTAACCCCTGCTGAATTGCACATTCGAAATGGGACCTTACACGTGGTTTGTACCCTTGGAAAAATCCCCCGCCAGTGTGACTGGAGAACGTTCGTTTGCCTTTACGGCTGCGACACTGTATTGTTTGCTATATTTGAATAACAGATCAATTATGACACCTACATCCCGTTTCTCCTATATCTCTTTTTGAGCAGAACCGTATATATGGTAATTCACAAGTTGGTTTGACCTATATGCAGTACTTTTTATTTCCAATCGTACTCCATGTCATAGTCAGTTATGATTGAATCATAATTTATATTGAAGTTCATATTAAGGCTCAAGATGCCGACTCCTACATTACGTTTACCATACGACATGAACTCATCAACTTCATGGTGCTAGTCGCCTACCGTTTGCTATTCCGTTGCAGAAACGACCCCTTTGAGACCATGTCACCTACTGAGGCATGTTCAGCGCTCCATGACGCGTTCATCCGCGACGGATCCTTGTACGAGCAAGATGGACTAGATGTTAAAGTCAGTGCTCGATGTACACACAGCTTGGCTAGATTGCAACCGGTGTTTTTACGTGGATTATTTTCACTCTAATGTACACAGTAGTGAGGTCTGATACATATTCGCATATTATCAGTGGATACTTTGCCCAGCTGTTATTTCTTGATAACCCGAATAAGGGGGGTACTTATGCGTCTGTGGGCTGTTGTAGCCACCGCCCTCGCAAGGCTTCGCCATGTTGTGGCATAAGTCGCTCATTCAGCATTTTGTCCATCTCGCTAATTGTACCATGACCCTTGTCACCGTCGAACTAGCTACAGCTATTCCATTCGAGAAACAACCCTTATTCAGCCGATCTCATACGTTACAGTCATGTAGGTTAGGAAGTCTTTCCACTTGCCACTTCCGGAAAGTCCCTCTATTGATCATGGTTGAGTACAATGCGGTCTCACTGCTCGTCATCCTTACACTCTAAGCTCGCAATAACACACATAAGTCACGTAATGTCACGATGCCTTGATAAGATGAACAGCGCTATTTATTGCTCGCGACTCTTCTGCATGATTCATTCGTGTGTCAAGGATCGGGGTTCTCTCCTAGTGTGTACATGATAAGGCCTGCTCTCGCGTTGGTGTGATTCATCACATTTAGCTCACTTTGTCCTAGAACGACGTCCAGTCACGAACCACAGGGTAAGAGAGCAGAATGGTATTCCGTTGCCTTTGCGCACCCTGAGCCCATTGAGAGGAGTGTAGTGGAGGTGAAGGCCGTGTCACAGACTCATGAGCCACGCTCCAACAATATTAAAGAAGTCCTCCTGGACATATATAGCATCATATATCATCATTTATAAAACGCAATATAGTATAATTATAATTTGTATTACATAGGTAGACCGGCAGCTTGATACCAGTATGTGCCTAAACCAGCTTTGTTGACTAAAACCGACAAATCAAGAGATACAGCGTACAACGAGCTGAAACCTGCCTTTAAACAGCGGTCGAAATGATAGCGCTGCCCGTTTATCATACGCGCGGTATTCTTTTCCAACAAAACGATACTTTTCCAAATATATTTCGGTGCTAGTGTGGTATTACAGGACGATTAAGTATCAATCTTTGTAATGATCAGTAGCGATTATACGTCACTACGACTACGTACCAAAATGTGCCAGGTTATACGTAAATGACTCATGCTCCTTTTATATAGGTACTGTACCTTAACTTATGTTCATAAACTCCAAAGAGTTAAATGATTGAGTAACGATATTTAACTCAGTCGGAAATGACACAAAAACTCACATGAAAACGCGAAAGCACCACATGTGATTTCAAAGTAGAGGTAGAGACTGCACTTACCATTTCGCTGGTGTAACACAGATCCGGTGACAAAATGAAGTGCAGTGTTTGTGCCAATATGTACTACAAAGTGTCAGTGCTGTGCTGCTATGCAGAGATATGTTAGCCCTAAGGACCCCAAACTGATGCTCCCACACCTTAACCAAGAAAAACGCGTTAAAGAAAAGATTCTTCCGATTGTATGGCGGGCAACTCTACATGACTTGATAAGTATCTCTTTGTGTCATGCCAGCATGTAAATGAAGACCAGTCAATCGTGTGTTGCAGCATGAATTCACGTGTAAAAGCAGCCATGAAAGGTGATTGCTGGCCAGCCTGGTATGAAATTATTTTATATTATGCCTTGTAGTGATTCCGACAAACATAAATGTAGAGGGCCTGAAAGAGTCAATACGCTATAGAGATTAAGACAGCCACTAGCACATAGCATATCAGATCTACAATACCATACAATACCTTCAATGGACAATGCTAATTTGTAGAGGAAATATTGCATGCAGTGATATAGGTTGACAATAACATATAGCATCTTGAATGGAAACGACATATTGAGTCCCCAATGGCCAATACCATATGCAATCGTTGATAGAAAATAAAGTCGTATTAAGACAGTTCCATGTGCAGTAGTAGAAAGATCATGGCAAAAAGCAAATGTCACCTACCATCTCTGATAACCATCGCCATGCGGGTATCCTTTTTTTAACAATAATTGTATTGTGAAGAGACATGCGATGCGAAGCCGGTTTGCACATCCCGTTTCAACATTTCAGGATACTTGTCGATAACTTGATTCTCGTTTTTATTCGGCAATTATTTACATAAAGCAATTGTCACGGCTTTTGTAATTGAGAGGATAATATTGGTTAATATATGACTATTTGATTCGGATCTATTTCATGCCAGGCTGGCCAGCCACGAAATGTAGCATGAGACAATCTGACCGAGTTATTTGGCAAGAATATGTCAGCATATCAGGCCAGCAAGCCATATTATAATGGTGCTACAGATGTCAACTTGAGGGAAGCGTTCGTCTACTCGTTTGCGACTGCTATTTAGTATATGGTTCAAACACATGTATTGCTTCAGTATTTCGAGGCAGTGCCACCTGTCGGAATACCTCGACTGCATCTGTCTGTCTGTGTCTACTGCATTACAACGGCGGTTGGTGTTGCCACATCAATAACATTCACTGCATCCTCGGTAAAAACAGCAAGTGCGTTCCTCACCAAATCCCAGGTTACCGATCATGTTTACACACTTATGCATTATTTAACGCTCTCCCCGTTCTAAAAATCTGTTTTGTGGCCCTGGTACATATGGTAATGGCATGGATTGTCCAATTTTATGGACATAATGACTTGATATATGAAATAACTAATTGTACATTACTGTCTACACACGACTGTATGGTGTTAAGCCCGTGGTTTTCGCTCGTGCCATAACTGCTTCTAATGTTATTTGTGTCCGCTTTCCGAGAACGCGATAAGTGTGATCGATATGGTCCACTAGCGCTGTCAGACTTTGCCACTATTGCAACAGCTGGTTTATTTGGACTATTACTGTCATGCTCAGGTGCACATCGCACGTTGCGTTATTAGATTTATCGTAGTCGGTTAGCGTTTAGGTCTGTGTTTATGCTTTTACAGTCTTTGGAGAAGACAACTAGTGAACCGTGAGCCATTGTGTTGATCAACAAAGCATAATACGGTACATCAAAAATCTGCCATAAAGCTTCTAGAAATATTAACGTGACAAGTAACGTAGCAAACCGGCATATTAGGACAGTGGTTTTTTAATTTCTTGTCAGACACGATACCTTATGAAATACAATGTTTTATATTTTGGAATGGTCGACAAGTGCATTCTCTTTTCGCATCAGTTATGTACGCAAACTATTCTTCCATAGGAGTTTTGATCCATAAACTAAAATGAAATGTTTTAGGCCGCAAAGACTATAAAGTAAGACTTGGCCTGGTGGGGTGCGCATACATCTTTACAGATAAGCGCTAGACCATGGTGTGTTGGAAGAGGAGAGCAGGTTGTAGCTTACCTAAGCACACGCCCCAATATGTGTGTTATTCCGTGGCATTTAATCACTTCATATCAAACGCTTATGGACATAAGATGCAATTGACTATAAACGCTCACGGCTCTTTGTTATTTTTGCATCAAGTAAATTGCCATTTATAAGATTCTCTTCAATAACGATACTTGGTACGCTGATAATCACCACATACTATCAGACGCAGCATTTTGTTTAACCGTCTTTGATCTGAGGACATCACTGAAAGTAGCCAAAACTAAGGTTGCTGTTATCTTTGATACAAGAGGGCAATACTACTATTCATATTCAACGAGCCTCAACATTCGTCAAAGTGCGACAAATTGAGCCTCTGTACGCATTATTTTTCACAATACTGGAAAATCACAACGTACGAAATTCGGGAGGAATGGTAGTAGAGGATGTCTGCGCTGGTGGCTTCTTGCCACATTAACTATAAGGTCACTGATGTGGCTTGTAGGGGATATCACTTGATTATTCAATGGTCACTGCGCTGCGCTCAATAATTCAGCAGGCGGCCATAATAAAGCTGTTTAATTTCATTATATTTCCATCGAGCATATTGAGATTCATCTTGTCATATTCGTGGGAGTTGCGACATCAGACGCTGTTGGATGAATTAAAGATCATATCACATAATGAACTTCGCATCGAATGACACCTTGTCGTCTGACTAGACACGTTCATCTCACTGCTATCACAGCCAGACTGCATCGCACTCACCAAATCTAACTACATAATTGAAACCCCATATACGACTTACAACCTATGACGCACATTATCATACATAATAATAAGAAGGGCTGTTTTATGATGCGATTGAATAAACCCGCTTTGTATTGTGAATCAGAACAACTGGATATTACTAATATGGTGGTCCATCTAAAGTCCAAGACGGGCTATAACAATTGTTGTCTGATGGGTGCCGTCGTGCGAATGTGCCGCTTGTAATGCCGATTGAAATGCCGTATTTATGGGCCAAGGAATTTCAAGACTTATAGGTCGCGTACACCCAGCACGAATGCATAACAACTCGTTATACATAATCATACAAAAATCAATCCATAACGCAAATGTGAACACACCAAGAAACAGACCACGATTGTATGCGGCCTTATGTGTCAGCCGGCAAATGAGTTGGAAATGTAATCCTGCTACGGAAGTCACTAGTAAAAATGCAAGAGGATATACTACTTCGATTTAAGAAAGGCGTCAGGAAGGAGTCTCCCAGGTAAATATATCCTTTTATATAATATAGTATTTTGTAATACAGCGGACATGATCTCTAAGTGGGTTAAAAGACAGTTTAACATCATGATATCTGTCTAGCTGTGTAGATAATATAGATATAGTAGTAGGTTCTAAGCGGCATGAAGCGATGATTATATGCCACAGCATTACACATACAAATGCGGGACATCGTTATTAATGTGTTGCCATGTACTGGCTGAACAAAATGTCACTTGCTGTGTTGAGCTATAAGATAATAAGCTCCCGTTAGAATGCATTTGCTGCTAATTCAAAACCCGCATAGATTGCATATTGTCTGCATTGCGGTCCATTTATTTCCATCGGTGATACAGAGCGGCATTGAGTAATCTGATGCACAGAACATTTCATTTCTGAAAACCATTTAGCTGTTATCGTCTCTAGTGTTGAATAAAATGTAAGCTGTCTTGCTTAGATATAAGATGCGGTGGTCTTACCATTGCTAGAGGCAGTCTGCACCTGATTGGAAAGCACTACCCTTTGAACGTAACCTCTTTGCGATATATTTCACTTAATAATTTTACTCGAACTTCATTTGTAATTGCAACCATGTTGTGGGGAAAAATTTATTGTCGCAAACAGTCGGCAGGATAGGATAGACGTGACGAACAAAGGTAAATCAATATGCCATGTGTTAATATACAAAATGCATTCCGATGCCTCACAGGTTTCACCAAGACAAACATATCATGTTAATTACTATTTTTGTTGAGATGTTTTATGTTGTATGATACCTAGATTTCCAACTTTAGGTTTACAGTCGTAACCGGAACATATCCTCAAGCACAAATATTCCCGGCGCTAGTAGATATCTATCTTTATCCATTCTGAAAATAAACATCCTTTCTAATAGCCACGAGTTCATACTCTAACGGAACGCTCTATAGAGGTTGCTCTGTACAAAGATGATATTGATCGTTTTCATTAACTGCTGACACCCAAGCCTTATTAACCATAACACGTTTTATAGAAGGTCTGCCAGGGTCTGGGGGCCCAACACGTTGCGCAGGTCGCTAGGACCAGGTTACCTTTCATAATAGACTTTGATGGCGTTGTATAATGGTAGCAAATAGCAATGAAAGGCTGTGAAAATGAAAAGATGATTGCTCTAGAACATCACGATCCCGGTTTATAATTGTTTTGTCACTTCTATTTTCCGATGTACGATTCACAAGTGGGTAGTAGGTGGAATTACTGTTTATATGAAGCTATCAGACAGCACAAAACGAGTGATTGATTAAATACTAGCCATGTTTCACAAATGCACAAACATGCACACACAAACACACAAATACAAACACACAAAATTGTATATATGTATATATATACATATCGATATTTGAGTACACATATATACTGATATATATTTATAACAATATATATATACAAATATGCATACATATATATGCATACATATATATTTGTGTATGTTCTCACACAAATATACATATATTTGCATATGTATATATATATATACACAAATATAAACATAGGCACACACACAAACATATATATACAAATGTATATATATCTATATATATATATACACACACATATATATATATATATATATAGATATAGATATATATACGTTTATATATATATATAAATAAACGTCTATACATATATATGTATATATATATATACGTCTTTACATATGTATATATACACACATATACATATATATATATATATATACATATTAAATATATGCATATGTATTTACATATATATATATATATATATATGCATATATATATATATACATATATATGTATATATATATATATATATATATATATATATATATATATATATATATATATATTGATAGATAGATTTATATACGTTTATATATATAAATATACGTCTCTCTATATATGTATGTATATATATATATATATATATATATATATATATATATATATATATATATATATATATATATGTGTGTGTGTGTGTGTGTGTGTGTGTGTGTGTGTCTGTGTGTTAGTTATCGCATGGTCACGTGGCTGATATGTGGAAAGAAAACGTAGACGCGGATCGTGAACCTATGTTATGTAAGGTATCTGCCATGGATCTGTGAATATGAAAGGTAGTCCCTTAATCCCCCATTCGCCTCAGCAGCCTGTCATGCTGGTTTCAACTATAGGAGATCTCGGATATCAATCTTTTTGCTGTCTCTATGCTTCGACAATTTCTTGTGTGAGACTTGAATAAATTGTCCTACCCCTGTAATCAGAGCTCCGCCGACTTCGCTGTTGTTTGATGTTAGCAACGCTGATGTGCAGTAGACACGGCTCGGCAGGTGTTTCAATTTCGCGCCTCAGCATGATTCCGGGGAGATGGGATAATACCGTGACTTCCCGATGAGCGCTACGCAGCCAGATTAGCGGCTGACAAGCAAATGACTCTTGAGAAAACCTCCGCTTCAAGACTGTGCGTTTGAGGTGTAATGGGAAAAAGACCGAGCTTATTTCTCGAGCTCTGATCTACAAAGCACGCTGACGGCATGGTCAAATGGTCTATTTTGCAGCGTACATTTGAGAGTGGGGGTGTTAGCGCATGAAAAGTGCGTTAGCGGAAATACACGCAACCGTTGCCCTCAGTCAATTATTTTGGCGAATGAGTTGTTGTTGCATCACACAGTCATTCACAGCGGCGGCGTGTATTGGTCAGCGGGAATAATAAAGGGAGGCAGACGAGTCATGTGAAGTTCCTGGAAAAGTAAATAATAATGAGATGTGACGTCACCATGTGGTCATGACAGGTAATGTTCGAGGTTCCGCAGGTTCCCTGAACAGCCCGGAACAGGAGCCTTTCATTGCCAGCAGGTGGTGCAGCTCTTTACAAAACCTTACCCGGCTGCATTCGTGTGTTTAATTGGGCAATGCTAACGTACGATTCACATTTCATAGCATATATTATCGTGCATGATATCTGAGAATGGCAGATTGATGAGGCTAGAGGTTAAATTAGCAGATTGGCATAAATCTGGTAGCTAAATATTGGTTATATGCTTGTCAATAAAAAAAATGACGCTGCCTGAACTGCATGCTGATTAAATAGCGAACTCAATACACAATTAAGTGAGATTCAACCAGCAGCGTCAACGTGGACGAACCAGCCAATAACGGAATGTCGCCTCATATGAGAGTCGAAGCGTTGGTCTAAGATGCACAGTGAAAGATTATATGCCATTTCTATTTTAAGAAGGCGTGAGCCTCACAGGTACATTTATTGTCGTATGATTGTTTTTCTGCAGTAGAGAGTAGATGATCCGTAAATGGGTTCAATGATAGCTTCAACATTATGATATCGGTCAAATGTTGCCGATGCTAAATCGATAGCAATACCCTCTCAGCCGCTTATAACGATTATCACCTTAAACTTCAATTGTCATAGTTTTTCAGGTATATTTAATCCGCATTTGGAAAATTACAAAGAACGTGCCGCCTCAGTTAATCCTTCACGAAGGGAATTGCAAAATAACCTGCATAATTGGTGATGAAATGTGAGACTAGATAACCAAACGTGACAGAATGCTTACACAATAATCAGACAAGCCACAGAGAGCAAGTTGATGTTGTTAATTTGGTTATTCAGTGTGAGCCTGCTTTCTGGCAGATTGTTGCTGTGGGGAGTAGTTGTATCTAAACTTCTAGAGACAAGCGGACGGTCACAATAACACAACTTGTGATTGAATCTTAACAGGTAGATCAACAAAACAGCGGTGCGTCAAACATAGAACGCAATCAGTGGATTGGTTTTAGTTAGATTATATATATAAAGTATTACCAACGCACAAATGCTTGCATCGGCATTATCCATGACGTGGAAAATTCTTTCGTGCAGACAACCGACATAGCGCGTAATCCTAAGGGATGCTGGTAGTTTGGAATTATTTGAAATACTTGTCTGTTGCATCATGCATCATCAGTTTTGCTGCTTAAGTACGAGGATCGGGATGTCTATGCAAATTAGCGATACCTACTATATATACGCGACGTCGTCTTTCAATCCTTCATGAAAGATAATAGCAAGGTTATAGTCACTTTTGCAATGTCACACAATCTTTCATAAAGCTGTCACATGCTCTGCAAGTGACTAATATGTTATGTGAGGCTCTAGGCAGATAAAGCAGGAATGAATTGTGACATTTAGTTGGATAAAAACACCGTCTCTAAAGATGAATGATACGTGTTGCTCACTTCTTAAAGGTGGCTAGCCAACACGCGCACTACCTGATGCTTCTTTCTAAATGAATTACGTTGTCCCAAGAACCTTCATGCGTTTGTACGGCAGGAAAAACCGAATAAATGTTAACTGATGGACGACTCTACTGTGCCGTTAGTTTAACCATGCTTTCTTGTAAAGTAATGGGATGTAAGTACATGAGAACTTCAATAATGTCTACATATATGTGCACATATATGTTTGACGACTCGTTAAGTTGTTAAAGTAACTTCAATAATTAATTAGTAACCTCAAATTTCTATATCTATGTATCGGACCTTCAAGAACCTGATAGGGTTAAACCTCTGGCTTGATATCCAAGTTTGGGTGTTATATGTGACGACATGATAGTGCAGTCTGCACAATACAGGCTCTCAGTGGCGGAGTGACAATATTTCATCGTTAGCCATGTTGGTGGTAAATCAATTACTTACTGTCCACTTAACTTACTTACAACGTAATATATGGTTTCGCACATATCAAAATGCGAGAGCTTTGATAAGCACAATTAGCTCGTAATGATTATATACGAAGCAATCTAATCTATGGCGAGCATCAATAAAATTCCCCGGTCACAAAGTATAAGACACGCATGGATATCATTGTGTCCGCGTTGTAGTTGATCATGACCACCGCTTGTTTATGATCCCGGATACGTGGCCACGTCGTGTAACGTTATGATTTCACTTTTCCACCACCTTCCCATCACGTGTTAAAGTGTTCCACTCGAACATTGCTTTCTATGAAACTACGCCACACAGTTAATTTGGCTACTACAAACATCTATGTATTTAGTTCCAAATTATGACACTAATCAGTGTCCGAAGACGAGGTCCTTCAATTGATTGTTTCCAACCTTTTGTTAGCAGCAGTTTGCCGAAAAAGTGCGAATGGAACACAAACAGTCAGTAGTGCAGTCAGTAATGTAAGTCAATTGTCAGTATACTGCGCGACCAAATATGCCTCCTTGGACATCGAAATTAATACCTCAACCTTGCTCCGTATTATCGCTCACAAGTGCATCATACTTGTGCATACAATCTGTATGTAACTTTTACACAATAGAATCAGAACATGATACGTTCGTACATTTCGAGAAGCAGCACAAGCGCATAAAAAGCAGCGATGATAAAATGCTGATGGTATATAAACTATATAGGGTTAGAAAAGATGTAATGCAAATATATTTCACTTATTCATGCTCCGGCAATTAATTGCTTTCTGCGTTTCAATCCCATTTAATAATGCTTATTATAATAATTGAAACCTCTCTATGCTTTCCCAGAGTAGCTCTATTGATTTAAGTGACAGATGAACGTCCCGTTAACTCTAAGTTGTGCATCACAGAGCATGTAACTATTTCTACATTCGAATTGAAACTTTTTTGTACGCCTCTCTTTGGTTAAAGCAGGCTGCTTTACGTGTCTAGTTTATGACGCCAGAAATCAATCGTAAACGTGAAATAGTAGGTTAGTTCACCAATACCGATGTATATATCTCAGTAACTCTCCAAGTAGACAGTTGAGTGTACATTTATGCAACGGGAATTGATAGGCAGGTCAATCATTATATATGTCTAAGGGCACAGTATGTCATCAAGGCTCTTGTTGCTCATCTAAATATATACCAGGATCGTTGTTGCAAAAGAGTACGTTTTATGAGAACTTACTCGGCGATGGAGCAGTACGAAACTCCCTGTGTTTGGCTACGCAATCCAATCCTGAAATACGTTTCCACGTCAGAAAGTGTAGATAAAGGCTCAGTGATATAGAATAATCGCATGGTTATCAACATGTTAGTCTCAAAGGTGATGCAGTTCCAATGCAAGACGATACTGGCCGAATATTCATGCGCACTGATCCGCAATAACATGCGGCGATGTCGAAAATCCCTAGCGGCTTATTGATACATGTGGTGAGAATGATGGAAACTGCGGTGAGAGGCAGTGCAGACATTGTGTCATAGATAACGGTATCTACTGTAGCATTGGTTGTTTGCCCATGCTCATAAATAGAGACGGTTTCAATATAGCCTGACTTTATACCTCTGCTTAATATACCAACACCAATATACATGAGCTGTCACGAAAACTGGCGAACAGAGCTGGACAGACGAACGAGCATTTTCAAACATGTCTCAAAAAGATACGATCCTCAAGTTGCATTCTCGGGTGAGAAACTCTACATTCAAGGTACAGCTTCTCCATTAAGTAATATATTAAATATGTTTTATAGTCAATATAGTTTAATTAAATTGATTGTACTGAGACACATTGCAATTTACTGTCATGAGTAACTCCAGCTATGGGCTTGGATTATGTAAAATCTCGACATAGTTATGATAAGGTTGCGGAGGTATGCATTGCGAATTAAACTGTCGATTGTCAGCGGCAAATAATATTGAGATAATTTCTAAGCCATACGGCAACGGATGCGTGCAAGTCACATTTTGTTCCAGTGTTACTTTCAATGTAAATCAGATCAAAGAAGATCAGAGCCTTGCACATAACCGCGCAGCTTGGACAAGCTGGAACACATTAGACGGAAAATTCCGTCAAAGGAGAAAGTGTTCCGTATTGTATTGGCTTAACTCTAATTCTAGTGAAACATTGAAACATTGAGGCTTCACATTAGACTAACTGCGGTCACTGCACCGAACAATAAACAGCTCCTAATGCCTATACTCGGTGTGTCGCTGCACCAAACGAAAAACAGTCTTAAGGTCTATACTCGGGTTAACTGTCACGCCAAATCATCACTTTACCATCTAAACAAGAACAATGGTAATGTTACAGTCGATATAAGTACATAAGGGCATAGCTTGTTTTAAAGTTGGGTCATGGCAGGAATCAGCATTAGGATTAGAGAGGATACCGGACGGACATTCACCGAAGCTTAGAGGGGGGCCACATGGAGAGTAAGGTCGGGTCACAACCGGGATTACGCCTGGGATAAATGGAGGCTCTATCAGAGTAACAGAGCTGAATATGCCCTCATTTACAACGACACAACGATTCTGGCCTGTTTATAGCTGCTTGAATCCCGACAACGCCAGCCTGCATGTATGCAATATTGTTTGTCATTAGCATGTCAACAACTTAAGCAAGTCTCAGCACTATGGTTAATCTACACAGGCGCCTACGCCTAAATCAGCGTCTAATTGGAATTAACAAAAAAGGAATGATTGTGTTGTTGGTCCGTGTGTTAACTAGGGGACTGAAACAATACAACCTATACAAACAGTTTGCGCGGCCGAGAGTGGGAACACTGGTGTAAACAAAACGACTTCCTTTGCATTAATGCTATGACATCTCAAGTTTGCCTAATATTTTTCATTCATGAGCGGCACTAGTATAAAATCCCTTGATAACATTTTAGTATGAGGTAGAGTGATCTTCCTATATAAAACCTCGTGAGGGTGTTCTTCCAAAGCCTTTAATGCTTCCATTGATTGGGACTTTTCAAAATTGCCATTACGCGATGCTACTTTTGAAAAATTTACGATCGGCTACATGAGATGATTTAATATTAGAATATCATTGTCACGATGAATGAACTGATATATGCATAGAATTCGTTGGACTGTGTGGGCATGTTGACTAACATATAGGTGGAAACGTATCCATCTTAATTGCGCTAAGGGAGAAATTATCCACTGTTAATCATTTCAATGATTGTTACTATATATAAGACATTGGCAGCCGGATTACAAATGTTTGAAACGGTTGCTGCGTGACCTTTTGTTGCAAACAATCTCTCCAGTGCATTGACGCCAGGCTAAGGATGCTATGAATGGGGATATTTCGAGAGATGCAATCGTTTGTGTTTCAAACTTGTTGTTACGACCGGTACAAAGTCTTTCAGTGTTGAATACTCTAAGCAAATAAATTGGCACAGTTCAAGCAACACTAGCTGTTTCACTGTTAACATACGTGGGTGGAAACAGAAGAGCTCTCTAAACCAACGGATGCCAGTCACACCGATTTTGCATTGGCCAGACTCGTGATTTCGCTACTTCGCTACCAGACATATTTAATGGTTTGTGAGCAATTTAACTTAAAGCTTTCTGGAACATGATATCTAGTTCTCGACATCCATAATACGTGAGAAATATCCAGATAAAGATGCTATCTTCAGCATTGCAACAGGTTTGCAAATTGCACGACTGGTTCAGATTATACAACTAGACATGGATGTAATAAAGCCAAATGCAGAGTGTACAGCAGAATGACAATTCACCAATGTCTTGTATCAGTAGTCGCCCGGTTAGTTTTGGTTGATGTGTTGAATTGATGTCTTGTATCATGTATTGCTACTAATATACATTGGAAACATATCATAGCCTTTCAGGCAGTGTATTATTTATCGTTGAATAATACTGTTTGCATTGTCACTAAAGATTCGGGTTGTCTTTCGATGGTAATGGTGTTATGCGTAACAACAAAAGGGTGAGAATACTCCTTAATCGTGTCGACATGCATAGGAAATGCACGTGCTGAAACCTAGCCTACATCCGCTAGTTACAGCAGAGTACTATGTTGTATGCCCAAGCCCCCTTATGTCACTGGCTACCAATGTATCGATGAACCATTAAGCATACATTGATTGGTTTCTCAATTAGCGCAATAAAGATAAGATTGCGCTGAGTAATTTTGACGCTCATTTTCGGAAAGGAATGAAAAACCATTAATGAAGCATAAGATTTTTTAATTAGATAGAAAGCAGTATATGATTTGGGTGACACTTAGAATGATACAGTGGCATTCGTGATCAACCACTGTCTCTGGCTGTAAGCCTTTTCTATACATCGACGAGTGTTTACAGAGCGGCTTTTCTGCAACAAGAGAGGGACGTGTTGTTTTCTTTGCTACACGGACTATCGAGTGAAATGTTATACAAAAGTTTTTTACTTAACAGTTGTTATGTTTTAAGCTTTATCCCGGGAATATATTGAGCACTTTAGAAAAATGGTCAAAATGTAATCACTATTCATAAATTAAATCCTTGCATCAAAATTAATTTACCAGGTGATGTAAGTGATGACTGATTTTGTTTTATAGCAGATTCTTATTCATACTTACCTTATACGTATGTATGTTATAGACTATTATGAGAAATTTCTTGCTTATATTTACTGGCAGATAATATAGCGTTCAGTGCCTAAGAGAGTAAAGCGAGAGTGTATATCCTTCCGTGAGGACCTATTTGCATTACAATGCAGGCACCTAGTACTTATTGTGAAGAGACTATTAAATAGAAAAAGTCCGACACGTGCATAAAAGTGTCGTGATAAGGGCCGTGGACACTTGATATTTCTATGGCTGGATGTTCTTTCCATTACCTGTCGCCATCACTGACAGAAAGAATAATTTGACAAGCATTCATTTCAACATAAATGTAATGAGAAGAAAATGAGATTAACGTGATGAGTCAGCCGTTTGTCGGGGAGGGCTAACTTACAAAAGCATTGCTGCGGAAACGACATGCCCAAACCACGATCGTTATATTAACGTAAACTTGATGATTATTTCCTCGTACGTTTATACCAATAATGAGAGGCTATGTGGTAAAAACGAGTAAGCCAAGAGATATCCCTAAAACATATCGTTGGTTGTATATTGTGCATCGGTTGCCTCATATGTAAGCAAACAACCGTAAACGCAATGCGCTGTAAATACTAAGTTGTGTGGTGTCAGTAAAAGCACTTCAACATGATTTAGGTCGATCTGACCAAAGTAGTGAATTCCGCTGAATTAAGCAATGTAAACAACATCTTATCGCGGTATGACCATATCAACAATGGCATAGCATGACTTGTGCTCAATTAAATAGAAATATGGGAACTCGCCATTGAACGTATAATTGTTGATTAAGTACAGATTAGAAGGTAGGTGCATTGTCATATAACCTCAATTCTCGATACAAAATGAGTTCTGTCGCGCTAATTCACTACTTCCTATAAAACGAATTATAGCCAGTGCGGTTTTTACGTAGGACTAATTGAAATTGAAATCTTGAACTGCTTTATAATCAAAGTTTTCGGTGGATAAAGGAAGAGAGATGGGATGTTGGCTTCAGATTATCAAACACGGTGAGACACACAAAGATTTATCCACGCATCAATAGGAGCCAGTTATATTCAAAGGTTTCCGTTAGTCAGCTTTGGCATGGAATGAATGGCAACCTGTGCAGCTCGTAGTCTTCCGAGATGATGCTGGTTTGAATTGGTTGGAAGTCTGTTGCAACATTGACAGACACGTATCTTATATTATGTTATCGGATGTTAAACAGGGATGCCAACATACACACACGCGACATTATTCAAGGGAATCAGTGGGAAATTTAATGTGTTACGCAGCAACTAACAGCGCTGGCGCGTGTTAATGTGTGGCTGAAGAGCCATATGGAGTTCCGGGAAAAGTAAATAGTATTACACTGTTGCGAGGCCACGTTGTCCTGACAGGTTTGTTCGAGATTTTGCATTTTCCCAGAACAGCAATAAAACGACATGTGCCGTGAACAACCAGGATGCCACTTTATTGCAGCTATTTATGAAGCGGTGAATTTCAAGCATTAATGCTGCATTGCTATAGCATGCAATTAATCGCCTAATTTTAATACTTGGTCACATTTTCGGTCCGCATGAACAAGTTTGAAACACGTATCTTTCTGCATAATGCAAACACAGGATTTTAATATCCGCATATCTACATTGAGTGATATTTTCAATAACATACAAATGCAATGTATTGCCTAGCCGTAGTTTAACACCGAGAGGCAGCCGAATCCACATAACATTTTATCATCATATGCATTTTATGGGCGCATTTCCGCTTGCTTTAGTCATGCAATTGTCGTCAGTATTTATATACTAATATACGATTAAAAATGTGAGGATTGGCCGTGTCAGACCAGAGCATTTGTCAATGTGTACAAGTGGTGCAAGTATCCGTTTTACGTTTGTGCGAGTGCCAGAACGTGCTAGAAAAAAAATATTTGTGCTAAAAGAAAATTAAGTGCCGTTGATTAATATGTTGCTCAGCCAAATATTGACGCTACAGCTAATCTGGACTCCTTGATTCGAGCTCAAATGCAAGTTTCGAATGCAAACTAAGATACACTTGATCATCTCTGCGGCTCAATAACGTACTTTCGTATTTGTCTTGGCTATCATACATACCGTGTTAAAAGATATGGGCGCATAGTCGATTTGATTGACTCCCGAATGCATGCAACTTCCGTGTTTCTGAAGCACAAAGCATTGGACTCAATTTCTTACACAAATGGCAGGCCGCCATGTTACAATAAAATGCATTATTCGTTGCCTGCATGCTGCACATTATTTTCACTAAAAGCGCTTAAAACGGCCTTGATTATTTCCGATGTTTCTTATACATATTAAAATATAATTAATTCTTACAAGTATGCCCTTTCTAATAATTGGCTAATAATTGTTTTTATTAATTAAATCATCCTCAGACGGTTTTTTTTGCATTTAATACTAATTCATCGACGAAAATAAACCCCAAAAACCAATTAAAGCACCGTACATTACATACATCGACAATATACGTAATAATGTAAATAAACACACGTAACCTGTCGTAGATTACAAGCTACACACAAATAAGGTCCTTTACAGCCAAGCGTTCTATAGAATTCTATTTAATCCAAAAGTGACAATTACAAAGATAACGGTATTTTGTGTTAGGCCGGAACCCCGGGGTTTGGCAATTATATGTTCGCCGCAAGGACGCAACAAAGTGGCCGTATTGAGTCGTAAGGGATAAAAGGGACGTAAACTATCTGCTGCCTCGTAGAGCATCCTCAAGAATACCGCGCGGGCCTGGCACGGGCCCCACGGATTCACCCTATACTCCGTACATGATATTTACATTTTACAGGTTGAATTGTAATCTCTACTCTAATCGAGCGTTTTAAGCAGGAACGGTGTACATAATATACGTGCATTGTATGTAGTCTTCACTCCAGAGTTTATGACACTGTTTACTGTTCGATAACAAAGTAAACAGGCACTGATGTTTGGATGCAAGCAATAGGATTCCTTTTAATGAACAAAGGTCCCTACATATTAAACATTGCATGCGTAATATATAAAAGCTTTGTTTTACGATGCAAAAATTCAATGCCAGGCCCGCTCGGTGTTAAACTACGGCTAGGCAATACATGGCATTTGCATGTTATTGCAAATATCCCTCAATGTAGATATGCGAATATTTTCTTGCTATCAACACTCTGACAAAAAACCGGATTCCAATTTCAGTGACATTAAATCTCACATGGCAAAGTATTTATGAATGGTGACAGATGACAGTAACGGACAGGGAGATTCTTGATTTTTTGAAAACTTTTTCTTGCCCAGCTAAATATTTGACCTGCCGATTTCAAATAGTTTAATTAAGGAATCGTTCCTATATTTGCATTCAGGGGTGATATATACCATTTGGACAGTAATCGTAGACCAACAGATCAATGAGACATATTTTGCAGGCCATTTTATGCCTAAAGAATTGATGTAAATCTGGCATATACGCTTGAGTAAACTAATAAGCCATCGTTCTTATAATCAGAGCTATCAAATCAATGCGAAATTTGTTATATTTCCCGACTGGTGTGTACTCTGGTTATCAAAACAAGCAATTCGTGTGTTTATAACCCTGACGCTAACGTTCATTTATGCATCACAATGCACCAGTTTATTCTGAAACAATCGTGGAGACGACGAACATACCACGTATGACGAATAAAAGAATAATAAACTGCGTAATAATGGGTTACACTAGCTGAACTCGACCTTGAGCTGCGGCTTGTGCCAATGAATGGTCGTGCAATTGTTACGTAAAGCAATGTGGAAACATGAAAGGCACATGCTTAAACATAGTAATTTGGTCATAAAACGACAAACGATCCCGACAGTACAAGAAAGAGGAGAATACCATAAACAGCTGAAAGAAGCTCTCGCTCATCCTGTCTCCCTTGACATTTTTGTAAGTACCTTTAAGCATCTTGATATATTATGCGCAGCATACAGTTCTTCTTCAAACCCATCTATATAGGAAGATGATGATAGTTCTCTCATAAATAAATACGTAATGCTCAATACTACAGCAATAAGGACGGGAAAAATCGCTTGTTCATAGTTGTCAGCTTAACCTTAGTGTCAGACAAACTCCTGCTCAGCATCACCTATGATATCTGAAAGGTTGTTTCTACTTAGCATAGAGTATGGGAATGTTTCGGTAATTCCTGAACTACAATCTCGTACGCCTCAAGTGGTCATCGTCGGGCAACAGGATAAAACTGCAAGTCGCTAGGTATCTGAAGTAAACATAGATATTTGAACCACTATTCAGAATCATGGGCGGACATTTTGCGAGTTTTCACATTTGTTCGCATTTTATATTCCTTGGTCTGACATTAATATTAAATGGGTGGCATGTACGGACTTTAATATTTAGCCTACTACACTACACTACGGTCAGTTTCCAATGCTATATGCAGGGACTACCGTCGTTAAGG